>QRFJ01002978.1:0-15795 GCA_006176705.1 Cocos nucifera | reverse complement strand
CATCCCTATCCATGGGTGCATGCCATCCTAGGCATGCATCCCCTTCTTTCCAATTTTTAGAGAGGGGACAAACTCCCTATCTGCTCTCCAATAAGTGCATGACACATGGGCAGATGTCCAAGGGTCAAAGGTCAACGTTTGACCAAGTCAAAGTACAAGAATTAGTAGACCAAAAGTGATGGAAAATGAAATGCAGGTGACCAAAAATTGTCTCAAATTTATCTCATAAATTAAGACAACCCTTTTCTAACTTGGACAAGCCTCCAGTCAGACCATAGGTAAAGATACCTGAGTGAGCACAAACTCATTTGGCTCAGTCGAGGATAACTTTTTATGATAGAAAAAAGGAGAATGTTAGGCTCAATCGTGTGCTAGCACGATTTTCTTGAACCTAATTGAATCTTATTCAAATCAATTAAACTGGGTTAGTCCAATTGATGATATCTAGATTCAAACTCTTATTTGTGTGATCCAGTTAGATTCAGTTCTGTATGGTAATGGGATATGTCATGATCTCCATCATCGACATCATCGAAACTCTTTTCGATGGATCAGGATTCTTCTGATTCAGACAACTTAGAATGATCGATCATCTAAATCATTCTAATTGCTCCCAAAATCCATCAGTGACACCTAGCAGTATATGGTGGCAACCCATCAAAACTGAAAATGAACCTCTTGGTGCAGCTACTTGTGTGATTAAGTTCTTCTATCTTGAGCCTCGATCAGATTAGGATTAAGGTGAACTCATCAAACCCTAATTTCTATCATATGATTTAATCATTCGATTCAAGTCCAATGTAAAAACCTTAATAGAAACTCTTTCTATTATTTCACTCTCTGCCATGGTCATGGGCTTATGGACTTGATTCTCATGATCATCATAGGACCGCTTCTCATCCACCGAGGTAGATAGATTTCATTTTGGTGCAATCCAATTCCTACAAAGAACATGCTATAGCCAATATACACCTCAGAATTTCAAATGGCTAGGAGACCAAGTCATGGTGTAGTCAAACTATAACACCCTCAAGGTGAACTACTGATGCACCTCAGGTCAAAGAACCAGACACACCACTGCAGCATCGAGTCAGTCATCGATGAGAAGATAGACTTTCTTATGACTACTCGAGGTGGTCACACTCAGTGCCCTTGTTCTCTAACGAGTATCTATACTCTCACTTTGGTATCTCTACACCATAGACTTAAGACTTATCTACTATAAAGAAGCGATTGTATACTAATCTTCTGAATCAATCACCATCCTCATGATGATCCTACGATCAGGAGCATTTTATGAGTTAATAAATAAAAATTCATGTCTTAAATTTTCAACTCTTGAAAATATGAATTATTATTACCATTAACTCAAGGGATGTATCACAGACACTAAATACACTTATATGATAGAAAATAATCCATTTTATTACTTATAGTCAAAATTATAATTTTGTCCTTAGAAGTATATTACAAGTGTCAGCCAATTCTGACTTCTAGGGCACACATATCTAACACTAAAAGCTTTCATCAAATTAGCAACAATTGACTTGCCCATATGCACAACATCCAAACTTCAAAAAACTATTTCTCTTGCATATCAAAATGATAAGTTTTTATATTATGTAAGATTAATGAATGTCTATTACAACCAAAAGAAGTTATAAACAAAATACAAAATGATACATCATATATAAAACACTAAAAAAGGATAGGACAATCACTTGTCCATGGTATCATCATCATCATCTTAGTGACTATTGGAAGCATCCAAACCCTGTAAGAAACAAAAAAATCTTTATAAATTGAGAATATAGAAATTATAGAACTCATAAAGTCTAAACAATTAAAATATACATAAAAATTATGTAAAATCCAAAAATTATACCTGATGTGGGGCAAAACCCTGTAAAAAAGATGTAATCTCATGAACATGAGTCCTCAATGATCCTATCTCTGTTTGATAGCTCTGACTCATGTCCTCCATTTGTGCCTCATGTCTATGACTCATCTCCTCCATCTATGCTTCATATCTTTAACTTATCTCTTGCATCTATGTCTTTAGCCTATCAACCTCTACAGTGCTGCTGCTTTGTCTACACTTCTGAGTATATCTACTCACTGTAGATAACTGAAATGGGGGTAACTCCAACTCCATAACCCCTGACTCGGTCATAATGCTCTGGTCCCATAAGCTCAGTGAACACTTGGGCCTCATCGTGACTGCACGCTATAGATGATGAGGACTCACTGATATAGTCTATAATAAGCATTGTTGCCTTATCCTATATGTCAGGGAACGATGCATAGTGGATTATGGTGTTATAGAAGGAAGAAAAAAAATTAAAAAATATGAAATACATAAGTGTGAAATATAGAACATTTACGTGGTTTGGAGTCTCTTACTCCTATATCCATGGCTGTATAGAATAATAGTTTTACTATGAGAATAGAACAAAAAGTTTTAGAGAAGTATAAGAGATGAGAAACAAAAAAGAATCTCTTTCATTTTTCCTCTTTTCTGGATATGAGAACAACCCCAACAGGAAGAAGCAACCCCTCCTAGAGATGCTTCACACACATGGTAGCACCCTAGGATTGCTTACAAGAAGACCCAAGCCCTCTCTCTTTCTCTTCTGCCATTACTACTCTTGGTTGTTGCTTTTCTGGTCTATCAACTACTCATAACACAAACCTTTTGCTGCCCATAGGGCCTTTTAAAGGCCTCAATCTGTGTCCAAACCAAGTTCAACGTGATCTAAAACTCTTGATTGATTCCAAACAACCCATTGGACCGTCTAATCATTATTGCAAGCACTCGCAGCCACTAGATCGTGCATTGCATGCTTTTTGGTGCAATAAAACCTTGGACACCTATAGACCCTATGAAAGTGGCCATGAGCCACTAACGGTCCATGTGGGATGCATGGACCGCATCACCCCACGTGGCCCGCATCACCTGCTCATGGACTGTACTAAATGGTGCGTAGACCAAATATCTAGGGTGTGGACCATGTGATGCGGTCTGTGGACTATCGGTCCATGGTGCTCCGCTTGAAGGAGGCTGTGCATTGGGTTGGGCCTCCTGTGCACTGCGGCCCACGTGTGCTCGCATGCATGCGCTAGGCCATGCTAGCACCTGGGCCGTGGGCCAGCACCTGGACCAAGCCCTACTACAAGTCGTTGGACCGTGGGCTACCTTCCTGTAGGCCTGTTCTTGATATGGGCTCCTTTTTTGGGCTTCTTAGTGTCTTAATTATGTCTAGTCAATTAGGTGGATTAGGATCCATCATCCAATAACTCTCCCACTTGGAGATAAAGACATCCAAATGTGCATCCTTCTAAAATAAGACGAACTTTCATAATATAAGTTAGTATTCTGTATGACGCCTCCATTCAACTAGCTTTGGAGGCCAATTAAGACCATATACAGCCCCAATTTTTCTATAGTGATCACTTTAGTCAACATGTTGGTTGAATTCTTCGAGCCTTGAATCCTTTTTAATGATAAGCTTCCATCTTTAAGCAATACTCTGATAAAGTGATATCTCAGCTATATGTGTTTTGATCTTACATAGAACATGGGATCTTCGCAAGAAGAATAGTATTCTGATTGTCACTAAATAGTACACTGCAACTCTACTCTCTTCTCATTTCTTTTAGCAAATTCTACAGCCAAATCATCTCCTTGTTGGCTTCTATGATAGCAATATATTCTGCCTCAATGGTGGAAATGAAGAAAAACTATTTTTCCACCATAGGATCGATCTGATCTAATCAGATCTATATCAAAATTTTTAAAAAATTTTCTATAAAACTTGATCAGATCTAAGAGTTCTTAGATTTGATCCTAATGATCTAATATTAAAAATAAAATTTTAATAAATTCAAAATATCATATGTTACCTTTAGGGTAAACCGCTTTTACCCTGTCGATGATCTGCCATTTATCAGGGTTTTGGATCTAGCCATGCAAGCGCCTAGCCTCTATCGGAGTCCACTCAGGCTGGTTCTAGATGTCTTCTCCTTTTGAATCTAGCCTCCAAAGATCAAATCTAGATATGATTTGTAGGACCTTCAAAACTACTTCTGAAGATGATGCACTTGTCTCACAAAACTCATAGCATCCAGCCTGGTCTATGTACCAATTCTCTTGGATCTTCCTTGATGTTTGTGCCCAACTTTTTAGGCATGAAGAAGAGGGAGAGGAGGATGATGAGAGGGCATGGAACAAAGGATGGGGTGGCAGCCTTATGGCATGGTAATTTGGGCACTCTAAAACCCTAGGCGCAGGAAGGGTTTAAATAGACTTCCTTACATCATGTAGTGCCACACAGCATCAACCAATCATATTGGTTGATTTAATCAGATCTTAATCTGATTGGCTGCACTTTGTCACTTGATCCAATCAAGTAAGAGACCCCATAAATCCTCCTTAGATGGCACCATAGATGGATAAGCACAAATAATTTTGGCGCCTAATACTTTGATCCCATCAAAAACCCTAGAGTCCCATCCTCATGGGACTCTCTCACTTTTTCCCATGTGCACACGGCAACATGGGGTGTGTGCATATTTTTGTGCATGAAAATCAAAAGGGTGTGTGCCCCTAGAAAATCTCTAGGGTGTGTACACCCCTACCCTTTTTTTTCTGCATCTGGGTCATCTCATATCTCGATAGTGACAAGAATTGGCAGATCTTGTCCTATCGAATACAAGAATTGATATGTGTTATCCTATTCCCATCAGATGGATTAGGACAACATTTTTCTAACTTGGACAAACTCTAGTCAAACCAAGACAAAGCCATATAGGATTCCTGAGTGAGCCCAAACCAATTTGGCTCAGTCGAGATTAACTAAAAAGACTACAGAAGGAGAATATTATGCTCAATCGTGTGCTAGCATGATTTTCTTGAATCTAATTGGATCTAATACAAATTAATCGAATTAGGTTAGCTCAATTGATGACATCCAGACCCAAATCTTTGTTTGTGTGATCCAGTTAGGTTCAGTTCTGTATGATAATGAGACATGTTGCTATCTCTATTATCGACATCATCGAAATACCTTTCAATAGATCAGAATTTTTTTTGATTCATACAATTAGAATGATCGATCATCAAGATCATTCTAATTACTTTCAAAATCCATCAGTAACACCTAGTAGTATATGGTGGCAATCCATCAGAACTAAAAATGAACCTCTCAGTACAGCTACCTGTATGATTGGGTTCTTCTATCATTAGCCCCGATAAAATTAGGGTTAAGGTGAACTTGTCAAACCCAACATCCTGTCATATGATTGAATCATTCAATGCGAGTTTGATGTGAAATCCTAATAGAAAACTTTTCTTTATTAAATCACACTACCATAGCCATGGGCTTAAGGACTTGATCTCATGATCATCATAGGACTACTCCTCTACCGAGGTTGATAGGTTCCATCTTGGTGCGAACCCATCCCTACAATGAACATGCTATAGCCAACATACACTTCAGAATTTTGAATGACTAGAAAATTGAGTTATGGTGTAGTCAAACTATAACACACTCAAGGTGAACTACCGACGTACCTCAAATCTAAGAATCAGACACACAACTGCAACATCGAGTTCAATCATTGATGAGAAGATAAACTTTCTTATGACTGCTCGAGGTGGTCATGCTCAGTGCCCTCATTCTCTAACGAGTATCTATACTCTCGCTTTAGTATTTTCATACCATAGACTCAAGATACATCTATCCTAAGAAAGCAATCGTACACTAACCTTTCAGATCGATCACCATCCTAGTGATGATCTTACGGTCGGAAGCTATTTATGAGTTAATTATGAAAATACATATCTTAAATTTTTTATTTTTGAAAATATGTATTAGCATTCCATTAACTCAAAGGATGTATTATAGACACAATTATACAATGTGATAGATTAGAATAATTTTTTATTAATTTTTTAAGTTAAAATTATAAAAATGCTCTTAGAATATATATTATAAATGTCAGCCAATCTGACTTCTAGGGCACTTATCTAACAAACTTTCACTTGATCTAAATCCAATTGACTAAAAATTTAAGTTCCATCTTCTCAAGGTGGGCTTCAATCTTCTGCTGGCTCAATGGCTTCGTAAGTGGGTCAGCCATATTATCTACGATATTGACTCTCTTGACCTCGACATAGTTTTTCTTGAGGTAATCATGGATGAGGTGATATTGCCGCTTGATATGCTTTGATTTTTGGTAAGATCTTGGCTCTTTAGCTAGGGCTATGACATCATTGTTATCACAGTACAAAGGGATGGCATCTGATGGCATCACTCCAAGCTCTATGATAACTTCTTATATCAGAAAGTTTCTTTTGCAGCTTCCGATGTAGTGATATACTTAGCTTCCATTATGGAGTCTGTAATCATTGTCTACTTAGAATTTTTCTAGCTAACAGCATCACTACTGCACATAAACAGACTTTCAGATGTCGACTTTTGATTATTTATATTAGACATAAAGTCTGAATCTGTATATTCCTATACATGGAGTTCTCCATTACCAAACAATAGAAATATATCCTTAGTTCTTCTCAAATACTTAAGAATACATTTTATAGAAGTCCAATACTCTTCATCAGGATTTGACTGATATCTGCTCGTGACACTCACAGCATGCGCAATATAAGGTCGTGTACATAGCATAGCATACATGAGACTCCCTATTGCCAAAGTATAAGGGATCTTGCTCATGTGTTTGATCTCCTTAAGTATGTTGGGACACATCTTCTTGGAGAGGTGAATGCCATGTCTAAAGGATACCAATCTTCTCTTGGAGTTTTTCATGCTAAACCTCTTCAGCACTTTCTCTATGTACATCTTCTGTGAGAGACCCAGCATCCTATTTGGTCTATCTCTATGGACCTTAATTCTCAATATAAAAGATGTTTCTCCTAGGTCTTTTATAGAGAACTCTTTCAACAACCATATTTTGATGGATATCAACATGAGAATATCATTTTGAATCAGGAGGAAGTCATCCACATATAGTATGAGAAAGATAATAGCACTTTCACTGACCTTTTTGAAAATACATGACTCCTCCTCATTTTTGATGAAACTAAATGACTTGATCACATTATTAAAATAAGCATTCCAACTCTGAGATACTTGCTTGAGTCCATATATAGACCTTTGTAGCTTGCAGACCTTATGATCACTATCACTGGAAGTGAAACCAAGCAGTTGTTCCATCTAGATATCTTTCTCAAGATATCCATTTAAGAATACCATTTTCATGTCCATTTGCCATATTTCATAATCAAATAGGCTGCAACAACAAGTAGTGTGCAAACAGATTTTAGCATAGCTACTGGTGAAAAGATCTTCTGATAGTTAATATCTTCGCACTGACTATATTCTTTTGCTAGGAGCCTAGCTTTGAATATCTCTATATTTCTATCTACACTTATCTTTCTCTTGAAGATCTATTTACACCTAATAGATACAATAGCTTCAGATAGATCTACCAAGATCCAGACTTGGTTCGAGCACATCGAGTCAATCTCTGATCTTATTGCCTCTAATCATTTCTCAAAGTTGATATCTGATATCGTCTTATCATAGATCTTGGGATCATCATCATGAATCCTATTTCTCGTGAGCAATATCTTCTCTACATCCTCTGAAATTGTATCTATGTACCCCTTAAGAGGATGAAAAATTCTACCTGATCTACGAGGTGGAGGAGGTTGTGTTTGGACTGGCTCTAATTGAATTGGTTCCCTAGGTTTCTTAGCTTGTTGCTCATCTAACACCTTCTTCTCGAGCCTTATCTGCCTTCCGATGTCATCATCTTGAATAAACTATTTTTCAAGAAAGATAGCATGTTGACTTATAATCACATTATGGTCTTCTAGAATATAGAATAATATCCTAATGACTTCTTAGAATATCCAATGAATCGAGCTCTAGAGGATCTAAACTCTAATTTGTCCACCTACTGTTTCTTAACATGGATCAGACAATCCCAAATTCTGAGATGACTCAGACTTTGGTTTCTTACCATGCCATATCTCATATAGTATGGTTGGAATGATTTTAGAGAAAATCCTATTCAGTAAGTATATTGCTGTCATTAGACTATGTCCCTCCAAAAAATTAGGAAGGTTTATGAAGCTCATCATGGATCGAACCATATTCCAATAGGGTCCGATTTTTTTATTTTGAAATCTTGTTGAGTTGAGGTATTCCAGGTGAAGTCCATTGAGAGACTATGCCATTATCCTTGAGATAGTCTAAGAATTTTCAACTAAGATATTCACCTCCTCAATCTGATCGAAGAATCTTAATGAATTTTTTGGTTTGCTTTTCTACTTTGAGTCTAAATTTCTTGAATTTTTCAAAGGCTTTAGACTTATGTTGCATCAAATACACATACCCATACCTAGACATATCATCAGTAAAGATAATGAAGTAGACATAGTTGTCTCTAGTCGGTACATCAAATGGACCGTATACATCAGTACGTATTAGGGCAAGTTGGTTTGTGGCCTTTTTCCTATGTCCCATAAAAGAAAATTTGATCATTTTTTCTTGAAGGTATGATTCACAAATTGGATATGATTCGAAAGCCAATGAACCCATCGATCTAGATTTCTATAATTTGTTAATCCTATCTTCGAATACATAACCAAGTCTAAGATGCTATAGATACCTTTCGTTTAGACTATCTCTAGGTCACTTAGATCCTACGACATTCATGTTTTGCTCGACATTCAACATAGATACATCAACATGCAACTGATAGAGATCATTAATTAAAAAACTACTTATAATTTTATTTTTTCAAAAAAAATAGTACGGTGGTCCTTAAGAAAGCTAATTACATAAACTTTCTATGCTAACAAGAAACAGAAATCAAATTCTTGCTTGTTGCAGGCATAAAATAATAGTTCCTAAGTACTAAATCTAAACCAGATGGTAGTCAAAGAGGGTAGGTTCCCATGGCTACAATAGCGACCCTTGCTTCATTTTCGACGTGCATGATCATCTCATCATCCCTCAGCCTCTTGATCTCCTCAAGACCCTACATAGAGGTGCTCAAGTGACCACTTAAACTAGAGTCAAGCACCCAACTGGATGTAGAAGAAATTATTAGGTTAGATTCAATTACGAGCATACCTTTAGAAGGACCTGCCTCCTTCTTGTTCTTCAAGTTGGCCAGGTATAAAGGATAGTTCCACTTTCAATGGCCATCAATATTGCAGTGGAAACACTTTCCTTTGTTCGCAGCCTTCTTCTTCGGTTCTCTCTTCTTTTTCTTCCCATCTTTAGTTTTTTGCTTCTTTGCAGACTTCTTTTTCTTTTCTAAAGACTTTCTTTTGGAGGAAGTTCACTCTACAGTAAGCATTGAGCTCTTTGAACCTTTCAGAAAAAGCTCAGCAATAACCAGCATGTTCATTAATTCAGTCAGGATACATTACAGTTTATGCATATGAAAGTTCATGATGAACTGTCCATATGCATCAGTCAAGGACTGCAAGATCACATCAATTTACAGATCCCTATCCAACTTGATACCAAGCTTTTCAAGCTCTTCTAGGTCCTTGATCATCATCAAATAATGATCTTGGACCAACTACCCATCATGCATTTGAGCCTTAAATAGTATTCTCATGATTTGATACTTGGCTGCGCGACTCTCTTCACCAAACAACTCTTGTAAGTGAGCCAATATTTGGCAAGCAGTCTTGATGTCCTCATGTTGGCGCTGAACCTCATTAGATATTGAGACCAATATGTAGTTTGCCCATCCATTTTTCTGAGATGCTCTCTATTTAGTGGATGAATGTGCTGGTAAGGTGGGGGTGTCCTGATCCAATATATGAGTCAGCTTTTCAGAATCCAAAATAATTTTAAAATTTTGGAGCCAATTCTTATAATTGAGTTCGATTAGTCTGTGGGTGTCTAGGATTCGGGCTAGTGGATTTGACGCAAATATTTTCCTATAGAGAGTCAAAGTTTCTAGTAAGACATTATAATTAGACTTAACCAATTTATTTAAAATTTTATTTTTAAATAAATTTTGGCTCTAACTATTTTCTTGGATCCCTATACTTTCTTGGTAGAGATGCAAAAATCTTCATGATCATAGACTTCTAGTTGGTGGTGCGGTTTCACCGACTGGCTCACCACCTTATCTAACAGTTATTGGTGATAGATTAACTGATGAGTGGACAACTTTTATCCAATGATTCTCTAATCATGGTGCACCTAAATCTGGTCTCTAATTCATGAAGCTCACCATGTCCAAAATATTGCTCCATCCTTAGTTAAGCCATATCCACCATTTGCATGAATTAGATTTTTGATTGGATCCTTACCGTATCAAAAATATTGAGCCCAAACCCATCCTCCAACCTATAGCATCCAATGTCTAATAGACATGATTGTGTCTTTTCAGTGTAACTGAATCACTATAACTAGTCGAGAACAATCAACCCCAGAAAGGGCCCGCACATCTACATTGATGGAAGATCTATGACTTAATATTTTCTTCGAAAGATTTGATTTAGGTCTCTTTAACTTGACTTGACTTAGTCATAATAATTATGAGTAACCTAGTGGTATGGATTAGCTCGAATCATTAGCCATCTCTAATCAGAATTGGGTCGACCCAATTAGCTAGGTAAGTGAGATCGATGGAAGAAATATGCCATTAACTCACAGTGAACGCATTCAGGTCGAGTAGCTTCCAATTAAAGACCACTAATCATATCTGTCAAACTTATCTTAAACATTGATTTGTCAAACCAGAACTAATTGGATTAGCCTATAATTCAGGCTTGAACTGCGGAGCCAAATTAGATCTTGACTTGGTCAACCACATGTGACTGTGAGTCAATCTGAAGGAAAAAACCTATTTCTCGGGTCAGATTCGTTCAAATCTGATTTGACCAAGAGAAATATTTCAAAAAAAAAATTTTTAGATCTAAATTAGATCTAATACTTTTTAGATCTAATTTGATTGATATAATAAAATAAAATAAAATAAAATAAATCAAATTTAATTTATACCTTGTTCTTGGATAATCTTATTACCCTATGATGATCCTACTGATTGCCTGAGGTTCTAGATATAGCCACGCAATCGTCTGACCTCTATCAATATTCACTCGAGCAGGTTTGGATATCTCCTCCTTCTCAATCTTTTTTCCAAAGATCAGATTTGGATCTGATCTTGAAGGTCTTCAAAATAACTTTTGAAGATCCGATGTTGTCTCTTGCAGCAGTGCTGCCTTCTTTCTTTCTTGTCGTCTTTCTCTTGCCTGGATCTTATCAAACTGAAGCCCAAAGCCCCTTGGGCATGGTTAGAAGAGAGAGGATCAGAGGTAGGCATGGAGGAGAGAGGGAGATGGCTATGTAGCCTGGGCAAGGAGAGAACCTCTCTAAACCTAGGTGCAGATAGGGTTTATATAGATCTTACTACACCATGCAGTGCCACATCATCCCGGCCAATCACGTCTCTGCATGCAATCAAATCTAAATCTGATTGGTAGGATGATATTACCTGATCCAATCAGATGAGAGCCACTTTCCAACATCCTTAGGTGGCACCAAGACTGATAAAAGTAGAGTCTTAGGTGCCACCTAAGTTTATTTCATGAAGTAACCTGGAGTCCCATCTGTATGGAACTCCAGGCATCATTATCCTTGGGTGCATGCCTTCCTAGGCATGCACCCCCTTCTTTCCTCTTTCTAATAGGAGGATAAACCTCCATTTGCTCTCCTATGGGTGCATGACATATGGGCAGATGTCTAAGTATCGAAGGTTAATGTTTGACCAAAGTCAAAAGACAAAAATTAATAGGTGACGGAAAAATGGTAGGTGTTGTCTCAAATTTATCTCATAAATTAAGACAACCCTTTTATGACCTGGACAAGCTCTAGTCAAATCAAGTAAAGGTACCTGAGTGAGCCCAAACATATTTGGCTCAGTCGAGACAACATTTAATGATTGTTGAAGGAGAACTTTAGGCTCAATCATGTGCTAACATGATTTTCTTGAACCTAATTGAATCTAATTCAAATCAATTGAACTGGGATAGTCCAATTAATGATATCTAGATCCAAACCCTTATTTGTGTGACCCAGTTAGGTTCAATTCTGTATGATAATAAGATATGTCACGATCTCTATCATCGACATCATCGAAACACCTTCCAATGAATCAAAACTTTTTTGATAAAGACAACTAGAATGATCGATCATCCAAATCATTCTAATTGCTCCCAAAATCCATCAGTGACACCTAGTAGTATATGGTGGCAACCTATTAGAACTGAAAATAAATCTCTCGGTGCAGTTATCTGTATGATTAATTCCTCTATCTTGAGCTCCGATCGGATTAGGGTTAAGGTGAACTCATCAAACCCTAATTTCCGTCATATGAATTAATCATTCGATTCAAATCCAATGTGAAAATCTTAATAGAAATTCTTTGTATTATTTTACTCTGCCATGGCCATAGACTTATGGATTTGATTTTCGTGATCATCATAGGGCTGCTCCTCATCTATCGAGGTGGATAGATTTTCTCTTGGTGCAATCTAATTCCTACAATGAACTTACTATAGCCAACATACACCTCAGGATTCTGAATGACTAGAAGACCGAGTCATGGTGTAGTCAAACTATAACACTCTCAAGGTGAATTGTCGATGCACCTCAGGTCAAAGAACCAGACACGCCAATGTAGCTTCGAGCTAGTCATCGACGAGAAGGTAGACTTTCTAATGACTGCTCGAGGTGGTCATGCTCAGTGCCCTCATTCTCTAACGAGTACTTATACTCTTGCTTCAGTGTCTCTACACCATAGACTCAGCACTCATCTACTATAATAAAGCGATTGTACACCAACCTTCTGGATCAATCACATCCTCATGATGATTCTACAGTTAGGACCATTTTATGAGTTAATAATGAAAATCCATGTCTTAAATTTTCAACTCTTGAAAATAAGAATTATCATTACCATTAACTCAAGGGATGTATCATAGACACTAAATACACATTATGATAGAAAATAATTTATTTTATTATTTATAATTAAAATTATAATTTTGCCTTTAGAAGTGTATAATAAGTGTCAGCCAATTCTGGCTTCTAGAGCACACATATCTAACAAACTCCTACTTGACCTAAAGCTAATTGGCTATAATTCTAAGTCCCATCTTCTCAAGGTGGGCTTCGATCTTCTACTAGTCCAACGGCTTTGTAAGTGGATCTATCACATTGCCTGCGGAGTTGACTCTCTTGATCTCGACGTAACTTTTTTCGAGGTAATCACGGATGAGGTGGTATCGCCGCTCGATGTGCTTCAATTTTTGGTGAGACCTCGACTCCTTAGCAAGGGCTATGGTGCCATTGTTGTCGTAGTATAGAGGAATGACATTTGATGGCATCACTCTAATCTCTACGACAAACTTCTTGTACTAGAATGCTTCCTTCATAGCTTCTAACGCAGCGATGTGCTCTGCTTTCATGGTGGAATCTGCTATCACTGTCTGCTTGGAACTCTTCTAACTGACAGCACCACCATTACATACAAACAGACTTTCAGATGTCGACTTTCGATCATCTACATCAGATATAAAATTTGAGTCTGTATACCCCTGGACTTGGAGTTCTTCATTACCAAAAACTAACAACATATCCTTAGTTCTTCTTAAGTACTTAAGGATACATTTCACAGAAGTCCAATGTTCTTCATCTGGATTCGACTGATATCTACTCGTGACACTCATAGCATGGGCTATATCAGATTGTGTACATAACATGACATACATGAGGCTCCCTATTATTGAAGCATAAGAATTTTGCTCATGCATTCTATCTCCTCAGGTGTGCTAGGACACATCTTCTTGGAAAGATAAATGCCATGTCTGAAGGGTACCAAACCCCTCTTGGAGTTTTTCATGCTAAACCTCTTTAGCACTTCCTCTATGTACATCTTTTGTGAAAGTCCTAGCATCCTATTCGGTCTATCTCTATAGACTTTAATTTCTAAAATAAAGGATGTTTCTCCTAGGTCTTTCTTGGAGAATTCTTTAGATAACCATATTTTAACTACGGTGAACATGGGAATGTCATTCCCAATAAGGAGGATGTCATCCACGTACGATACGAGAAAGACAATAGCGCTCTCACTGATCCTTTTGAAGATAAATGGTTTCTCCTTATTCTTGATGAAACTAAATAATTTGATTACATCATTAAAATGAGTATTCTAGCTTTGAAATGCTTGGTTAAGTCCATATATGGACCTTTGTAGCCTGCATACTTTGTGATCAGCATCACTAGATGTGAAACCTATCAACTATTCCATATAGATATCTTTCTCAAGGTATCCATTTAAGAACATTGTTTTCACGTCTATTTGCCATATTTCATAATCGAAATAGGCTACAATAACAAGAAATGTGTGGATAAATTTTAGCATAGCTACTGGCAAAAAGGTATCCTGATAGTTAATGCCTTCACATTGACTATACACTTTTGCCACTAATCTAGCTTTAAATGTCTCTACATTTCCATCTACATGAATCTTTCTTTTGTAGATCCATTTATGCCCAATAGGTACTATACCTTTTGGTGGATCTACCAAGGTTCAGATTTGGTTTGAGTGCATTAAGTCAATTTTTGACTTCATTGCCTCTAACCATATCTCGGAGTCGATATCCGATATCACCTCGTCATAGGTTTTGGAATCATCACCATGAAACCCATTACCTATAAGGAATATTTTCTCTATATCCTCTGAAATAGTACCTAAGTACCTCTCAGGAGGATGGAAAATCTTTTTCAATCTACGAGGTGGAGGAGGTAGTGATTGTATTGGCTTAACCTGATTTGGTTCCATTTGGTCCTTAGCTCGTTGCGCTTATGAGACTTTCTCCTCGAGCTTGATCTACTTTCTAATACTGCCATCTTGAATAAACTATTTTTTAAGAAAGATGGCATGCCGACTCACAATCACATTATGATCTTCTAGAATGTAAAAATAATATCTTAATGACTCTTTAGGATATCCTATAAATTGAGCTCTAAAGGACCTAAAGTCTAACTTATTCGCTTGTTGTCTTTTGACATGAGCCGAACAATCCCAAATTCTGAGATGACTCAGACTTGGTTTCTTACCATGCTCTATCTCATACGGTGTGGTAGGAATAATTTTAGAAGAAACTCTATTCAGTAAATATATTACAGTTAACAGATTATGTCCCCAAAGAGAATCAGAAAGGTCTGTGAAGCTCATCATGGATCAGACCATATCTAATAGGATCTGATTCCTTCATTCTAAAATTTCATTGAGTTGAAGTATTCCAGGTAGAGTCTATTGAGAGATTATGCTATTTTTCTTCAGATAGTCAAGAAATTTCCAACCAAGATATTCACCTCCTCGATCTGATCGAAGAATCTTAATGAATTTTTCAGTTTGCTTTTTACTTCATGTCTGAATTTCTTGAATTTTTTAAAAGTTTCAGACTTGTGTCTCATAAGATACACATACCCATATCGAGATAAATCATTGATAAAGATTATGAAGTAGACAAAGTTGCCTCTAGTCGGCACATCAAATGGGCCGCACACATCAGTATGTACTAGGACAAGAAGTGAAGGGAAATCCTGATTTCTCAGTCCAGGTTCGTTCAGATCTGATCAGATCAAGAGATATATTTCAAAATTTTTTTCTTTGATCTATATTAGATCTGAGATATTTTAGATCTGATTAATATTATTTTAATAAATA
>QRFJ01002977.1:40456-87363 GCA_006176705.1 Cocos nucifera | reverse complement strand
ACCGGAGTCAGACCTTTAGGCTTGGAGTCATTAGGTATGTTCTAGCATAGACTAAGGAGAGTGAAGACTGGCGTAGGACCTCTATTTTTCATACCTTCATAAAATTTAGCGATAAAATTTGTAAGATGATCATTAATATGATAGCTGTATCAATGCCATCTCCATCGACATGGTTAAGCGATTAGGATTAGCTCCTATAGATCATCCCAGCCGATACCGTGTGTCTTGGATAGATTCCTCCTCTATTCCCATCAAACTTAGATGCCGTATTTTCATCCAACTCCATTCTTATCAGGTTCATGTTTGGTGCGATGTGTTACCCATAAAAGTCAAAAGTATCATATTAGGTTGGCTTTGGCTGTTTGATAATGATGTTATGATTTATGGTCGAACCAACTCCTATAGTTTCACTCATAAGGGTAAGAAGATCATGATCAATCCTTCCCCACCTAAGACTACCAATAGAAAGATAGGCGATGGATCAAAAGCAAACATCAAAAAGAAAAGCCTCCATCTGATAGGTGCTAAGAAATTAGAGATGACTATAAGTAAAGGATCACTAGTTTGGATGCTTGCTACGAGAGAAGTTCATGAGGACCCTAAGATAGATCATCCCGAGAAAGTAGTCAGCCTTCTTAGTGAATTTCATGATGTCTTTTCTGAGGATCTCCCAGATCACTTACCATCCATGCGAAACATTCAGCATGCCATTGATTTGGTACCTGGATCTATCCTACCCAATTTGCCCCATTATAGGTTGAACGCCACTGAGTATGCTGAGCTACAAAGGCAAGTTAGAGAGCTGATGAAAAAAGGATTCGTGAGAGAGAGTTTAAGTCCTTGTTCAGTTTCTGCACTATTGACTCCAAAGAAGGATTGGAACATGGAGGATGTGTTCATAGATAGTTATTGCATTAAAATCAAGACATCAATCATTATAGTACTATTTTTTCATTCCTAGGTTAGATGCAATGCTAGATATTGAGTCGAAAGCGCTATTTTCTCTAAAATGTATCTCAAGAGTGGTTACCAAGTGTCAATAAGGAGTTAGATTGGGGAGATGAGTGAAAAACTGCTCTTTAGATGAAAGATGGTTTATACGGGTTGGATGGTGATGCCATTTGGGTTATTCCAATACCCTCAGTACTTTTCATGAGATTGATGGACCCAAGTTACTACGATCATTTATAGGAGTGTTTTGTAGTCAGTGTACCTTTGATAAACATTTTGATCTAATAGGCAAACTAGGAGGACCAATCAGATCATCTCCGAAAAGTCGTTGCCAAAGTTCTTGAAGAATAGAAAGTTCTGCTATGCCAATTCCTAAAGGAATGATGCTTTCATGATGGACCGTGTTAACTTCTTAGGTTTTTATTTGTTACCCCCGATGGTGTGTCTGCCAATCCTTAAAAATGATTAAAGGCAATAGTTGAGTGCTGTACCTAAGAGTGGCTATGGATGTGTTGAAGTTTTCATGGATTAGCAATCTTTTATCGCACATAGGTTCATAAAATAGGGTTTAGCACCATAAGCCGCTCCATCACTGACCGTATTAAAAATAGAAATTTGAATGGACTATTAAGCAGCCTAATAGAGCCTTCCTAAACATTTAAGGGACAAAATGACCCATCCCAGTCCTATGTTTACCTAATTTTTTTCAAGATTTTGAAGTAGCATGCGATGCATCTAAGTGGGATTGATGGTGTCCTTAGTCAGAAGGTCATCCGATAGCATATTTTACGTGATAATCTTATGATCTCTAAACTAATCAGTATTGCTTGTACGCTATGGTAAGATAGGTTTTATACGATAGTCCAAAAGCCCTAAGATACTAGAAGACATTACCTGACATTACAGTAAGGACATTTTTTATACTCAGATTATGAACCCCTCCCAATTCTCACTAATTTTGGAACAAAAAAGAACTGAATCATAAAGGTATAGGATAGTGCCGCATCCAGAGTTCTGCCAGCCGAAGAGCTCATACTTGTATCTATATAGCCAAAACATACGTGCAAGGTGTAGATGAAGATCGCACTGTTGAATGGCCTGGTAAGTTCCGATTATCACTTTGTTGTCCACCGATTAAGTGGATAAAGGTTTGGAGTTTTGAATAAGGATTAAAAAGAGATTTGAGGAGTGTCCAAATTTTCAGCTACATTACCATTTATAAAAAAGGGACCATTCTAGAGAAATTATAGTGGAATATATCCTCGGGTGTTACTTATTAGAGGAAAGGCTAGGTGTGGTTGCTCTACATCTTTAAGGATTTTCTAATTTGGAACTACATGCTGGAAGAAGCCTAGAACACTTTTGGTGAGAATAGAAACCATAAGTTGGTAGAAGTTCAGTTTTCTTTTATGCCAAGCCTGAAAAAGATGGTGTTGGCTCGAATTAATTTTCCAGTATAGGAACATTGTGACACGTGCCAAGGCAATAGAAATAGAACATAGGCCTATACACATTACTTATCATACTAGACTTGTCCCTTGCAAAGATGTTAGCATGATTGTTTATTTTAGGCTTACCAAGACAGTTAGAAGCATGATTCAGTTTCTAGTTGGTTGTAGATAGGTTTTTCAAAAAAATTGGTACCATTTTTTGTCCTATTATCAAACGTCGGACGCTTCAAAAGTTACAAGAATTACTTGGATGAGATTGGTTTAAATTTGCATGAATTACCCAAAAATTCATTGTGTTTGATAAGGGATGTTAGATTTCATTAAAGCTACTTTTCAAAATCACATTGGCACCTTTCTAGGGATAAAATTTAAAAATTTTCTTCTGTCTTTCACCTACAAATTAGATGCGTCAGACTGAAGTGGTCCAATAGGAGTTTCTAGGAAATTTATTATGTTGGCTTGATTGATGAGAGAAATATAGATAACTGAGATCTTTTATTGTGTTTCCAAGGCTGAATTTGGAATATTAATAGCTTTTAATAGATCCATTGGCATTATCTCTTTGAAGTAGTTCATAAGGATATCAACCTAGAAATCCAATAGATCTTATCCCACTACCTATGCAATGCTAAGAATTTTCGAATCTATAATGTCAATTGCCATAGCAGTTCGAAAAGTAGTTTACATTAAAGAGCATCAATAAAAAAATTTAGTATAGTAATAAAATTTATATAAACAAATGTAGATCTCATGCGACGATGCCGAAAGTTTGTGGAAGGAGGACTATGTGATGATTCTGAATGCAAGCCTGAATGATTAGAACATAATTCATCACCAAGGAACCATCTTTAGAAAGTATTGTAAGATTATTTGTGCCCTAAAAAGCCAGAATGGCTGACACTTTAATACCACTTCTAGGAGCAAATTTATAATTTTGAACTACAATCAATAAAATGATTATTTTCTATCACCAATATGTGTATTTAGTTGTTTGTGATTCACATCTTTGAGTTATATGGTAATGATAATTCATATTTTCAAGAGTTTTGAAAAATTTAAGACTGAATAATCATTAGTAACTCATAAAATGCTCCCGACCATAGTGATCATCACGAGGATGGTGATTGATTCAGAGTGTTGGTGTACAATTCACTTCTCTTTAGTAGATGAGTCTGAGTCTACGTTGGTGAAAATTACCGCGAAGCGAGAAGTACAGGTACTCATTTAGAGAAACGAGGCATTTGAGCTGTGACACTCGAGTAGTCATTAGGAGTCTACCTTCTCGTCAATTGCACTGAATTCGATGCAATAGTAGTGTGTCTGGATTTCTGTATATTGACCTGAGATGCCGTCATCGGTAGCTTCACCTTGAGGTTGTTATAGTTTTGACTACACCACGTTACTCGATCTCCTCAGCATATCGCGAACCCATGAGAGTGCTTATGTTCGGCCATCATATAGCGGATGTTCATCTTGTAGGAACTAATAGCATCCAAGATGGATCTATTCTACCTCGGTGGTAGGAGAAGAGCGACGCCATGATGATCATGAGAATCAAGTCCTGAAGGCCCATGGCCATGCCAGAGTGGAAATTAATATAGAAAGAGTTTCTATTCTCTTTTCTACCATCGGGACTTGAAAACCCGACATGATTACATCATATGATAGAAAACTTAGGGTTTGGACGAGTTCAATCTTGAACCCTAATCTGATTGGGACTCAAGATTAGAAGAACTTAATCACACAAGTAGCGTGTGCAACCAAGAGGTTCACATTCAGCTCTAATGGGTTGCCACCATATTACTGCAGGTTGTCACTGCGTGGATTTTATCTCTTTCGCAATAAAACTTAGGATATCCTCGATACTCTTAAACTACTCGGCTAAGTCTAGATCAGTTTCATAAACTTCCTCCTCAATATTTTTTAGAGTTTTCTCTTCTAATTCTTCCATAAATAAAGATTGGTTGGGGCATTGCGCAGCAAAATGACCGTAACCATGGCACTTGAAGTAGTGGGATAAAAATCTACTTTCCTTAGATAACTCTCTTGTAACTCTTTCTTCTTTATCTTCTTTTCTCACAATAGAATTTGTAGGTGGAGGTCCATTACTAGGAGCCTGGGTAGTATTGGATCTCGATCCAGAAAGGGTTACTTGGCTAGATTCAAGACGATGGATGATCTAATATCTAGAAAATCTCTCAAAATCTAGGACAAGTTGATAAGCTTGTTATAATGTGGTTACCTCTCGTAAAAAGAGCTCACGCTGGATATCCTCTCGTAATCCAACTCTAAATCTAGACAAGATAACAACCCTATCTTCGGTTACTCCAAATCTCATGAGGTACTCATCAAATCTCATGATCTACTCTATGACTGATCTATTCCCTTGAGTAAGTCTCTGCCATTGATCTAAAAGTCTTTGTTGGTAAGAAGTGGGGAGGTATTTTTCTCTGAGTTTCTTCTTTATTTCATCCCAGGTTTCTATCGGATCTTATCTTCTCTAGTTAAGAAGATGTTCAACACTTTTTCAATAAAGTCAGGCTTGCCTAACTAACTTCATCCTAGCAAACCTAACTCTCCTTGCATCAGATATTTCATACCATCCAAAATAGTGGTCCATGCTCGAATTTCAATCTAGGTACTATCTCGGATCTAGACAACCATCAAAACTTGGGGCTTCGATCTTTACATTCCTAAGGACATGCTAATCCTGGTCAAACTGGTTATGGTGGGGGCATGCTACTATAGGTTGATTTAGGTCAAGGTTCCTTCTTCTCTATCCTATAGATAGTTGGAGAGACTTAGGTTTAGGTTATCTTTGCCTAGCTTCTTCTAGTACTATTATTCTTTCACTCATGGTATATATAAAATCTTTCATGTTATCAAACTTCTCAGTCAGGATATTAATGATGGTTGCTGTATTAGGATCCATATTGGTACTGAATGGAAAAGTAGGATGTTGGTATTGGATACCTAATCTAGTGATCATGCAAGTCCAAGATGTAGGAATAAGATGTAGTAAGAACGAAAAAAAATGCTGAAAAGTAAATTACAAAATTTAAAACATAAAAATTTAACTTGTAGAAATTTTAAATTATAGAATTTAAACTAAAACCCTAACCAATCCAGCTCTGATACCAAATTGATGCGGGATAGCCTAAAAAAAAGAAAAATCAAGCTTCCTTCCATTCGTTAATAACAAATCAAGTTCGATCGTGGCACATTAATTTTAGGACAGATAGTATAGTTGCCTATACTCTGCTTAGGAGGCGTAACTGATTGACACAGGATCAAAACACGATCAATCTAAATGATGCTGATGAATGTCATTTTTGAGATCAATAAACAACTAGCAATAATAAAGTAAATAGACAGATAGTAAAAATTAAATATGCTTATGAATAATTATAAAAAAAAATATAAATAAAATGAATAATAGCAAGAAATTAAGCCCGCAAGAAAATCCAAAAAAAGATAAGAAGAATTCGGATCGTAGTAGTTAAGAAACAATCCTGATTAGGGCTCTTAATCTTTTAATCAAGTAGATCTATCGATAAAGAACTAAATCTTTACCAACATTGGATCTAAAAAAAAAAAGTAAAAATTAAAGATCAATTGAGAAGGAATGAAGGTTCTTGTCAACATTTGATCCGTAGAATAATAGATCACTCTTTCTCTCTCTGCATAATAAATAAAAATCTTGAAGGAGATAGATCTTCTATTGGTGGAATAGACATGTGTAGGTAGATGGTGAAGACGAATTGGGATCTAGGAATACTGAATCTCAAGAAAATAAAGATTAAAGAGATAGAAAAAATGGGCCTCACACCCTTCCCTCATGAGATGATTTTGGGTCTCACACCCTCTCCCTCTTGGCGCGATCAACACAAGTATTTATGAAAATTGTAAAGTGATTCATTCATTCATTCATTGTCTCATTCATGAAAGATACATGGATTTATATAGGACCCTAGGGGTCCTATTTCTTTAGAAATCATATTCCCTTTATAAGAAAAAAATCAACCCTCCCAATAAAAAAGTAAAATATTATGTATGATTTTTAAGTACAATAATATATCATATTTATCTTTTATTGAACCATAGGAAAGAAATTAGTCTTTTAACAAAATAAGTAAGAAATCAAGAATTCTTAAAAAATCCTAGGGAAGAAAAAGAACTCCATGTGGGCGCTTGATGCCTGGCATAACTTGGCATGAGGATCCTTGGGCATGGCACATACTGGCGTGTGTATTTCCTCCCTGGGCGTGTGGAGGGTGGTGGCTCCAAAGATGACGTGAACCTTGCTTTTTTATGATGGTCTCTTTCCAAATAAGACTCAATCCAAAATAAACTTAAGTATGGTCCTATGGACCCAAAACTAAATGTATCAAAAGAACTAATTGATTAAATCAAAAGGACTAGAACAAAATAACTGAAGTAGAGTTATTCTGATATGGCTTCTTCAATCTAAATTGAATCTAAATTATGTTGCCAACTTCTGTGGCTCTGGTATCTGCACCAATTATCCTGACCAAGGTTTTTCTATATTGAAATACAGTGATACATTGTTCTCCACCTCTTGGAGTGGTCAATCCCATCTTGATCACACACCAAATTCATAAGTACTTGACTATGCTCAGAAGCCTTCCATTACTGAATTAGAAATTCAATTAGTCCAGTACCAAAGCATAGTGAGTTGCTTGTAAGTCACTGAGGTAATATCAGATCTAAAGGACACTTATACCTATATCCCATCAGAGATATTTTTGACAATAGAATGCTTTGAAGTTGGTCACATTCAATGATGATGTATCTTTACATCTCACCTGTATGCCATACCAGTGTCTCCACACTCATTGGTTAAGAGGATAATCAACCTATATTGCATACAGCGACCTATGCTCGATAGATGCTGTCATCCTAATTAACAGTCTATCATTTGGTTGTGAACTATTTTAAGGACTAATCGATAAATCCTCTCTTTATCGAAGCTAAATAGTCCTAAGAACTTCATCACAATAATGGAGTTTGTTAGAAGATGAATACTTTATGATGAAAAATGCTAAAAAATATATTTTATTAATTAATAAATTAATTATAAATATAATTTAGCACAACCATCAATAGACTGATGATTGGCTTTGAGATACATTTTTCAACAACTCCCACTTATTCTAAAGCCACTCAGCATAGTATCTAATACACATCTTGGATTTATGATTATCGAACTCCTTTATTGCCAGGGCTTTAGTGAAGAGATCAGCTAGGTTCTCTTTTCTATCGATCTTCTGAAGGTCGACATCACCTCGATCCATGATCTTCTAGACTAGATGGAAGCAGTGCAGAATGTGCTTTATCCATTGGTTTGCCTTTGGTTCTTTCGTCTGAGCTATGGCACCAGTGCTGTCGCAGTAGAGTAGGACCGGACCATCCAGAAAGGATGCTACTTCAAGCTCGGTGATAAACTTTCTCAGCCACATAGCTTCCTTCATGGCATCTGATGTTGCAATGTACTCTGCTTCGCAAATAGAGTCTGCCATAGTATGTTGTCTGAAACTCTTTCAATAGATGGCTCCACCATTCAGAGTAAAGATATATCCTTCTTAGAGAGAGAAATTTCATGGCCTATCGGAAGATAGTTCTTTTTAAAATTTTTCATGCTGAATCTCTTCGGTACAGTATCTATGTACATGGACTGGGATAACCCAGGCATTCATTTAGATCTATCTCTATAGATCTTCATCCCTAGGATGTAGGATGCTTCACCCAAGTCCTTCATGGAGAACTATGATGATAACCAAACTTTTATTTTCTATAGTATGGGGATGTCATTCTCGATTAAGAGAATGTCATCCACATATAAGACAAGAAATACTACTACTAGACCATTTGTCCATTTGTAAATGCAAGACTCTTCTCCATTCTTAACGAAGCCATACGTTTTGATCACTTTATCAACGTGCATGTTCCAACTCTGAGATGCCTGCTTCAATCCATAAATGGATCTCTAAAGCTTGCACACCTTGGACTCATCTATGGATGCAAACCCCTTAGGTTATATCATATACACCTTTTTAGTTAGCTCTCCATTTAGGAAAGCTATCTTTATATCCATCTATCAGATCGCATAATCCAGATGGGCAGCGATCTCGAGCATTATCCGAATGGATTTGAGCATTGCTACAGGGGAGAATGTCTCATCATAATCAATACCATAACATTGATGATACCTCTTGACAATCAGATGGGCTTTATAGATCTCCATCTTTTCATCTACGCTCCTTTTCTTTTTGAAGACCCACTTACATCTAATAGTTTTAATTTCTTCAGATGGGTCAACCAATGTCTACATATCGTTGACCTTCATGGACTTTATTTCAAATTTCATGATCTCAAGCTATTTCTCAGAATTAGATCTCTGCACAGCATCCATATAGGTGATCAGATCCTCATCATTCTCATCGACTTCGATGGAATCACCATCCCGAACTAAGAAATCATAGTATCTATCTAGATGATGCGATATTCTATTGGATCGTCTTAATGGTACAGTACACTAAGCTTTAGATTTGATCTAATCAAATCCGACTCAGGTTTAGCTATAGGTGTCAATTTTTCTACTTGTTGAACTTTATCAAGTACTATCTTAAAGGCAATAATTCCTTCACCAAGAAACTTCTTTTCCAAAATGGTTGCCTTAAGGCTGACGAACACCATTTGTTTATCAGCATGGTAGAAATAGTATTCTTTGATCTCTTTTGGGTACCCTATAAATATGCACTTGTCAAACCTAGGTCTAAGTTTATCTATAACTAATCATTTGACATAAGCTGGATAACCCTAAACCCTAAGGTGTGAAAGTGCTGACTTACGTCCTATCAATATTTCATATGGAGTCTTAACTACAGACTTACTTGGAACCTTGTTTAATAGATAACAAGCTGATTCAAGTATAAATTTCTAGAAGGATATCGGCAAACTGGCAAAATCAATCATAGATTGGATCATGTCCAATAGAGTCTGATTCCTCCTTTCAAACACACCATTATGCTGTGGTATTTCTGAAGGAGTTCATTGAAAGAAAATCCCATTCTCCCTTAGATATGTGAGAAATTCATCGAAACGATATTCTCCTCCTCGATCAGATCGAGGAGTTTTAATACTTTTTTCAATTTATTTTTCTACTTCACTTCAAAATGGTTTGAACATTTTAAATGAATCTAACTTGTGTTTAATCAGATAGACATATCCATATCTAGATAGATCATCTATGAAACTAATGAAGTAGAAATATCTATCTATGGTACTTATGCTCATTGATCTACATACATCAGTTTGTACTAGACCTAAGAGCTCAGTGGCTCTCTCACCTTTTCTAGTAAAAGATAACTTGGTCATTTTACCAAGAAGACAGGACTCATAGGTTGAAAGTGATTCACAATCACTAATTTTGAGGATTTCCTCTTGAGTCAATCTATTTATCATGTTCTTATTTATATGACCTAGCCTACAGTGCCATAAGTAGTTATCTGATACACTATCTAATTTAGGATGCTTGCCAGTTGAATAGACTACGTTAATAGGTTGTGATAGCATATACCCACAATTATTCAAGTGTTCATAGAAAATAGTAATATTATTCATAATGATATTATAAACTTATTTTTTTATTGAAATTTCATAATCATTTTTGGCCAGAAGGCCTATAGAAATGATATTTAAAAAAAAATTGGGATAGAAATGACGATCACTAAGAACAATGGTATGGGACTCAAATACAAGTTTTAGGATTTCTAAAGCTAGAACTGAAACTGATCTTCCATCTTCAATATTTAGGAACCTTTAGCTTTGCTCGAATCTTCAACTGACCTACAATTCCTGCAATGAATTACAAATATGGTAAGGGCTATGGGTATCCAATACCTAGTCAGTAATATCATAAATAAAAAAATTGTAAGGAGTTATCATATAAATACCCTATCCAGCAATAGCTTACTTCTTTCTCTACCTGTTCGGATCCAGAAAGATAATATACTAAGGATAATTCCTCTTCTAGTGCCCCCACTTCTTGTAAAAGAAGCATTCAGCTTGACTCTTATCAGGCTTGATCTTCCTAGTCTGGCCCTACACAGATATCCCAGCCTGAACTTGTATCTTCTTTGCTTTCTTCTTCTTGTTCTTCTTTCCTTTTCTAAAGAATCGAGGACCAGAAAATGAACCTTCTACTAAGTTCATCAACTCCTTGTGGAGTTGATGATCCTTCTCAAAGTTCTAAAGCAACCCCAGCAACCCATGGTAGTCTACTTCAAGCTTTATCATTCTAAAATGAGTGAGGAATGGGAGAAAAGATTTGAACAGTGAGTTCAGTATTGCATCCTTTTCAAGCTGTTTATGTAAGAAAAAGTCAAGCTAGGCACCATCTCGCATCCTAGCAGTGAAGATGGCACAACTAATCTTGTACCTTTCAACATCATCGGATGTGCCAAAAGAATCCTCCAACATTTGAAGCATATCTTTGTGCTGCGCCATCTCAAATCTATGATTGAACTTGTCGCTCATGGTAGCCAGCATAATACAGCATACCATAGTTTGATCACTGAGCCACTTCTGATAAGTATCTCTAATTGTTCCACATGCATTGGCAACTATTTCCTCAGGTGTAGGATCCATCAACACATATAGGATCCATTCATGCTCTAGGACTATCTTTAATTTTTGGTATCAGCTACTAAAATTAGATCCCACCAACTTAACATTGTCCAACAATAGTCGAAGTGATAGGAAAGTGACCATAACTGCACAAAGAAAAATCATAACCTAATAAATAATTGATTCATTAATCTAAAGATTTGAACTTTAATCAAAAAGTTCTTTCACTATTTTATTCGAATTGATAGCCTCTACCTCCAATTCAAGAAATTATCCTAATTTCTTAGTGGATACTAAAATCCACATGGACTGCACACAAGCCCAACTTTGGTTGGCCAATCCATGTACATCTAAGGATAGGTTCATAATTAATTATTTCTCAAAATAATTTTTAGTTATTAAATTTTATCTCAGTCTCTAATCAGTAGGCTTTAGCCTCCACTAAAAAAGTCTGATTAGGTCCAACCATTAACATGACCATACTTGGCCCATCTAACCAACAAATGATTAGGCCCAACTTTGGTTAGCTAACCTAACTACCATTTAGAAAGATGTAGCCAAGAAATCATATAATGAATGATAAGTCCATGTTGGCCCCAGGAATGATTTTGATGATTATAAAATATTAGAGCATAACCTTAATACTAATACTTTTCAAGAATGCTAAAGTCTTTTTTTTGTAGAAAGAAAAAGGCCGTTAAATGAATCCATAATCAAATGAAGATCTTTGAGTTATTTGAAACTATTTTTGAAATGATTTTGGAGTAAGAAGAATCCTCTCTCAAAGCTCGAGCTAACCTATCCTTGATTCGAGCCAGCCCTGGCATGACATGCACTTACCTCTTTAGCTTGGCACGTAGTTGAGCTGGCTCAATTTGGATCCAAGTCGACTATCTCAGAAAGATGGAAGATCAGTTTTAAAAAACTACCGATTAAGCCGATCCAATTTTCAACCGAGCTGACTATCTCAGAGTGGTAGTAGACTTGTTTGGAAGTTCTACTAATCAAGCCGACCCAATTTCCAACTGAGCCGACTGTCTTAGATCAATAGAAAATATTATTTTTGCTAATTGTTGATCGAGCCAGCCCAACACAAAATCAAGCCGGCTCTCTCAGAAGGATGGAATGATGCTTTGCATAGAAACCATACTCCATCCTGAAGCATGAATCGAGCCAACTCGATGGAGTCTGATAGGCGCAACGGCTAGTTCTACAGAAGTCTGCTTTCGCCCAGAATCTTTTTTCAATGACTAACTTCGATCTCCAATGGTCATAAATGGTCAAAATTCTTATCAAATCACCAAAAAACCATTTAGAAATGATTAAGGACAAAAGAAAAAAGGAAAATATAAAAGAAAAACATAGTTTAAGATCTAAAAATAACCAAAAACGAAAAATTATAGCACTTTAAGAAAAGTTAGTCTGAAAGAAAGTTCATCAACTCTCATTCAATACTTTCTTGATTTTTCTGAGTGCATTCAAAGAGGAAAGAGAGTATTTATTAGAAATTTTCAAAGCATCCTCAAGAAGAAAAGCTACAGCGACAACTATCCAAATCAAAATAGGGTTTCATAGTATTGTATTTACTTCTTTATCAAATTTGGTGTAAAAGTTTCAGTTGGGGCTGAAACTTGAAGGGTTATTGTTGTATCAAACTTAGTTTAATTTGGGAAAGCCTTAGACTAAAGGCTTTTAAAGATTTTGATTAGTTGGCCTGGATAAAACCAATTGGATTTATTTGTGAGTTCGGTGAAAACAAACATGCTGTAATCAGATGATTATAGTAAAAATTCTCAAGAAGTTGCTTGGAGAGTGGATGTAGGTGCTCATATTACATCAAACCACTATAAATTTATTGTGCTTGTATGTGTGCTTCTCCTCTTGTGTATAGGTCTTTTCTTCTATAGCTTAGTAACTTTCTGTTGTACATAGTCTTTTATTTACTCTGCATATCACTCACTAAATTTGCTAAAAAATTTAATAACCTAATTCACCCCCCCTCTTAGGTTATCTAGCTGGGCAACAAGGGATATCAGAGCTTGGTTCTCAGCTAGCACTGATCTAACCATCAGAAGATAAAGATCATGACAACAGAATTAGGAGGTTCACTTGTTGAAAGGCAATCCAACAATAGACCACCATTTTTCAATGGCATAAACTACACATATTGAAAAGCATGCATAAGAATCTTCATTCAAGCTCTTGATTATGATATATGGAGTGTCATAATCAATGGGCCATACCCACCCACTATTGTAGTCGATGGCATTAGCACATCCAAAACCTAAAAGGGATTGAAGTGAGGAAGATAAGAGATCAATTCAGCTAAATGCTAAGGCTATGAACATTTTGTATTGTGCCTTGGATACCAACATGTTTAACCAAATTTTTACTTATAATTCTATAAAAAAAATTTAGGATAAACTCAAAGTCACTCATGAGGACACAAACCAAGTTAAAGAATCTAAGATTAATATGCTAGTGTACCAATATGAGCTTTTCAAAATAGAATCCATTGAATCAATCATAGAAATGTTCACTCATTTCACTGATATAACTAACGATCTAAAAAGTCTTGGAAAGATTTATTCTAATAGTGATTTGGTAAGAAAAATCCTTAGGTCTTTGTCGAAGTCATGGGAGGCAAAGGTCACCGCAATTCAAGAGGCTAAAGACTTGAATAAGCTGCCCTTGGAAGAGTTAATTGGATCGCTGATAACCCATGAAATTACTATAAAGCAGCACAATGAAGATGAAGGAAAAAAGAAGCGGACCATAGCTCTCAAATCTACTATAATTGATGACGAAGAAGATGGGTCAACGGATGAAGATGAAGAAGATAAGGACATAGCACTGATTACAAAAAGGTTTATGAAGTTTATAAGATGAAGAAAGCAAGAATTTAAGAAGAAACCCTTTAATAGAGGTGAAACAAGCAAGGACAAGGATAAACAAAGGGAACTACCTTTATGCTTTGAGTGCAAAAGACCTGGACACTTCAAGGCTGACCGCTCCAACTTAAAGAAAAGCATCAAGAAGGCCAAAAAGAAAGCAATGATTGCAACCCAGAGCGACAATGACAAATCTAGCTCCGATGAAGAATCTGAAGATGTCGTAAACCTATGTTTCATGGCACAAGAAAATGAGGTAAACTCTAAAATCACTCAAGAATATTCTTTTAATGAATTACAAGATGCCTTTTATGACCTAATGAAAGAATTTAAAAAGTAAAATAAAAATTTGAAAATAACATGTGATATCTTATCCAAGGAAAAAGATGAAATTCAACAAAAAAATAAGATTTTAGTAGAGAAAAATGATTCATTGAGAAAGAAAGTTCAAATGCTAAAATCATTGATTGATAAGTTCACATGTAATTTTGAAAAATTAAAAATGATCTTAAATAACCAAAAAGCTATCTATGATAAAGCTGGAATAGGTTATAATCCTAACAAGAAACAAAATCCCTTAAAGAATCTTTACACTAAATCAACATCATCATATTTCTCTTCAAATATTGCTTGTTTCTGCTATGATAAGATAGGACACAAAGCACATGCATGTATTTATAGTAAAACTAATAGAACTTCAGTTAAGAAAATTTGGGTTCCTAAGGAAACCATGAATGCTAATCCTAAAGGACCCAAGAAAAATTGGGTACCTAAATCAGCCACTTAATTATTTTGCAGGAATGTCTTGTAGCTGATGAATTTGAAAGAGTATGGTATTTAGACAGTGGCTGTTCAAGATATATGACGGGTGATAAGGATCAATTCATCACCCTTGAAAAAAGAATGGAGGATTGGTTACTTTTGGTCATAATGAAAAAGAAAAAATTATTGGTATAGGTAAAATCAAACTCTCTCCCTCCACCTTTATTGAGAATATTTTACTTGTTGATAACTTAAAGTATAATTTATTAAGCATAAGTCAATTGTGTGACAAAGGGTTCAAAGTCATTTTTGAATCATCTCTATGCATAGTCATTAGTCCCTTTGATAATAGTATCATGTTCATTGGACATCGACGTGAAAATATCTACATGGTTGATCTTGATGAGATAACCATGAAGAACGGCCAATGTCTTATTGCTAAAGATACTAAGATCAAAGAAACTACTTGGCTATGGCATCATAGATTAGGTCATGCAAGCATGCACACATTATTAAAATTGGTTGCCAAAAACTTAGTCAAAGGCTTACCAAAATTAAACTTTGAAAATAATCAAGTTTGTGATGCATGTCAACTTGGTAAACAAACTAGGGGGAGTTTTAAATCTAAAAATATTATTTCAACATCTAGATCCCTAGAATTAATTTACATGGACTTATTTGGACCTACTAGGATCTCAAGCCTAGGAGGAAAGAAATATGGACTTGTGATCATAGATGATTTTTCACGTTTTACTTGGATTCTACTTTTAGCACATAAAGATGAAGCTTTTACTACTTTTTCAAAATTCTATAGAAAGGTTTTAAATGAAAAGAACTCAATAATAATTAAAATCAAAAGTGATCATGGTACTGAATTTGAAAATCAAAATTTTGAAATATTTTGTAATGAAAATGGAATAGAACATAACCTTTCTGCTCCAAGAACACCTTAGCAAAATGGTGTTGTTGAGAGAAAGAATAGAACTTTAGAAGAAATGGCTAGAACTATGTTATGTGAAGCAAGTCTTCCAAAATATTTTTGGGCTAAAGTCATTAACATTGCTTGTTATATTTTGAATTATGTTTTGATCCATCCCATTCTTAAGAAAACCTCTTATGAGCTTTGGAAAGGTAGAAAGCCTTATATCAATTATTTTCACATATTTGGATGCAAATATTTTATCTTAAATAATGAAAAAGACAAACTTGGAAAATTTGATGCTAAGTCTGATGAGGATATCTTTCTTGGATACTCAACATCAAGTAAAGCATATAGAGTCTTCAACAAGCATACTTTAGTTGTTGAAGAATCTATTCACGTTGTCTTTGATGAATCTAACAACTTTTCGTCAAGAAAAAAAGATGCTTTTGATGATGATGCAGGAAATTTAGAAAAAAAAGTAAAAGAACTTACCTTGAAAGACAAACCAAATCATGATGAAGAGAGTGAGCCAAACAATAATAAACATGAAGAAGTATAAGAAGAAGATATGAACCAAAAATATTCAGATCTGCCCAAAGAATGGAGGTATGCACATAATCATCCTAAAGACCATATAATTGGTGATCCATCTCAAGGTGTAAGAACTAGATCTAATTTTAGAGAACATCATGATTATCTTGCATTTATCTCTGAAATAGAACCTAAAACAATTGAAGAAGCAAAAAATGATCCAAATTGGTTAATTTCCATACAAGAGGAATTAAATCAATTTGAAAGAAATAAAGTATGGACACTGATTGATAGACTCTCTAATCATCCTATCATTGGCACTAAATGGGTATTCAAAAATAAGCTTGATGAAAATAGTAATGTAATAAGAAATAAAGCTAGATTAGTAGCTAAAGGATATAATCAAGAAGAAGGAATAGATTTTGATGAAACTTATGCAGCTGTAGCAAGATTAGAGGCAATTAGATTGCTACTTGCTTTTGCTTATTTTATGGATTTCAAATTATTCCAAATGGATGTAAAAAGTATATTCTTAAATGGTTTTATTGCCAAAGAGGTTTATGTAGAGCAACCACCAGGCTTTGAAAATCATAGTCTTCCAAATCATGTTTTCAAACTCAATAAAGCATTACATGGTTTGAAACAAGCACCAAGAGCATGGTATGATAGATTAAGTAAATTTCTGATCAATAATAACTTTTCTAGAGATAGTGTAGATACTACATTATTTTAAAAAAGAAAGAAATCAGATCTACTTGTTGTTCAAATATATGTAGATGGCATTTTCTCTGGTTCAACTAATGAAAATCTTTGTAAAGAATTTGCCAAGTTAATGCAGGGCGAATTTGAAATGAGCATGATGGGGGAGCTAACATTCTTCCTTGGGCTTCAAATCAAAGAAACTAAGGAAGGCATTTTTCTTTCCTAAATCAAGTATATACAAGAAGTATTAAAGAAGTTTGGAATGAAGAATGCAAAGAAAATTGGAACACCCATGAGCCCATCTTGCAAATTGGATAAAGATGAACATGGTAAGAATATCAATCGAAAACTTTATAGAGGTATAATTGGCTCTATACTTTATTTAACTGCTAATAGACCTAATATACTTTTTAGTATTTACATATATACTAGATTTCAATCTGATCCTAAGAAATCTCATATGACTGTTGTTAAAAGAATCTTAAAATATTTATTAGGTGCACAAAACTTAGGATTACGGTATTCTAAGTAAACCTCAATTAATTTAATTGATTTTTCTGATGTTGATTATGATGTTAGATATATGTGCCCTAGAAGCCAGAATTGGCTGACACTTGTAATACACTTCTAGGGGCAAAATTGTAATTTTGACTATAATTAATGAAATGGGTTATTTTCTATCACACCTGTGTATTTAGTGTCTGTGATACATCCTTTGAGTTAATGGTAATGATAATTCATATTTTCAAGAGTTGAAAATTTAAGACATGAATAATCATTATTAACTCATAAACAGCTCCTAACCATAGGATCATCACGAGGATGGTGATTGATCCGGAAGGTTGGTGTACGATCGCTTCTCTTTAGTAGATGAGTCTTGAGTCTATGGTGTGGAGACACCGGAGCGAGAGTACAGGTACTCGTTAGAGAACGAGGGCACTGAGCGTGACCACCTCGAGTAGTCATTAGGGAGTCTACCTTCTCGTCAATGACTGACTCGATGCTGCAGTAGTGTGTCTGGTTCTTTGACCTGAGATGCATCGGCAGTTCACCTTGAGGGTGTTATAGTTTGACTACACCATTACTCGGTCTCCTAGCCATATGGAACCCTGAGGTGTATGTTGGCTATAGCATGTTCATTGTAGGAACTGGATTGCATCAAGATGGAATCTATCTACCTCGGTGGTAGAGGAGCAGCCCTATGATGATCATGAGAATCAAGTCCAGAAATCCATGGCCATGGTAGAGTGAAATAATAGAAAGAGTTTCTATTTAGATTTTCACATTGGACTCGAATCGAATGATTACATCATATGACAGAGACTAGGGTTTGACGAGTTCACCTTAACCCTAATCTGATCGGGGCTCAAGATAGAAGAACTTAATCACACAGGTAGCTGCACCAAGAGGTTCGCATTCAGCTCTGATGGGTTGCCACCATATACTGCTAGGTGTCACTGGTGGATTTTGGGAGCAATTAGAATGATTTAGATGATCGATCATTCTAGCTGTTCGAATCAGAAGAGTTCTGATCCATCGAAAGGAGTTTCGATGATGTCGATGATAGAGATCATGACATATCCCATTACCATACAGAACTGAACCTAACTGGGTCACACAAACAAGGGTTTGAATCTGGTGATCATCAATTGAACTGATCTAGTTCAATTGATCTGAATGAGATTCAATTAGGTTCAAGGAAAATCGTGCTAGCACTCGATTGAACCTAACGTTCTTCTTTTACTATCATAAATAAGTTGTCCTGACTGAGCCAAAGGAGTTTGTGCTCAATCAGAGGCCTTCATATGGTCTGACTGGAGGTTGTCCAAGTCAGAATAGGTTGTCTTATTTTGTAAGACATTACCTGCCATTTTTGGTCACCTGCCATTTCTTGTTCTTTGACTTTGGTCAAAAGTCTACCTTTGACTGGTCAAACATTGACCATTGACACTTTGACTTTTGACCACATGTCATGCACCTATTGGAGAGCTGGTGGGGGCCTTGTCCCCCTGCCAGAACTGGCAAGGAGAAGGGCGCACGCCAAGGGTGGCGTGAGCCCAAGTAGGAGGCGCCTAGGAGTCCTTGTTGGACAAGGACTCCACCTCCCTTTTTGGATTCCAATTCAGAGTTCTACTAAGAATCCAAGTTTGACTGGTCTTAGGCACCCTCTAAGGAGGAATCCAGGGGTCTCTATTCCAACCAATCAGATTTAGATCTGATTTCACAAAGGGTTGTGATTGGTTGGAGAAGGAAGAGGAGTTGGATCACAAGAGGTCTATAAATAAGACCCTGCGCCCAACCCTAATTCCTAAGTGAATGCTATTAGACCCCACGCCCCAAGGCTGCCTCTCCCCTCCTTCTCCATGCCATAGTCTCTTCTCCCCTTGCTCTCCACGTCCAAAAGTGTTTTGGATCTTAGTTGGTGCGATTCAGATCAAGGAAAGGCGATCAAAAGCAAGAAGGCTGCGCTGCTGCAAAAGGACGACTGCAGATCTTCAAAAGGAGTTTTGAAGATCCTCCAGATCAGATCCAGATCTAATTTTTGGAGGTGTGATAGAGAAGAAGAGGTTCTCCAGATCCAACTCGAGTGGATACCGGTAGAGGCCAGGCGCTTGCATGGCTAAGATCCAGAACCTTCCGCTGCAATCAGGATCATCTACAGGGTAATAGGATTACCCAAATCAGGTAAATTAAATTTGATTTAATTTATCTTATTTTATTTTATTTATTAAAATAATAATAATCAAATCTGAAACTTATCAAGATCTGATTGAGATCAAGAGAAAATTTTTGAAATATATCTCTTGATCTAATCAGATCTGGACGAACCTGGACCGAAAAATCAGGATTTTCCTTCATATGAAGGTTATAGAATTGATAGAAAAAGTACTTCTAGCATATATCAATTTCTTGGGTTAAGCTTAATCTCTTGGTTTAGTAAAAAGTAAAATTTGGTAGCTTTGTCCACGGTTGAGGCCGAGTTCGTTGCAGTCAGAAGTTGATGTGCTCAACTCTTTTGGATTAAACAATAACTTAAGAATTATGGCATTGAACAAGATAAAATTTTATTAAAATGTGATAACACAAGTGCCTTAAACTTAACTAAAAATTTCATTCAACACTCTAGAACAAAACATATTGAAATTAGGCATCACTTTATCAGAGATCATGTTCAAAAAGGTGACATAATACTCGAATTCATTTCAACTGAAAATCAGTTGGTAGACATTTTTACAAAACCTTTAAATGAAGATAGATACAATACAATTAGAGGTGAACTAGGAATTTGCAATCCCCTTTGAATAATTGTTATCTCTTTATCACTCTTTCTCATAAGTTGATTTGAGTTAATTGTTTATAGATTCAAATTAATTTAAAATTTAGCTTTTCCCTCAATTCGAGAATGCTTGAATACACCTTTGAGCTAGATCGACGGTCGAGCTTGCTCGACGGTCGAGGCCTAATCCTTTATTTAAGTCGATCATTCCTTCCAAAAGCCCTATTCATCATTCCGAGCCTACCCCACCTCGATCTTTTCTTCGACTACTCTCCAAAAATCTTTTGAATCACTTTTCCTCTCAATCCACATCTCAAACCCTCTCAAATCCGAGAAGGATGGCACCCAAATCTCGCACGATAGTCTCGAAGAAGCGCTGCATGGAAGAACAATCGATCGTTCACTGAAAAAAGGAGGGAACGATGAGCTCAGTGCCTTCTACTTCTCCAAATCGACCATCAATGGCTTCCAGAGCTGCCATCACTAGAAGAAAGGTTAGTTTCAAATTTTTGGATAAAGAAAACTTTTTGATTGGCTCATGGATTTGACAACAAGAGTGGGAAATGATTTGCTTGTTGGATATTCCCACTTATCCTTTTGTAACGGCATTCTTTGAAAATCTAAGAATTGGTTTGGACTCCATTTGGTCAGAGGTTAAAGGAATAGAAATCATTTTGGACCCAAGAAGATTAGGGCACTTGTTACACATGCCTCATGGTGGAATTGGAGCCCCTAGTCTAGATAATGATTTTGAAGAACTTAAAAGGCTCCTTGGCAGAGAAAATATTGACCATCGAGATATCCACAATGCAAACATTTTGCCAGTTGAGTTGAAGCTTCTCCACAACCTACTGTATAGAATTTTCTTTCCAAGGTTTGGAAGATTTGATTAGATATCTTCAAAGGATTTAGCAATAATTATGCATATGGTGAATGGAACACCATTAAATCTACCCTTCATGATGATAGAACAGATCAAGAGCGCTACTGGCAGATCAAAAGGAAAAGCTTGCCTGCCGTATGGAATGGTCTTCATCCTCTTGTTCACTGAGGTAGGTATAGACTTGGAGGGAAAAATTTCTAAAGCTCTCACTCACACTGACTACTACACCATTCAAACTCTATATCGGATGAAATTTAAGAAAGAAAATGATGTATGGATTAGAGAAAATGAAGAAGCATGCCCTCACATCTCAGAATCATCCTCTTCTTCAGATTCAGACAGGCCTTTCTCACTGGCACCTGCTGCTCCATCATCCCCTGTACTCGCACTGACACATGGATCAGTTGCTGGAGAATGTCATCAGACTTCTCCTTGTGCTCCTGTAGCTTTTTCAAGATTTTCAATTGATAGCATTATAGAGCAAGTTATGGAACAAATCTCAAGAAAATTGGAAGACATGTTTTCTGACCTCAAACTTCGGTTCACTCAAAGTTTGGAAGAATAGAGAATTTTATCTAAGGGACAGATCAATATGATTAGCCAGCAAATAACTAATCTATCTTAAAGACTCAAAATTTTAGAAAAAGAAAGCAACGAATCTTCTGGACAAATTGAGGCACTGACTGGGGAAGTAGCCAAGATTAGTAGAAGGGTTCAAGAACTTATCATCACTCAGCATGGCAGCACAGACATTATGATTTCAGTACTTTAGAAATTTGATAGAATATTGGGTGATCTAGCCTCTCTGATTTCTCCTCCCTCATCGTAGCCTAGACCTTCAACTAGCCAACATCAATCATCTTCCGTCAAACCCCCCTTCAGTGCTACCATTAGACCCGATACTAACTTCCCAACCACTCGCCCCAGACCTTTTCCAAGAGCCCAGAGCAAACCATCTGCACCTTCCACCTCCTCTTCTGGTCCCATCATTGAATTTTCCTCAAATGAGGAATAGTTGCCTTAGGACCAAAATCTTATCTTTTTGCCATATTTTTGAAATGAACTCTAATGTTGTATTGTTTGGTCGTATCTTTTTGTAAACAATACAAGCAAGTAATCAACTTCATCTTTTAATAAAAGTTTATTAGTTTCAATGTTTGTAACATTTGTCATGATTGTATTGCTCTATCGCTTACCCTTTTTAATGTTGACAAAAAGGGGGAGAAGAAATACTTGAGCATACAAACAATCTCTATTCAATTAATTATTCTTAAATAATTTAAAGATTATTGTGGATAAAATGCATTCATTAAGGGGGAGCTAATGTAAGCTATTATATATCTTAACTTGGTAAAGTATCCATCCCCTCTAATGTTTGTACATTCTGATTTATCATAATTACTTATGCATATTAATATTTACAATATCTTTTTATATATCTCTTTAAATCCATAATATATTTTTATCATGATATGCTCAATGTTTTGTCATCATCAAAAAGGGTGAGATTATTGCTCCTAGGAATGATTTTGATGATTACAAAATATTAGAGCATAACCTTAATACTAATACTTTTCAAGAATGCAAAAGTCTTTTTTTTATAGAAAGAAAGAGGCCATTAAATGAATCCATAATCAAATGAAGATCTTTGAGTTATTTGGAACTATTTTTGAAATGATTTTAGAGTAAGAAGAATCCTCTCTCAAAGCTCAAGCTGACTCATCCTTGATTCGAGCCAGCCCTGGCACGGCACGCACTTATCTTTTTGGCTTGGCATGCAGTTGAGTCGACTTGATTTGGATCCAAACTGGCTATCTTAGAGTGGCAAAAGATCTATTTGAAAGTTCTGCTAATTGAGTCAACCCAATTCCTAACCGAGCAAGTAGTCTCAAATCAACAAAAAATACTATTTTTGCTGATTGATGATTGAGCTAGCTCAACACAAAATCGAGCCAGCTCTCTCAGAAGGATAGAATGATGCTTTGCATAGAAAACATACTCGAGCCAACCCGAAGCATGAATCAAGCCAACTCGATGGAGTCTGACAGGTGTAACGACCAATTCTGTAGAAGTCTGCTTTTGCACAGAATCTTTTTTTAATGGCTAACTTCGATCTTCAATGATCATAAATTGCCAGAATCCTTGTCAAATCACCAAAAAACTATTTAAAAATGATTAAGGACAAAAAAAAGAAAAATATAAAAGAAAAACATAGTTTAAGATCTAAAAATAATCAAAAAAAAAACACTTTAAGAAAAATTAGTCTGAAAGAAAGTTTACTAACTCTCATTCAATACTGTTGAACCCTCTAAGTGATTTTGGTGATGACCAAATATTAAAGCAAATGATTACTAATATATTTTATTTTAAGTATTCTACTGTCAAAAGAAAGAGAGCTTTTTGATCAAAATAAGGAAGATATTAAGTGAAAATCAATCAAAATTCAAATCTCCTTGTTTGGAGCAAAAATTCTCTCAAAATCATCTTGGAGCGATCTTCAAGACATCTCGAAATTTTTTTGAGAGATTTCGAGTGGACTAGCATGCCCCAAGAGCTGTTCTGGCATAATTTTGAGAGATCTCAAGAGAATCTCGGGAGCTCTCGATCTCAGATGATAGAAATCCAATTTTTATGCCCTAAGAGCAAGAGGTCTCGTAGGATTTTCAAGAGGTCTCGCAGTCCCCATGAGACGTCTCATTTAGAACCGAGAGGTCTTGATCTCAGGCGAATCATTTTTTCTAGAAAGATGATTTTTTGTGAGACTAAAGGTGAGAGCTCTTCTATTCAAACTGAGAGGCCTCGTAACTTGGTGAGACATCCCGAGATAAACTGAGAGGTCTCAAGACTCGACGATAACTTTTTGATGGGACATTCTAGATTAGACTTTTTTGACTCCAACGGCTAGTTGCTGCTCTCCAACATTCAGATTTTATTTTTTTGAGCTCCAATCATTACCAAAAGAGAGGAATGCTGTAGATATGAAAGGAAGAAGGCTTATTCATGATCAATAAGAAGAAAAATGAGAGAAAAAAAAAACATGCTCTATTCTTGAATGAAAATCTCCATCTTCAATCAATCTATTCTCTCAAGCATTGAAGAATCCTCAAGTGCATTGACTCCATGGATTCAAAGAGGCTTTCAACGAACTGCAAGGACAACTCTTCTGCTCATTCAAAGGAGCCTTTTGAGTTGAAAAATTTTCTTTCCCCTTTTCATGTATTTGATTTCAGTAGGGACTGAAACTTGGGTTTTAAGATTTTTCTCTCCTTTTGATTATTTAGATTGGTTTATCTGATTCTTGTAAGGATTGTGGTTGATGAACCTAGAGAAAAACTAACTCGATTATTGGATAGTGAGCCCAAAAAACTATCCGACGATAATCTTGAGGAATTATAGTAAAATTTTTAAGAGTATGCTTGGAGAGTGGACGTAGGTGCTGGAAGTGCATCGAACCACTATAAAATTCTCTTGCTTGTGTATGTGCTTTAGCTTGCATCTTCTATTTGCTCTCACATTTGATTCACTCAAGATTTAATCTTTAATCACCGCACATATCTATTTAAATTTTTGAAAATCTAATTCACCCCTCCTCCCCTCTTGGGTTGTTCATCTGGACAACAATTGGTATCAGAGCCTTGGTTCTCTACTAATTATTGATTTTATCAACTAGAGATAAAGATCATATCAATCCAACAAGGAGGTTCACTTGCCGAAGGACAATCCATAAATAGGCCACCTCTTTTCAATAGGTCTAACTATACCTATTGGAAAGCTCACATGTGCATTTTCATTCAAACCCTTGACTATGACATATGAAGTGTCATTGTCAATGGTCCACACACTCCCATAATTATTGTCAATAGCACATCCACTCCTAAGCCGGAGAAGGATTGGGATGAAATGGACAAGAAACTTGTCCAATTAAATGTCAAGGCAATTAATGTACTCTATTGTGTCCTTGATGCTAACGAGTTTTACCGAAACTCCTCTTGCAATTTAGCAAAGAAAATTTGGGATAGGCTTGAGATCACGCATGAAGGGACAAATCAAGTAAAAGAAACTAAAATTAACATACTAGTTCATCAATATGAGTTGTTTAAAATGGACCCCACTGAATCTATCACTAGCATGTACACAAGATTCACTGATATCATAAATGATTTAAAAAGTTTAGATAAAGTTTACACTAATAGTGAATTGGTAAAAAGGATTCTCAGGTCTTTGCCTAGGAAATGGAAGCCAAGGTAATAGCCATCCAGGAGGCAAAATATCTAAACACATTATCTTTAGAGGAGCTCATTGGATCCTTAATGATACATGAGCTAGCCATGAGTCGGCACAATAAGGAAGACAACAAGAAGAAGAAAATAATAGCACTGAAATCCATGGCTGCTGAAGAAGAAGATAATCTATCCACCAATGAAGAAAATGATGAAGACATGGCCCTGGTGATCAAAAAATTCAAAAAATTTATGGAAAAAAATGACAAGGATTCAAGAAGAGGAGCTTCATTAGAGGAGAAGCCAACAGAGAGAAAGAAAGGAAAAACAAGAAGGATCAGTCCACTTTCTATGAATGTAAAAAGCCAAAACATTTTAGGGATGAATGTCCTTAGTTGAAGAAAGGGTCAAAAAGAACAAAAAAGAAAGTCATGATAGCAACTTGGAGCGATAGTGATGAGCCAAGCTTAGAGGAAGAAGACCAAAATAAAGCAAACTTGTGTTTCATGGCATAAGATGATGAGGTATCCTCCACTCTTGATTTACATTTTACCTTTGATAAACTTCAAGATACTTTTTATGACTTAATAAAAGATTTCAAAAAGATTAGCATAAAAAATAAAAGTCTTAAGAAAATGACTCAAACACTTTTGAAGGAAATGGAAGAGGTAATTAGTGGCAACAACAAATTAAAAGAAGAGAACAAAATTCTAAAGGATGAATTGAATAAATTAAGGCCTTTAGTTGATAAATTCAGTTGTAGTTTAGAAAAACTGGAAATGATCTTAAATAATTAAAAAGGAGTCTATGATAAAGCTAGACTAGGATTTAAACCTAAAGACAAAACTAAGTTTTTAAAAAATTTCTTCATTGCACACACTTCAATTGGCATCTCTCACATCACCTGCTTTAGATGTAAAAGGGTAGGACACAAAACATTTGAATGTAATACTTCTAAGTTCAATGGAAAAACTATTAAAAAGATTTGGATTTCAAAAGAAACCATGTCTACTAATCCTAAAGGACCCAAGAAGACTTGGGTACCTAAAATCATCACTTGATTGTTTATATAGGAATGCCTTGCAGTCCCAGGATCAAAAAAAGAGTGGTATTTAGATAGCGGCTGCTCAAGGCATATGTCGAGTGATAAGCAACAATTCTTCATCCTTGAAAGAAAGGATGGGGGAGTAGTCATCTTTGGCGATAACGACAAAGACAAAATTATTGGCTATGGTAAAATTTAGATTACTCCTACCACTTTTATAGATAATGTATTGTTAGTTGATAACTTAAAACATAACTTCTTAGTATTAGTCAACTTTATGATAAACGTTTTAAAATTTCTTTCGAATCTTCTTTGTGTAAAGTATCTAGTTCCTTGGATGATAGTTTAAAATTCATCAGATTTAGGCATCGCAACATCTACATGGTAAGCCTTGATGAAATTGCCATGAAGAGTGACCAATGCCTAGTTGCAATGAATGCTAATATAAAGGAAAATAGTCATCTTTGGCACCATAGGTTAGGTCATGCTAGCATGCATACTCTTTATAAATTGCATAATAAGGACTTAATTAAGGGGCTACCAAAACTAGATTTCAAAATCGATCATGTTTGTGATGCTTGCCAATTTAGAAAATAAACTAGGAGGAGTTTCAAATCCAAAAATGTGATTACAACTTCTAGGCCCCTTGAATTAATTCATATGGACTTGTTTGGACCTACTAGGACCACAAGCATAGGAGGAAAGAAATATGGTCTAGTAATTATTGATGATTATTCTCATTTCACCTAGATTTTATTTTTAGCTCACAAAGATGAAGCATTTTCAATGTTTCAAAGTTTTCACAAGAAAATTATAAGTGAAAAGAACTCTACTGTGGTATGTATCCATAGTGATCATGACACAGAATTTGAAAATAAATACTTTGAAGAATTTTGCAATGAACATGGCATTGAACATAATTTTTCTACACCTAGAATCCCTCAATAAAATAGAGTTATTGAAGGAAAGAATAGAACCTTAGTTGATATGGCTCATACCCTATTGTGTGAAGGGAATCTACTCAAATATTTTTGGGCTGAAGCCATTAACATAGCATGTTACATCCTAAATAGTGTTTTTATTTGCCCGATTTTAAAGAAAACCTCCTATAAGCTTTGGAAAGGAAAAAGATCTAACATTAATTATTTTCGTGTTTTTGGTTGTAAATGCTTTATTCATAATAATGGTAAAGATAATCTAGGTAAATTCAATGCTAAGGTAGATGAGGGTATATTTCTCGGATATTCTACATCTAGCAAAGCATATAGAGTTTTCAACAAACACTCTTTAGTTGTTGAAGAATCTATTCATATTATTTTTAATGAAGCTAACAATCAATCTTCGAGAAAGAAAGATGTTTTTGATGATGATATAGGAATTCTCGAAGATGGAATGAAGGACCTTAACTTGAAGAACAATAACGTTCAAGACAAACATAAATCTACAACAATCATGGTACAAAGCGATGATGGTGAGAATGAAGCAACCGATGATCATAGGGATCTACCCAAGGACTGGAGGTATGTACATAATCGTCCAAAAGAATTGATATTAGATGATCCTTCTCAAGGAGTAAGAACTAGATCCTCTTTTAAGGATACATTTGATTACCTTGCATTTGTTTCTCAAATAGAACCTAAAAACATGCAAGAAGCTGAACAAGATCCTAATTAGATGCTAGCCATGCAAGATGAACTAAACCAATTTGAAAGAAACAATGTATGGACTCTTGTAAACAAACCCATTGACCATCCAATAATCAGCACAAAATGGGTATTTAGGAATAAGTTGGATGAACATGATAATGTTGTAAGAAATAAAGCTAGACTAGCTGCTAAGGGATATAATCAAGAAGAAAAAATTGACTTTGATGAAACATATACACCTGTAGCAAGATTAGAGGTAATTAGATTGTTACTTGCTTTTACTTGTTACATGAATTTTAAACTATTTCAAATAGATGTGAAAAGTTCATTTTTGAATGGTTATATTACTGAAGAAGTTTTTGTAGAACAACCTCCTGGTTTTAAAAATCACTCACTTCCCAACCATGTGTATAAATTAAACAAAGCTCTTTATGGACTTAAGCAAGCACCTAGAGCATGGTATAAAAGATTGAGCAAATTTTTACTACATAATAATTTTATTAGAGAAAGTGTTGACACCACTCTATTTTTAAAAAAGAAAAATAATGACCTTCTTATGGTTTAAATATATGTGGATGACATCATATTTTGAGCTACTAATGAAATTCTTTGTCAAGAGTTTGCTAAGTTGATGCAGGACAAATTCGAAATGAGCATGATGGGGGAGTTAAACTTTTTTCTTGGACTACAAATCAAACAATCAAAGGAAGGCATCTTCATTAGCCAAATAAAGTACATCAAGGAGATGCTAAAGAAGTTTGGCATGGAAAATGGAAAAGAAATCGGCACTCCCATGAGCCCGTCATGCAAACATGATAAAGACGAGAATGGTAAGGGTGTGAATGAAAAGCTCTATAGAGGTATGATAGGATCCCTACTTTATTTAACTACAAGCAACCTGATATACTGTTTAGTGTATGCATGTGTGCAAGATTTCAATCAAACCCTAAAGAATCATACTTACTAGCTGTTAAAAGAATTTTTAGGTTTTTAATTTACACACATAACTTAGAACTTTGGTACTCAAAATAATCCTCCATTGAATTGATTGGATACACTGATACAGACTATGGAAGATGTAGAATTGATAGAAAGAGTATCAGTGGCACATGCCGATTTCTAGGGTTGAACTTGATCTCTTAATACAACAAAAAGCAAAATTCTGTAGCACTATCAGTGGTTGCGGCTGAATATATTGCTGCGGGGAGTTACTGTACTCAAATACTTTGGATCAAGCAGTAACTCGAAGACTTTGGAATTAAGCAAAACAAAATTCCTATTTGATGTGACAACACTAGTGCCATAAACCTGACAAAAAAATGAATTCAACATTCAAGAACTAAACACATTGAAATTAAGCATCACTTCATTAGAGATCATGTACAAAATAATTACATTGTACTTGAATTTGTCACTACTGAAAATCAACTAGCTGACATTTTTACAAAACCTCTAAATGAAGATAGATTCTCAAAAATCCAGGGTGAACTTGGTATTTGTGATCCTCTTTAATAATACTTAATCTTAAATTTATTGGATCATTTTTAACCTCCTTGCATCATTCCTAACACCCCTTTTCTCATCTTAAAAAATTCAAAAAAAATCGGCTTGAAATTCCTCCTATATTCTAATTTTTTCCCCCTATGCTCGAGAAGTCTCGAGTTTTTCATGAGACCTCTCGATTGGATTTTGAGGCCTCTTGTGCTAAATGCGAGAGCTCTCCAAGTTTTCGAGACTTCTAGTCATTAAAATGAGATCTCTCGATTCGTGTAGGTCCTCTTTTTAAAATCGGTCTATGAGAGGTCTTCTGTTCCATTCTTTCATTCCACTCATCTGAGACCTCTCCTCCATTCTCTCCAAAACTCTCCTCCTTTTCTCAAAAATCTTTCTAATCATCCTCTCTTATTCATTCCCTCCAAACCTTAGCCCCCAATAGCTCTGAAGAAGAGATCGCTCGCCACTCAAAGATCTCCGTCATGCCATTGACTGAAGCTAGGGCTAAATAACAGCGTGACATAACTCAATCATCTCCATCTTCTTTGTCATCTCGTGCCCGGCTTTTCGTTGCTACTAGGATAGTTCCAACAGGCCACTGTGTGGACATCGCTTACCTTGATTGGGAGCACTTCCATATTGGGTCCTTGATCTGGTAGCAAGGTTGAGAAAAACTCTGTACCCTAGTGGTAAACATTTATTCGGACTTAATAAGAAAATTTTTTGACCACATTAGTTTTGAGCATGGGTCGAAGGTGGAATCTGTTATGAAAGGAGTGCATATCTCTTTAGATGAGAGAAAATAGGGTAGCTCCTTGAAGTGTCTAGGGCTGGGATCAGTAACCTAAACTTATTTGATAAAACTGTAGCCCTTAAGTGTGTCTTAGAAAGGAAAGAGGTTGATGAAAATCTTCAACTTATTTCACATCTTCTTTCGGTCAAAATGAGATTACTACTATCCTTTGTCAGTCATATTATTTTTCTAAAGTTGGAAGACATGACTGTGCTGGAAAAAGAGAACTTGGAGTCATGTTCTTCATGATGACTTGAACTTCCATCAGCTTTTCCTCTCTCATGCTACAACAACTGAAGGATACAGCCAGCAAGAGCAAGGCATGTTTACCCTATGGAATAATCTTCACCTTAATCTTCAAGGACTTTCAAGTTAATCTAGAAGATGAAGATTTTAAAAAGCTGGCACACACAGACTACATCAATGAGAAAACATTAAATCGGATGAAATATATAAAGAAGGATGATAAATAGGTAAGGATAGATGAACGTCCTACAATCAAGCCTAAAGAACACAGATCTCCAACCCCTCTGCCATCACCATCTACTGGACCCTCCTTCACTACACCAGGGTCATCACACTCTCCTCAAGTGCCTCCTTGTCCTGCTTTAGCTCCTCCCCCAACTTTTGATCAAGATCTGTTAGTTGAAAGAGTGGTAGAAGAAGTAGTTCAAAAAGTATCTGAAAGGTTTACGGATATACTATCCAGTGCGAGGCATCAACATTTAGTAAGCATTGAAGAGCAAAGGATATCCATTGAGGGTCAAATAGAAATGCTTAGTTAACAAATCAGTGGATTATCTCAAAGATTAGAAATTTTGGAGGAGCAACATAAAACATCAACTTAAATTGAACTACTCCTATCCGACAATGCCAGGATTGCACAGACTTGAAGAGAATACTACTGTTCAGTGCACCGAACTGAAGTCCTCATTTTCACTCTATAGCAAATTTTGAGTCAGACTTCTTCTTCTTCTAGACCATCATCTTCTTCTAGATCATCACCATCTCCTAGACCTGCTCCTCACTTGTCCTTAACTAGACCCAAATCTTCATCTGAACCCATCATTGAGTTTCTCTCTGATGAGGACTAGGTCTAGTTTGTCTTTAGTTTTAACTTTTGATTTAGGTATGTTGGTATGAGATCCATTTTTTGTAAACTAACATACACCTCTAACTATATAGTATTAAATCTTGAAATAGAATCAATCTTTTTTATATTCTTGCCTTCTTTATCTTTTTTATGATCCTTTCATTATTGTGATTTTGATGATGACAAAAAGGGGGAGAAATATTAAGAAAAAATATGCAAATGTATAATCAATTCAAACTAAAATACAAAAAGGAGACTTTTTAGAAAATGAATTGTTTGAATTGATCAAATGCAAATCTTATTCATTTCATAAGAGCATACATTAAGGGGGAGAATGATTATTCAAATCTTATTCATTTCATGAGAACATACATTAAGGGGGAGCTTCAGCACAAAACAACTTTGCATTCATTAGTTCATGACATTCATATTTCTTATAATTATTTTATGGATTGCTTAATATTTTATCACCATCATAAAGGGAGACATTGTTGAACCCCCTAAGTGATTTTGATGATGACCAAATATTAAAGCAAATGATTACTAATATATTTTATTTTAAGTATTCCAATGTCAGAAGAAAGAGAGCTCTTTGATCAAAATAAGAAAGACATTAAGTAAAAATCAATCAAAATTTAAATCTCCTTGTTCGGAGTGAAAATTCTCTCAAAATTACCTTGGAGCAGTCTTCGAGATGTCTCATAATTTTTTTGAAAGCTCTCGATTAGACTGGCATACCCCAAGAGCTGTTCTGGCATGATTTTGAGAGGTCTCGAGAGAATCTCGAGAGCTCTCGATCTCAGGCAACAGAAACTCAATTTTTTTGCCCTAAGAGTGAGAGGTCTCAAAGGATTTTTGAGAGGTCTCGTGGTCCCCGTGAGACATCTCGTTCAGAGCTGAGAGATCTCGGTCTCAAGCGAATTATTTTTTTCAAAAAGATGATTTTTCATGAGACTAAAGGTGAGAGCTCTCCTGTTCAAATCGAGAGGCCCCGTAACTTGGTGAGACATCTCAAGACAAATCAAGAGGTCTCGAGACTCGGCAATAACTTTTTGATGAAGCATTCTAGATCAAATTTTTTTAACTCCAATGGCTAGTTGCTGCTCTCCAATATTCAAATTTTGCTTTTTCTAAGCTCCAATCATTACAAGAAGAAAGGAACGCTGTAGATATAAAAGGAAGAAGGCTTATTCATGATCAACAAGAAGAAAAATGAGAGAAAAAAAAAACATGCTCTGTTCTTGAATGAAAATCTCCATCTTCAATCAATCTATTCTCTCAAGCATTAAAGAATCCTCAAGTGCATTAACACCATGGATTCAAAGAGGGTTTCAACGAACTGCAAGGACAACTCTTCTACTCATTCGAAGGGGCCTTTTGAGTTGAAATTTTTTTTTTCCCTTTCCATGTATTTGGTTTCAGCAGGGGTTGAAACTTGGGTTTGGGGGTTTTTCTCCCCTTTTGATTATTCGATTGGTTTATCTGATTCTTGTAAGGGTTGTGGTTGATAAACCTAAGAAAAAACTAACTAGGTTATTAGATAGTGAGCTCAGAAAAACTATTCGACTGTAATCTTGAGGGATTATAGTAAAATTTCTAAGAGTTTGCTTAGGGAGTGAACGTAGGTGCTGGGAGCGCACCGAACCACTATAAAATTCTCTTGCTTGTGTGTGTGCTTTAGCTTGTATCTTCTATTTGCTCTCACATTTGATTCACTCAGGATTTATCTTTAATCACCGCACATATCTATTTAAATTTTTGAAAATTCAACTCACCCCCCCCCTCTCTTGGGTTGTTCATCTGGGCAACAAATACTTTCTTGATTCTTTTGAGTGCATTCAAAGAGGAAAGAGAGCATTTATTAGAAACATTCAAAGCATCCTCAAGAAAGAAAGCTATAGTGATAACTATTCAAACCCAAATAGGATTTCATAGTATTGTATTTACTTTTTTATCAAATTTTGTGTAAAAGTTTCAGTTGGAGCTGAAACTTAAAGGGTTATTATTGTACCAAACTTAGTTTAGTTTGGGAAAGCCTTAGGTTGAAGGCTTGTAAAGATTTTGATTGGTTGGCCTAGGTAAAACCAATTGGATTTGTTTGTAAGCCTGGTGAAAATAAATATGCTATAATCAGGTGATTATAGTAAAAATTTCTAAGAGGTTACTTGGAGAGTGAATGTAGTTGCCGGTAGTACACCAAACCACTATAAATCTATCATGCTTGTGTGTGTGCTTCTCCTCTTATGTGTTGGTCTTTTATTCTACTGCTTAGTAACTTTCTATTTTGCACAGTCTTTTATTTACTCTGCATATCACTCACTAAATTTGCTAAAAATTTTAATAACCCAATTCACCCCCCCCCCCCTCTTGGGTTGTCTAGCTGGGCAACAGTCCATCAGCCGATAAGTACCAAGCCTTTGGGCCTCCAATGATTATCCAACTAATGGACCCATTATCATCCACTTAATGGGAGGCTATGATCCAGTTATTAATATAACTATTTTATTTTAAGAATCTAATAATTTTAAAGGATTTTAATTTAACAAAAAGAGAAGATCAGATGAACCAGCTTATTATGATCCTTCCACTGGCTTCACCAAGTCAGAGAGACCCTTTATAGGCTGGTCTAAGAGCACCTAAATCAGTCACACTGTTTATCTTGCTGACATGGATCAGCTTGAATAGTCAAGTGATCCAATTAAAATATAATCTTACCAAGAGGCTAGGTAAGTTCGATCAGTGGGAGGTCTACTAAAGCTTGCCTTAGATACCATAAAAAATGATCAAGTAAGCAGGCTGTCAATTAAAGACCATTGGTCTAGTTTACCATAGACACTAACTGATTTAATTAGTTTTAATTAGATCAACCTAACAGTTCATGCTAGACTATGTATCCAAGAATTAAGTCCATCTTGAGTCTTGTTAAAGATATGACTTGACCAACTATAACTATTGTAATTGATCTAGAGAATCCTTGATCTAATCTAAAATAATAATTGATTAAATTTAGTTAATTATCTAATTAAGTCCATTCTTTAATCTAACCCTAGGTCTAATCTAATTAATGGACCTAATTTCTACTAACATATTTAACCCAATGTGTTATGATTTGTATCTTAGGATCTTCAATTCACAATCCTAGATCCTAATCAAACAACTTCTTAATTCTTAATTAAGTTTTGGGCTGAGGGTTGGGGTTTAGCTTTTTAAAAATAATTTTCATGTTTGTAAAATATTTTTATAATATAGTTCTACCAACCAAGTTGCATGTTTGATTCATAATCAATATGTAAGAAAGATAAGCATGAAACTACTTAAATCTAATCTAAATAGGTTCATGTAATTGAAATAATTTTAACTCTAATCAATCATAAATTATCTTAGATCAAATCTAATATATTTATAATAATTAAAATTAGATTAAAATATTTTTAATTAGATCATAAATTTTTTTAGATCTAATCTAAAATTTTATGATCAATATTAGATCAGAACGTACTAGGATAACCTCTTTACTGTAAGGGGTAAACCTTACAGCAGGACAACCTTATAACAGTCTATACAATCTAAAACTTTTATTTTTTAAATATAAAATTATTTTAAATCTAATAAATTATAAATAAAATTAGATCATATCTAATAAATTTATGATAAAAAGTAGATCTACACTAACTAGGATAACCTCTCCACTGTAAGGGATAAACCTTACAGCAGGATAACCCTAGAATCAGTTTGTATAATCTAATTTTTAATTTTAAATTTAATAATTAAATTATAAATTAGATTTAATTCAAAAAATAATTTTAATATATATAAATAATAATGTAATAAATAATTTAGGCTATGATACCCATTATTGGAACCAGATCTAGAGTTTTAGGGCTAGATCTTGAAACTTTTTCAAGATCAGATAGCGAAAGACTTAAATAAATTAATATTTATTTATAAAATTAGAGAATATCCTAAATTTAAGATCTTATTATATAATTATGATATGATATTAAATAAAAAATTAAAAATAAAAGAAAAGAATAAGTGTTGATCGTATCAACACAGATCTACACTAGATCAGAATCATATAAATAACAAGAGATCAGATCTTTGTTACCTATGCAAGTTAGATGTTCTAACTTGCTGATCTAGACTTAAAGATGATGTTGTGAGTCACACATACATCTGACCTCTAGGAGTCATCTGCACAAGCCCACGAATCACGAACAAAAGTTCTGATATAGGAAATCAGCTCAATATGCTAGTACTGTGCTGATCCTTCTTTGATGGTCGATCTAGTGCTTTCTCTTTCTAGATTTGGACTCTTCCAAAGATGAGAGCAAGGAGGAGAGATTACTTATCTAAGATACTCTCAAGTAATCTCAAAAAGAAGGGAAAAAGAGAGAAACAAGATAATCTTAGAATAAGATCCTCTTCTTCTTCTCAATTCTCTCACCTAGATACCTAGATTGGTATCTATGAAAACCTAATGCCCAAGAATCCTTCATTGGAAAATATGTCCTAAAGTCAATCATCTAAGTAGTATATGATTGAAATTAGTATATAAATTATCTAATAATAATAGTTATTTGGCTGGTTCATCATAAAAGTTCTACTTTCTTTAAATGAACTCTTAAATTATGATAAAGTCCTTGGAACCACAATCAATCGATAAAGGAAGATTTATCGGATGGTTCTTAAATTATTCACGATCAAATGATATGTTATTAATAAGGATGATAACTTATTGAGTATAGGTCATTGTATACCATATGCGTTGGTTGTCCTCATAACGAAGTGGTGTGGAGACACTGGTATGGCATCCAGGTGAGATGTAGGAGTACATCTGTATTGAATGTGATCAATGTAGCACTCTACTATCAAGAGTAGCTAGCTAAGACCAATGGGGATACTTTTCGACCTAAAATCACCACGATGACTTCCAAGCAACTCACTGTGCTTTGGTGCTGGACTATCTATATTTTTAATATAGATTCAAAAGATTTTTAGGTACAGTCAAGTACTTATAAAATTGATGTATGAGTCAAGATGGGATTGACTACTCCTGATTAATTTCAGGAAGAGAATGACTCGCTGTGTTTCAATTTAGCAAAATCTAGACCTGGGTAATCCTCGTGAGATGTCACGAGATTCGCAAAATTTTGAGATACAATAGCGATGACTTGTATGAGTGCTGACAGCATACTTGAAGTCATTTTGAGCATTATTAGTCAAAGGGATGAACTATATGATAACCATGGGCCAGGGTTCTAAGAATGTTGCTTTGCATATATTCGACTTATCCAGACGTCCAGAACCATTGCTAGATAGTAACTTCAATTGGTATTGAAATTGGTTTCTATGCTACTGACTTAGGTTCGAACCTATCGGATCACACATATTAGAGCTTATAATCTAATCAGATGGTTAATCGATGATTGAGAATCATTTCAAGGTCAAACATTCAATGCGATTGATGTTTGACCTAATACAAGTGTTGCAAGAGGATCGATTAGCAATTAGATTGCTAATTGACTCAATTTGATTAAGTGATTAGGAGAGGTCAAGTCTAATTAAATTAAATTAAATTAAAATTATTTTAGATTTAATTAGATTAAGTCTAATTAGTTTACTGGATAAGCCAATTGTAAGGAAAGAATAATTTCTTGTTTGACTAGGACTTAGGTGCACCTAATTGATTTAGCATTTAAATTAGATTTAAATCTTAATTTAATCTAATTTATTTAGATTTTTAGTTAGACTAGGATCATTCTTAATTAAATTATATTTAATTAAATTTAAATAGTATTTAAATTAGATTTAAATAATTTTGACCTAGTCAAACAAGAGGAGTCCCAGTTGGACTTGGACTCTCACTCTTTTTCTTGCGCCTAAGAGCCCACACCCACCTTAATTAATTTTGATATTTATGTGAATTATTCCCACACCCAAGAGGCTTCTCCACTTCCCTAATTCAGATTTTTTGGAGTTTGTTTTGACTTAGTCAAAACTAGAAAGAGTTTGGGATTTGTTTTCTACTTGGAATAGTCTCCTTTGACCAAATCTCTTCCTTCTTGTTTTGGATTCCTCTACCCATGCCCTCCTTTTGTATTCCACCCCTTTTTCCCTTTGTTTTATGCATGAGAATCAGTGGTTATATGAAAAAATAAGTGGGAGGGGCATCCAAGAGTTGGATGCCTCATAAAAGTCCTCCTTTGACTAGGTTTTGACCTAGTTTTGCAATATAAAGGGGACGCCTCTTTCTTTGACCATAGAGAATGTGATAAATCCCAAATAAATTATGAAAAATTATAGAAGAAGGAGTAGAAGGCATGGAGGGTTTGTGGTACCATGATTCATGGAGAAGAGCCTTTAATTAAGATATCAAAGGTTGATGTCTTGAAGAGATAAGGTAAGAGAAGATTGTCTTCTCTTATATTTTTCTTTTATGTTTCTCTCTTTCTATTTTATTTATAATTTTTATATGATAAAAATCTAAGAGAGAGAAAAAATTTGGGTGTGGGGATGAGTGCTCCAAGTTTTTGGAGCATGGTGTTAATTTTTTGGACACGATTTGATCATGTCTTGATGAGAGAAGAAGAGAAGAAAGGTCTTCTCTTAGAGTTTCTTGGAGAACCTTTCCTCTCCAATTTTTATGGAAATTTTATATGATGAAATCAGAAACATTAGATTTGAAAACTTAAGAAAAATTCTAGAGGAGAAGGTCTCCTCTTGTCCTAGCATAGAGATATTTTCAGGACATCAACCGTTAATGTCCTAAAGGAGAAGATTTATCTTCTCTTAGAATTTATTTTTTCATGTTCTTATTTTCTGATTTTTGGGAGATCCAAGGGTTGGATTTCTCCCTTATTCCTCCTCATGTTCTTCATCTCTTGGAGTGTCCAAGAGATCCAAAAGACATGTATTTGATTAACCATTAGGAGGGATCCACGAGAAGCTAGCACTTCGAGTAGATCTTCGTTCGATGAACCTTCGATCTGTATTGCAGTTTTATGTGGATCATCTGTGAAGGCCGGATGCTTGTGTAGCTCCAAAGGCAACAATAGATTTAATCATGGAGTTCTCAATCTGTGCAAAGGTAAGAGATCTGATCTCTTGGTGACTTAGATGCCATCTAGGGTTAGGTCTAGAATTATTCTAGATCTAGGTATTAATATGATCGATACCACTTATAATTAATTTAATTTTAGATTTATATTTGCATCATAATATGTTATAGATCCTTGATGTAGGATTTTGTAATTTGATTACATGCATGTTGTAGATTAAATAGTTTAATCTATATCTTCCGTTGCTCTATATTTCGAAAAAATTTTGAAATCTATGCATGAAACCCTGCATGTTTTCTAACACCCTTTTCCTTTAATTTTCACACACCCAAAACCTCTCTCAAAGATCTATGTTTCATGAAAGGTTCAAGTGAAATTTTATTTTAAATAATAAGTTATAGAAGAGCCTTATTTAGCCTAAACAAGGCAGGTTAATATAAGGTAGGTTGTTGGGATGCCCAACACTTGGGCGCCCTATCCTCACCCCATGCCATGGACCATCTGAGATTGGCACACAAAATGCCTTCTTTTACCAAGCAAAACAAAGAAAGAAAATCAGGTGTGGGTGGCACTAAAGAAAAACCCTATTTTTCGACACAAGATGGTTTAGATCTGATTAGATATTTTAAAATTTTTTCTTCTAAGATCATAATCAGATCTGAGATATCTCAGATCTGATCCTTCAAGATCTGATATTTGAAGGAAAATCCAAATTTTTTGGATCAGGTTCGTTCAGATCTGATCGGATCAAAAAATATATTTCAAAAATTTTTCTCTTTGATCCAAATCAGATCTGAGATATTTCAGATCTGATTATTATTATTATAATCATTAAAATAAAAAGAGATAAATTAAATTAGATTTAATTTACCTTGATGAAGGATAATCCTATTACCCATTGATGATCCTGTAAGCAGCGAAAGATTCTGGATCTAGCCACGCAAGTGCCTGGCCTCTATCGGTATCTACTTGGACTGGATCTAGAGATCCTCTTCTTCTCTATCACGTCTCCAGGAATTAGATCTGGATCTGATCTGGAGGATCTTCAAAATAACTTTCGAAGATCAGCAGTTGTCCTTTGCAGCAGTGCAGCCTTCTAGCTTTCTGTCGTCTTTCTCTCGTCTGGATTGCACCAATTAAGATCCCAATCTACTTTGGACGTGGAGAGGAGAGGGAGAAGATGGACTTGGCATGGAGAAGAGGGAGAGGCAGCCTTGGGGTGTAGGGAATTGCATTGCCTTTTGAGTTTGGCGTAGGGTCTTATTTATAGACTATGCATGATCCAACTCCTCTTCTTCCCAACCAATTACAACTCTTTGTTAAATTAGATCTAAATCTGATTGGTGGGAATTGATAGGGACGTGGTGCTGTCGTTAAGACACCGTGTTTATCAGTTTAATCCGACTTCTTAAAATCATTAAAAATGTATAGATAGTAGTGAGTCGGGTCGAATCTACAGGGAAGGTAGTATTTTAGATTTGAAATCTTTGATTTTTGAAAAGAAAAGAAGAAAAGGATTTGAGTTTTCAGAATCAAAAGTGAAGTCGGAAAATTAAAAGCAAAAATTAAAAGGTGTAGAAATTTAAATTTAGTACTAAGATCTATTAGTTAGATCTTAGCATCTACTTGCAATAAAATAAAAACTAATAATTAAAATGTAGAAATTAAATTATAATAAAAATTAAAAGTAAAAAATTAAAATGCAAAAATAAAACTTTTATTAATTAAAATTTCAAAATTTAAATACATAGAATATAAAAAAAATAAAATAGCCTGATCTCTGATCTTGGATCGGCATTGGCAGAAAGATGGTGTAGAAGCTCGGCTCTTCTTCTCGGCACCCGTTGCTTCGAAGCAGCCTTTAACCCATAGCCTGGCTTCGCCCTGTACCAAAGCTTCACCTTGATCGGAGATATCAATTTTTGATGGCTTGGGGTCCTTTTTATAGAGCTAGGAGGGCTGGATATTTTTTCTAAAGGCAATATGGGACTAATAGCCTTTGTAATCGTAAAAATATAAAGAAATTTGGATAAAATTTGAATCAAAATAGCTCTAATATGACTCTGGTAAATCTGATAAAATCCAGCCGTTCAAGAGAAATCCAACGGTCCAAAAATCATCAAAATCGGATGCAGATAAGCTCAGATCGGGTCGGATTAAATTCTGGCCGTTGGATCGCGCTTGATCGAGGAAATCTGGCCGCAAATCATGCTTCGGGAGTCTTGATCACTGCCGGTAGCATTCTGGACTATCGGATCATCGCCTAGATCGAGCGCTGCCATTCGATGGTGATCCGCGTGATGTTTGTATCTGAATAAAATTTGGAAGCAACCACAGCGGTCCGATCCTGACCCAAACAACCACATCCGTCCGATCGCACAATAACTGTTCCCATGGACCGCGTGGACCGACTGCACCGCACACCGCAACCAATCAGCGCCGCTGTTGTCAGATGAAAAGACTGAATTACCCTTGTGAGCCGCGATAAATTTTTGTAGACCCTTAAGGGGTCTAGGTCCACCACGTGGCAATCTCTGATTCGCCGGAATTTGCTGAGCTGGCGGTCCACGCCTAGATCGTGGACCGGCTGATGGCTTCAATGGCTGAGTCGGCTTGATGGCTTGGCTTGGCTTGGTGGCTCGGCTTACGGAGCCGGCTGAGCTGTTTTCTTTTTTTTTTATTTAATTTTTATTTATTTTATATCTTTCAAAATTCATATCTTTTTCATTTTAGCTCCGTTTTACTTGAAATTTATTTCGTTGTGATCAAAAAAATGAGCTCTTTCTATTGATAATAAAATTTTATTTTTTAATTTTTATTATTTTTTATTATTTTTAATTAATTTTTTAATTAATAAAAATATGAATTTTTTAAAAATTATATATAAATTGATTATTAATTCTTAAAAATTAATATCAATTAATTAATAAATTAATACTTTTATTGATGAATTTATGATGCTTATCACACCCCCCAACTTAAGCTTTGCTCGTCCTCGAGTAAAGAAAGAATTTAGTTTTAAATACCTTTTAACTTTAGAGTTTCGAATTTTACCTAAGCAATTTTCAAAATGGCCATTGATATTCAGTAGAGCTTAAATGAGATATATCATTGGGGTATTAATACTTATCAATAGAAAAATTAAGTAAAGAATATTAAATTTTTCAGAACTTTTTCTAAATTATTCCACTTTTATCTCTGATTTGTCTAAACTTTCATATAGGCAGGTGTATTGCTACTTCCATCCTTCATTTATTAATTTTTATTTTTACATTGCCCACTTTTTGATGCGAATATCATTGCTTACTTAGGCAACGGGACCCGGTTACTCGGTGGGAAACCAATGTTTCTTTTTTTTTTTTTTTTTTTTTTTTTTTTTTAACGTTGTACCACTATTGAGTGTCTTAACTCCTTAAGCTTTCTATTTGATCCATGTAGCGAGTCTTGGGCCAATGACTCCCAAACCAGTTGGCTTTAGGGCACTAGGTATAGAATACCCCTCGGGCTTACTAGCTCGAATCAAATAGGCTACGAGTTAAGACTAGCTTTACAACGAGCTTCTTTGCCCTTCCCACCTTTTGATGCGAAACTCAATGCTTGCTTAGGCAAAGAGGCCCGGTTACTCAGTGAGAAGTACTTGGAAACTATTTTATTAAAATAAATTTTTATATGAAGAAACGTATAGTTACCCTACACAAGCCTATAAAAAGTAGACTTTTCTTTGATGCTAGTAGAAATAATTAGAAATGCTCCAAGAAAAATTTTTTTTATGTTCTAGACTTAACTCTTTATTGAATTTTCTTAATACTTGATTCCTCAATATCTCATAGATTCTCTAATCTGTGCATCAATTTTCTTTTAAAAATGCTTAGTTTAATTCGATTCTTAAGCATAATCAAGGTATCTAAATACTAAATACTAACTTTTTTCGAGGACTTAAAATTTTAAAAAAATTTTTATTTTTCTCTCCCCCCAACTTAATCGACATTGTCCTCAATGGAGAAGAAAAAATAAAGGATGTAATAAAAAACATGGAAGAATACACCTAACTCAGTATATATATATATATATATATATATTTATTTATTTATTTATTTTTGGTCCAGCACATGCCTTTACAAATTTGAGCTCTCCCTCCAACTTATTCAAATTATCCTAAAAAAATAAACTAAAAAAATAAATTAGATAAAAACTAAATATTGGGTTGCCTCCCAACAAGCGCTAAGTTTACCGTCTTCAGCCAGACACAATGTAGCTCACTATCCTGTGTCGAATATTGGATTGACAAATTCCAATGGTTTTGGATTGCCAATCTCAGAAAGTTGATGTTGATTTTTAATCCCATTATTGATATATTCACTGTTAATTTTTGGGATATATTTTATGATTCCATTCTCAGACCCATGTTTATTAAGAATTACTCCTATTTGTTCTTCTAAAATGCTCATGAATGGAGTTTTAGGAGTTAAGTTTGATTCAATGGGTGCTGGAATGGTGACTAAAGGCGGTTTTAATTCTGGAGGTAAATTAATGTGATCCTGCTTAAACAACTCCATTGACATTTCATTACATGCCTTTTGATTTTTATAAGAAGAACCAGCTTCTAGGGTTGAAGGGAATAGGACATTAGGTTTATAAGTCTCGGGTAAATCATCTATTCTCTTTTCCCTTATTTCTATCTCATTTAAACTGGAACTAGCATCAGTACTAATTCCTGGCTTGGGTTCTTCTATGTGGTTAGTCTCAGTACTAACCAGTTCCTCTAAATTTTTCATTTTGGCTAGCATCAGTACTAGCCTCTCTCACCTGGTCTTGGTATGGGTCCATAAGAATCCTATAGCTTTTAAGTTCAGGAATTACTTTGGTATTCTCAAATTGGAGATTCTTAGATGAAACATTAGATTGATAATTTAATCCAGGTGGTTGGTGGTCATTAGGTGGGTTATTTGAAATTGGTAGGTTCGGTAGTTGATCTAGTTCTCTCCTCATGTTAGACTCAACTAATTATCCTATTTGAGCTTCTAGTCTGGCGATAGATTGCTGTTGAGTTAGAATTAATTGTTGAAGTTGGTTAAATCTATCATCAGCTAGATTGGTCTGTTGAGGAGGTGGGTATGAAGGCTGATTATAATATGATGGCTGGTTAAACTGACTAGGCTGACCATTATTATAGGCATAATTTTGATAATTTTGCTCAAGTGAAATTTGGGTCTGAGCCTGAGTCTGTTGGGATGTCCAAGAAAAATTAAAGTTACTCCAATCTGAATTATATGAATTTGAAAATGGGTCATTAATCAATTTGGAGTATCCTTGAGTAGCTTGAACTTGTTCTTGGATAAAATATGGAAACTGTGCAGTCATAGGATATTCACTTACATGATGGGTTGGACTAGCACAGATTGAATAATTCTCCTGATAATTAGAAGATGATTGAATTGTGAGGAGATTGTTGACCTAGGGTTAGGAGTTGATCTATTTTCTGATCAAGAAGGTCAACTTTATCTAATTTTTGGACTATTAGATTTCATATTAGCCATTTGATTATTATGTTTAATGTGAATCAACCATTCAATTAAGTTCAACTAAATCAGAAAAAGCGATTTCCTACCATGCATGTATTAGTGTAACCCTAATGTATGGTTTAAAAATTTTTAGAATATTTTTTATTATTATTATTATTATTATTTTATTATATTAAAAATTAATTTTTTTAATTATTTTTATTTATTAATTTTAATTTAATTTAATTTAATTTAATTATTAATTTTTAGTTAGTTTAATTTTTATTTTATTTTATTTTTAGAGGAGAAAGGAGAAGAAAGAAAAAAGAGTTCTAAAGAAGAGGTCCTAAGGAGTCCTAGAACTAAGAAGAAAGAGAAGAATTCGGTTTAATTAGATTTGATGTTGGTTAGCAATCAAGTTGGTCAATCAATCCTGACTAAGGGTTATCCTAGATCTAGACAGCTCCTAACTGCCAAGGTCACCTTCAAGCCCTCCAAGTGTAGGATTAGCCAATCAACTAGCCAGGTAAGTGTAAGGTCGGTGGGAGTCCCCCCGTTGCTTGCCTTAGACACCAATTATGCTTGGCCAGGTAAGCGAACGGAACCAATTAGAAACCACCTTCCTTCGGGCCCAATCGTCCCTGAACCACTTTCCTAGACACCAGTCAAATTGACTTATCCTAACCCGGTTCAACTCTTAGGATTCCTTATCCTATTGAGCTCGAGTTCCTAGGGTTGATGTCTAATTGATTTTAAAATTAAAGGCTTAGGTCAATGCAGGATGCTGGTTGGTTGTTTGTGGGCTAAGGAAGGGTGATCAAATCCCCACCTTATCTTGTTTAATTGGGTTGTGCCCTTAATTTGATTTAATATGAATATGCATAAAAAAAATTCAATCAAAGGGTTCTATGCAATTTAAACTAGATGCATGTAACTAATTGTATTCTGAAAGGCTTACCTTGCCTCCAGCAATCACCAAAAAAAAAAAAATAAAAATAAAAATAAAACTAATATGATGCATGCTCTAAACAGTTAGGATTTCTAATCTTATCATGAGGCTTTTAATTAGGTTTAAATGGATATTTTTTTAAATTAATTTAAAAATAAAATAAATAAATAAATAAATAAAAAGAAAAGAGGACTAGGGTTAGGATTGATCTCACCAAAATTTGATGCTTTCTTCCTTTTCTCTTTTTTTTTCTACAAAATAAATAAAATAAAAAAAATTAGTAAAAATATAATTAATTTACAAAAAAAATCAAAGAAATCAAAAAAAAATCAAAAATCCTTCCCCGGCAACGGCGCCAAAAACTTGATAGGAACGCGATGCTGTCGTTAAGACACCGTGTTTATCAGTTTAATCCGACTTCTTAAAATCATTAAAAATGTATAGATAGTAGTGAGTCGGGTCGAATCCACAGGGAAGGTAGTATTTTAGATTTGAAATCTTTGATTTTTGAAAAGAAAAGAAGAAAAGGATTTGAGTTTTCAGAATCAAAAGTGAAGTCGGAAAATTAAAAGCAAAAATTAAAAGGTGCAGAAATTTAAATTTGGTACTAAGATCTATTAGTTAGATCTTAGCATCTACTTGCAATAAAATAAAAAGTAATAATTAAAGTATAAGAAATTAAATTACAATAAAAATTAAAAAGTAAGAAATTAAAATGCAAAAATAAAATTTTTATTAATTAAAATTTTAAAATTTAAATACATAGAATATAAAAAAAATAAAATAGCCTGATCTCTGATCTTGGATCGGCATTGGCAGAAAGATGGTGTAGAAGCTCGGCTCTTCTTCTCGGCACCCGTTGCTTCGAAGCAGCCTTTAACCCATAGCCTGGCTTCGCCCTATACCAAAGCTTCACCTTGATCGGAGATATCAATTTTTGATGGCCTGGGGTCCTTTTTATAGAGCTAGGAGGGCTGGATATTTTTTCTAAAGGCAATATGGGACTAATAGCCTTTGTAATCATAAAAATACAAAGAAATTTGGATAAAATTTGAATCAAAATAGCTCTGATATGACTCTGATAAATCTGATAAAATCCAACCATTCAATAGAAATCCAACGGATCCAAAAATCATCAAAATCGGATGCAGATAAGCTCAGATCGGGTCGGATTAAATTCTGGTCGTTGGATCGCGCTTGATCGAGGAAATCTGGCCGCAAATAGCGCTTCGGGAGTCTTGATCACTGCCGGTAGTGTTCTGGACCATTGGATCATCGCCTGGATCAAGCGCTGCCATCCGATGGTGATCTGCGTGATGTTTGTATCTGAATAAAATTTGGAAGCAACCACAGCCGTCCGATCCTGACCGCAAACAACCACATCCGTCCGATCGCGCAATAACTGTTCCCATGGACCGCATGGACTGGCCGCACCACACACCGCAACCAATCAGCGCCGCTGTTCTCGAACAAAAAGACTGAATTACCCTTGTGAGCCACGATAAATTTCTGTAGACCCTTAAGGGGTCTAGGTCCACCACGTGGCAATCTCTGATTCGCCGGAATTTGCTGAGCTGGCGGTCCACGCCTAGATCGTGGACCGGCTGATGGCTTCAATGGCTGAGTCGGCTTGATGGCTTGGCTTGGCTTGGTGGCTCGGCTTACGGAGCCGGCTGAGCTATTTTCTTTTTTTTTTTATTTAATTTTTATTTATTTTATATCTTTCAAAATTCATATCTTTTTCATTTTAGCTCTGTTTTACTTGAAATTTATTTTGTTATGATCAGAAAAATGAGCTCTTTCTATTGATAATAAAATTTTATTTTTTAATTTTTATTAATTTTTATTATTTTTAAATTAATTTTTTAATTAATAAAAATATGAATTTTTTAAAAATTATATATAAATTGATTATTAATTCTTAAAAATAAATATCAATTAATTGATAAATTAATACTTTTATTGATGAATTTATTATACTTATCAGGAATAGAGTCCCTTGGATTCATCCTCAGATGGCGCCTAAGACTAGCCAAAGTTGGTTCTTAGGAGGAGTCTAATCGAAATCCAAAAAGAAGATGGAGTC
>QRFJ01002977.1:24219-40431 GCA_006176705.1 Cocos nucifera | reverse complement strand
TAGAGAACCCAATCACACAGGTAACTACATCGAGAGGTTTATTTTCAATTTTGATGGGTTGCCACCATATACTACTAGGTGTCACTGGTGGATTTTGGGAGCAATTAGAATGATTTTGATGATCAACCATTCTAATTGTAAGAATCAGAAAGTTTTAGTCCATCGAAAGGTATTTCGATGATGTCAATGATGAAGATCGTGACATTTCTCATTATCATATAGAATTGAACCTAACTGGATCATACAAATAAGGGTTTGGGTCTGGATGTCATCAATTGAGTTAATCCAGTTTGATTGATTTGGATTAGATCCAATCAGGTTCAAGGTAATCGTGCTAGCACACGATTGAGCCTGACTTTCTCCTTCTGTAATCTTTTTGATTCATTACAACTGAGTAAAATTTGATTTGACTCATTCTTGTATTTTGAATGGGTTTATTTTCATCTAACTAGAATAAGTCCAAGTTAGATTAATTGTAGAAATTAAATCCATTCATAGTCAAATTGGACTAGGGTCAAAAGTTGACCTAATTGAGAGAATTAAGGGTCACTTGATTAGAGGGTTTTAAAAAATTCTCTAGAAATCTTTTTGATTTAAATTTTGGATATGTGATTGGATATGAGTTATACATTTGGTGTACCAAATTTCATGATTTTTAGAGGTGTCTAGGCTGAGTTATGATAGAGTTTGATTTAGATCAAACTCTTGAGGGAAGAGTCCTAGCCGTAGTGGACTCTTCCTTATCTACTCATGCTGCCATCTTCTAGATTGATTTTTGGTGTTAAAATTAGATGAAATCTAGGGATTTTTATGGAGATTAGGTACAAAAGTCCCAATGGTTGAATAAATAAAGATTTTGATGAAAGATAGACTCTAACTTGGCACTAAGCTTTTGTATATGAACCCTTGCGCTAAGGCTCTTCACAAAAGAAATAATTTTTCATACCCAAAGGTTGTCACCCATTTCATCTTCCACACCCTCTCTAATCCTCTCTCTCCCCTTCTTCTAAGTGCCAAAGGTTGGAAATAAATCTGAGAAGAAGATCCAATCAAATTTGTGAAGAGTTCAGCATCTATGCGATGGTATTCATGAGACGGACATGCTGCAGAAATTCTTTTGAAGGACTTCTAGATCAGATTTAGATCTGATATTTGGAGAAAAAAATCATGTGGAGAAGACATCTAGATTCTATTCGAGTGGATATCGATAGAGGCTAGGTGCGTGGGTGGCTCCTTCCAGAACCTCAGGATAGATCAAGATCATCATAGGATAATATGATTACCCAAAATACATGGTATGAAATTAATTAGATTTAATTTTATTTTTAATCTTAATATTATTAGATATATGTGCCCTAGAAGCCAGAATTGGCTGACACTTGTAATACACTTCTAGGGGCAAAATTATAATTTTGACTATAATCAATAAAATTGATTATTTTTAATCACATATTTGTATTTAGTGTCTGTAATACATCCTTTGAGTTAATGGTAATGATAATTCATATTTTCAAGAGTTGAAAATTTAAGACATGAATAATCATTATTAACTCATAAAATGCTTTCGACCATAGGATCATCACGAGGATGGTGATTGATCCAAAAAGTTGGTGTACAATCATTTTTCTTTAGTAGATGAGTCTTGAGTCTACGGTGTGGAGACACCGAAGCGAGAGTATAGGTACTCATTAGAGAACGAGGGCACTGAGCGTGACCACCTTGAGTAGTCATTAAGAAGTCTACCTGTCTCGTCATGACTGACTCAATGCTGCAGTAGTTCTTCTATCTTGAGCCCCGATCAGAATTAGGGTTAAGGATGAACTTATCAAACCCAATGTCCATCATATAAATTAATCATTTCATTCGAGTGCAATGTGAAACCCTAATAGAAATTCTTTCTATCATCTTTACTCTACCATGGCCATGGGCTTAAGGACTCAATCTCATGATTATCATAGGGCTACTCCTCATCTATCGAGGTAGATAGATCTCTTATTGGTGCAATCCAATTCTTACAATGAACATGCTATAGCCAACATACACCTCAGGATTCTAAATGGCTATGAGATCAAGTTATGGTGTAGTCAAACTATAACACTCTCAAGATGAACTATCGATGCATCTTAGATCAAAGAACCATATACACCTACTGCAGCATCGAGCCAGTCATCGATGAGAAGGTAGACTTTCTTATGACTGCTCGAGGTGGTCACGCTCAGTGCCCTCATTCTCTAACGAGTACCTGTACTCTCACTCTGGTGTCTCCACATCATAGATTCAAGATACATCTATCCTAAGAAAGTGATCATACACCAACCTTCCAGATCGATCACCATCCTCGTGATGATCCTACGATCGGGAGTAGTTTATGACTTAATTATGAAAATTCATGTCTTAAATTTTCAACTCTTGAAAAGATGAATTGTCATTACCATTAACTCAAAGGATGTATCACAGACACTTTAAATATGCACTATGATAGAAAATAATTTTTTTATTAATTTATAGTTAAAATTATAAAATTATCCTTAGAAGTGTATTACAAGTGTCAGCCAATCTGGCTTTTAGGGCACACATCTAACAAACTCCCACTTAACCTAAAGCCAATTGGCTACAAATCTAAGTCCCATCTTTTTAAGATGGACTTCGATCTTCTACTGGCTCAATGGCTTTATTAATGGGTCACCCGCATTATCTACACTATCAACTCTCTTGACCTCGACGTATTCCTTCTCGAGGTAATAGCGGATGAGGTGGTATCACCGCTCGATGTGCTTAGATTTCTAATGAGACCTCAACTCCTTAGCTAGGGCTATGGCACCATTATTATCGTAGTACAGAGAAACGGCATCTGATGGCATCACTCCAACTTTACAGCGAACTTCTTGTACCAGAATGCCTTCTTTACAGCTTTCAACATAGCGATGTACTCTGCTTCTATGGTGGAATCTGCTATCACTGTCTGCTTAGAACTCTTCCAACTGATAGCTCCATAGTTATAAATAAATAAACTTTCAAATGTCGACTTTCGATCATCTATATCAGACATAAAATCCGAGTCTGTGTATCCTCTAGACTTGGAAGTTCTCCATTACCAAAGACCAAAACATATCCTTAGTTCTTCTCAAGTACTTAAGGATACATTTCACAGAAGTCCAAGTGCTCTTCTTCACCTGGATTTCGACTGATATCTGCTTCGTGACACTCACAGCATGGGCTATATCAGGTCGCATGTACATAGCATGGCATACATGAGGCTCCTCTATTGCTAGAAGCATAAGGGATCTTGCTCATGTGTTCTATTTCCTCAGGTGTGCTGAGGGACACATCTTCTTGGAAAGATGAATACCATGTCTGAAGGGTATTAAATCCCCTCTTAGAGTTTTCCATACTAAACCTCTTTAGTACCTCCTCTATGTACATCTTCTATGAGAGACCCAATATTCTATTTGGTCTATCCCTATAGACCTTAATTCTCAGAATAAATGATGCTTCTTCTACATCTTTCATAGAGAACTCCTTTGACAACCATATTTTTACCGTGTCAACATGGAAATATCATTTCCAATTAGAAGGATGTCATCCACGTATAGTACGAGCTATACGTGGAAGACAACAGCACTCCTACTGACCTTTTTGAATACACATAGTTCCTCCTCATTCTTGATGAAATTCTAAATAATTTGATCACATCATTGAAACGAGCATGTTCCAAGCTCTGAGATGCTTGCTTAAATCCATATATGGACATTTGCAGCTTGCATACCTTATGATCATTATCACTAGATGTAAAATCTAGCAGCTATTCCATATAGATATCTTTCTTAAGATATCCATTTAAGAATGCCATTTTCACATTCATCTATCATATTTCATAATTGAAATAGGCTGCAATAGCAAGCAATGTGCGGATGGATTTTAGCATAGCTACTGATGAAAAAGGTATCCTGATAGTCAATGCCTTTCGCGTTGACTATAACCTTTTGCCACGAGTCTAGCCTTTGAATGTCTCCACATTCCCATCTGCACCAATCTTTCTCTTGAAGATCCATTTACACCCAATAGGTACTATACCTTCTGGTGGATCTACCAAGGTCCTAGACTTGGTTTGAGTGCATTCGAGTCAATTTCTGACCTCATTGCCTCTAAGCCATTTCTCGGAGTCGATATCTGATATCGCCTCGTTGTAGGTTTTGGGATCATCACCATGAACCCCATTTACCTATGAGGAACATTTTCTCTACATCCTCTGAAATAAGTACCTAAGTATCTTTCAGGGGGACGGAAAAATTCTTTCCGATCTACGAGGTGGAGGAGGTAGTGTTCTGGGATTGGCTCAACCTGATTTGGTTCCATTAGGTTCCTTAGCTCGTTTCTCATCAGTGAGACTTTCTTCATCAAGCTCTTAATCTATCTTTCCAATGCCGCTATCTTGAATAAACTATTTTTCAAGAAAGATGGCATGTGTCGACTCACAATCACATTGTGGATCTTCTGGAATGTAGAAATAATATCCTAATGACTCTTTAGGATATCCTATGAATCGAGCGCTGAAGGACCTAAACTCTAACTTGTCCTGCTTGTTGTCTTCTTGACATGAGCCGGACAACCCCAAATTCTGAGATGACTCAGACTTGGTTTCTTACCATGCCATATCTCATACGGTGTGGTAGGAACGGATTTTAGATGGAACCCTATTCAGTAGATATATTAGAAGTTCAACAGACTATGTCCCCAAAGAAAATCAGGAAGGTCTGTGAAGCTCATCATGGATCGAACCATATCTAATAGGATCCGATTTCTCCATTCTAAAATTTCATTGAGTTGAGGCATTCCAAGTAGAGTCCATTGAGAGACTATGCCATTATCCTTAAGATAGTTTAGAAATTCTTGACTAAGGTATTCGTTTCCTTGATCTGATTAAAGAACCTTAATGGGTTTTCCTATTTATTTTTCTACTTCAAGTCTGAATTTCTTGAACCTTTCAAAAGCTTCAGACTTGTGTCGCATCAAATACACATATCCGTACCGAGATAAATCATTGGTAAAGATGATGAAGTAGATGTAATTGTCCCTGACTGGCACATCAAATGGGCCGCATACATAAGTATATATTAAGGCAAGCAGGTCTATGGCCCTTTCCTTATGTCCCACAAAAGACAGTTTGGTCATTTTGTTATGAAGGCATGATTCACAAATCGGATATAACTCGAAAGTCAACGAACTCAATAGCCTAGATTTTTTCAATTTGTTAACCCTATCTTCAACTATATGACCTAGCCTAAGGTGCCAAAGATACCTATCATTTAGACTATCCCTAGGTCGCTTTGATCCTATGGTATTCATATTTTGCTCGATATTAAAAATAGAAACATCAATATGTAATTGATAGAGACCATTTATAAAGAAATCACTTGCAATTTTATTTTTTTCATAAAGAATATTATAATGATCCTTAAGAAAACTAATTACATAGCCTTCCTATGCTAAACATGAAACAAAAATCAAATTTCTGTTTGCTGCAGGCACATAAAAATAGTTTCTAAGTACTAAATCTAATCCTGATGGTAATCACAAAGGATAGGTTCCCACGATCATAGCAGCAACTCTTGTACCATTTTCGACGCATAAGATCATCTCATCATCCCTCAGCCTCCTGCTATCCTTAAGATCCTGCATAGAAGTACATAAGTGAGCACTAGAACTAGAGTCAAGCACCCAACTGGATGTAGAAGAAATCATAAGATTAGATTCTATAATAAGCATACCTTCAGAAGGATCTGCCTCCTTCTTGTTCTTCAGGCTAGCTAGGTAAAGAGGGTAGTTCTGCTTTCAATGGTCGTCAGTGTTATAATAAAAATATTTTTCTTTGTCAGCGGCCTTCTTCTTTGGCTCTGCCTTCTTCTTCTTTCCACCATCCATCTTCTACTTCTTCATAGACTTCTTCTTCTCAAAAGACTTTTTCTTGGAAGAAGTTCACTCCACAACAAGTATTGAGCCTTTAGAACCTTTCATACAAAGCTCAGCAGCAACTAGCATATTCATAAGCTCAGCCAAGGTATTCTAAAGTTTATTCATATGGTAGTTCATGATGAACTGCCCATACGCATCAGTCAAGGACTGCATAATTATATCAATCTACAGATCCTGATCTAACTTGACACCGAGCTTCTCAAGCTTTTCTATCTCCTTGATCATCATTAGATAATGATCTTGGACCGACTACCCATCATGCATTTGACCTTAAACAGTCTTTTAGTGATTTGATATTTGGCTGTGTGACTCTGTTTACCAAACAACTCTTGCAGGTGAGCCGACATTTGATGGCTAGTCTTGATGTCTTCATGTTGGTGCTGGAGCTTCTCAGACATCGAGCTAACATGTAATACCTAATTTTGTTGTCTTCATCCATCCACTTCTTAAGAGACGCTCTCTGATCAGCGAATGGATGGGCCGGGAAGATGGGAGGATCATGTTCTAACACATGAGTCAACTTCTCAAAATCCAAAATAATTTTAAAGTTTTGGAGCCAATCCTTGTAGCTGGATCCGATCAGTCTATGGGTGTTCAGGATATAGGCTAGTGGATTGAATGCAGATATCTTCCTATAGAGAGTCAAAATTTCTAGTTAGATTTTGTAATTAGGCTTAATCAATTTATTTAGAAATTTTATTTTTAAATAAATTAGACTTTCACTATTTACTCAAATCCCTATACTTCCTTGGCAAAGATGCAAAAATCTTCACGATCATTGATTTCTAGTGGGTGGTGCGCTCCCACCAATTGGCTCACCACCTCACCTAATAGTTATTGATGATGGATCAATCTATGAGTGGATAACTCTTATCCAATGATTCTCTAATCATGGTGATTTAAACCTGATCTCTAATTCATGAAGCTCACCATGTCTGGAATATTGCTCCACTCCTTAGTTAAATCAAACCCAGCATTTTTACGAATTAGATTTTTGATTGGGTTCCTCATCGTATCTAAAATATTGAGCCCAACCCATCCTCCAATCCATAGCATCTAATGCCTAATATACATGGTTGCATCTTTTCGATGTAATTGAACCATTGTATCTAGTCGAGAACAATCAACCTCGAAAATGGTCCGCACATCTACAATGGTGGAAGACCTTAGACTTAATATTTTCTTAGAAAGATTTAATTTAGATCTCTTTAAACTTGAGTTGACTTAGTCATAACAATTATGATTAACCTAGTGGCATGGATTCGCTCGAATTGTTAGCCACCTCAAATTAGAATTGGATCGACACAAATGACCAGGTAAGTGAGATCGGTGGAAGAGATATGCCATTAACTTGACAAGAATGCATTCAGATCGTGTAGCTTCCAATTAAAAATCAATCGATCGTATCTGTCAGACTTACCTTAGACACTAAATTATTGAATCAGAACTAATTGGATTAGCCTACAATCTAGGCTTGAACCATGGAGCCAAATTAGGTCTTGACTTAATCGAGTCACATCTCAATGTGTTTCTCCAAGAATTGATTTTCATGATTACAAAGTATTTGAGAAGATTACTAATGAATTTTGCTTGGAAAAAGACTTTTTATATTTCAAGGGCACAATCATAATTTTATCAAGTTTTGATCTGAGAGCCTCAAGAGCAAGTATAGAAGATTTCTAATCTTTTTAAGATAGTCCTATGATTTTTGGATGCTTATTTTGGAAAAAAATCAAGTTTGAAGTGAAAGGATCGACCCCTAGGTCATCCCCTGCTGAAAAGGGCTATTTGGCATGCTATTCCCATGCCATAAGTCAATCCCTGTGCCATGAGTTGACCCATGAGTCGACCCCTGCAACAAAATTTTTTCTACAACGGCTATTTCTTTCTTATTTTGGCATATTTTAATGATTTCTTTAATATCTCCAACGGCTTCAAATCTTGCTCAGGATTCTCTCCTCCATCTATTGAAGATTTAAAAGGATTTAAATAGGAAAAAACACAAGAGATTGATGTAATTCAATTTTAACCCTAAGCAAAAGTCATCTTCAAGCAAAAAAGTCTTCGTTTCAAGTTCACCTACCTCTCAAGAGCTTTTTCAAATCTCTAACAACCTTGAGAAAAACCAGAGAAGCTTCCTCCATTATTATGAAAAGCATTCTTAAGATTTTATTCGCACACAAAGAGAGCTAAACTTGTGTTTGATTATCATTAAATCTTTTACTCTGCTTTATTATTTTGATTCAAGTTTTGAGGAAATTCCAAAACTTGGGAAGGTTGATCTTAACCTTGAATAGGATTGTTTTGGATTAGCTTGTATCCAAAAAATAAGTGTTCTAGCTTGGGATAGCTAGAGTTGGAGGTTTTCAATGGTGTATTCAGTTTGAATATGGTTAGTGGATTTTAATTTTCAAGTAGGAGCTTGGGGAGTGGATGTAGGTGCAAGAAAAACACCAAACCACTATAAATCTTGCTTGTTTGTGGTGTGCTTGCTATCTTTCTTTCCTTAGTTTGTTAAATTCTTACTCTCTAATCTTTTATATTTTCTCTAACCTAAATCGCTTCACACACATGTCTTGCGTATCATCATTCAATCTTGATATCTTTAATTTAGCTTTAAAATTTTAAAAATCTAATTCACCCTCCCTCTTGGATTGCATAGCTGGGCAACAAGTGGTATCAGAGCTCGGTGCTCTAACCCTACTTTGATTTAACCATCAAAAAATCAAAGATCTTTGGCAACCCAAGTTAATATTTCTCTAGCCGAGGGGCAGTCCACGAACCGACCTCCACTTTTCAATGGTCCAACTATACCTATTGGAAAGCCCGGATGAGAATTTTCATACAAGCACTTGACTATGATATATGGAGTATCATAGTTAATGGACCACACACCTACTAAGATAATTGATGGTGAAAAATCAATCAAATCCGCAAAAGAATGGGATGAGATTGATAAGAAAATGGCTCAAGTCAATGCAAGAGCCATGAATGTTTTATATTATGCTCTAGATGCTAATGAATTTAATCATATTTCAACATGCATGTCAGCTAAGAAAATATAGGATAGGTTAGAAGTAACTTATGAAGGCACTAATCAAGTTAAGGAGTCAAAAATTAACATGCTTATGCACAAATATGAACTTTTCAAAATGGAGCATGATGAGTCAATAACTGTAATGTTTACTAGATTTATGGATATTATAAATGGTCTTAAAAGTCTTGGCAAGTCTTATTCTAACAGTGACCTTATGAGAAAGATTCTTAGATCTTTACCAAGGACATGGAAGGCCAAAGTGATTGCAATACAAGAAGTCAAAGATCTGAATATTTTATCCTTGGAGGAGCTTCTAGGATCACTAATGATGCACGAGCTAAGCATGAAATAACATCAAGAAGAAGATGTCAAGTAAAAGAAGATAATAGCCCTTAAATCCACCACTCAACAAGATAAGAAATTCGATGAAATGGAAGATGAAGAACAAGATGAAGAAATAGCCCTCATCACTAGAAAGTTCAAGAGATTTTTGAAGAAAACATAAGGGATGAGGAAGAGGCTACCTACCAAAGGAGAGCATAGAAAGGAAAAGAATAGGGAGCAACCCCTTATTTGCTATGAATGCAAGAAGCTGGGGTACTTTAGATCTGAATGTTCTCAACTTAAAAAGGTTTTCAAGAAATACAAGAAAAAGGCTATGGTGGCAACATGGAGTGATAGTGACGACTCAAGCTCCAAAGAGGAAGAAGCTCATGAACAAGCCAACCTGTGCCTTATGGCACATGAGAATGAGATAAGTGTTAGATATGTGTGCCCTAGAAGCCAGAATTGGCTGACACTTGTAATACATTTCTAAGAGTAAAATTATAACTTTGATTATAAATAATAATAAAATGGGTTATCTTCTATCATATATGTGTACTTAGTGTCTGTGATACATCCCTTGAGTTAATGGTAATGATAATTCTTATTTTCAAGAGTTAAAAATTTAAGATAAAAATTTTTATTATTAACTCATAAAATGCTCCTGACCATGGGATCATCATGAGGATGGTGATTGATCTAGAAGGTTAGTGTACAATCACTTTTTTATAGTAGATGAATCTTGAGTTACGGTGTAGAGACACTGGAGTAAGAGTACAGGTACTCGTTAGAAAATGAGGGCATAGAGCGTGACCATCTCGAGTAGTCATAAGAAAGTCTACCTTCTCGTCGATGACTGACTCGAAGCTGCAGTGGTGTGTCTGATTCTTTGACCTGAGGTGCATTTTCACCATGAGGGTGTTATAGTTTGACTACACCATGACTTGATCTCCTAGCCATTCAAAATCCTGAGGTGTATGTTGGCTATAGCATGTTCATTATAGGAATTGGATTGCACCAAGATGGAATCTATCTACCTCGGTGGATGAGGAGCAGTTCTATGATGATCATGAGAATTAAGTCTATAAGCCCATGGCCATGGCAGAGAGTGAAATAATAGAAAGATTTTCTATTAAGATTTTCACATCACACTTGAATTAAATGATTAAATCATATGATAAGAATTAGGGTTTGACGAGTTCACCTTAACCCTAATCTGATCGGGACTCAAGATAGAAGAACATAATCACACAAGAAGCTGCACCAAGAGATTCATTTTTAGTTTTGATGGATTGCCACCATATACTGCTAGGTGTCACTGGTGGATTTTGGGAGCAATTAGAATGATTTAGATGATCGATCATATTAGTTGTCTGAATCAAAAAAGTTCTGATCCAACAAAAGAAGTTTCGATGATGTCAATGATGGAGATCACGATATATCCTATTATCATATAGAACTGAATCTAACTGGGTCATACAAATAAAGGTTTGGATCTGAATATCATCAATTGGACTAACCCAGTTTAATTAATTTGAATTAGATTCAATTAGGTTCAAGGAAATCGTGCTAGCACATGATTGAGCCTAATATTCTCCTTCTATTATCATTTGAAGTTGTCTCGACTGAGCCAAATGTGTTTATGCTCACTCAGGTACCTTTACCTGATCAAACTAGAGTTTGTCCAAGTCACAAAAGAGTTATCTTAATTTATAAGATAAATTTGAGACAATACCTGCCATTTTTTGTCACCTGCTAATTTTTATCCTTTGACTTTGGTCAAACATTGACCTTTGACCCTTGGACATCTGCCCATGTGTCATGCACTTATTGGAGAGCAGATAGGGGCTTGTCCCCTCACTAGAATTTGAAAAGAAGGGGGCACATGCCTAGGATGGCGTGCACCCATGGATAGGGATGCCTGGAGTCCCAAATGGATGGGACTCCAAGTTGCTTCTTGGATTCAAACTAGGTGACCCTTACCTATAGACTTTGACCAATCTAAGGCACCATCCAAGGATGAATCTATGGGACTCTCATTTGATTGGATCAGGTGATATTATCCCATCAATCAGATTTAGATCTGATTGCATGAAGCAACGCGATTGGCTGGGATAATGCAGCACTGCATGGTGCAGTAGGGTCTATAAATAAATCCTATCTATGCCCAACTTTTTGAGAGTTCCTCTTAGCCACACCCTAAGGCTGCACCTCTCCCTCTTCCATGCCATATTTTGATCCTCTCTCTCCTCTCCATGCCCAAGGGAAGTTGGGCATGAGTTTGGTGCGATTCAGGCAATCAAAAGGTGACGAGAAAGCAAGAAGGCAGCCCTGCTACAAGAGACAGCAGCACATCTTCGAAAGGAGTTTTGAAGATCCTCCAAATCGGATCTAGATCTAATTTTTGGAGAAAAAAAAGAGAAGAAGAAGATCTCTAGATCCAGCTCGAGTGAATATCGATAGAGGCCAGGCACTTGCATGGCTAGATCCAGAACCTCAGGCAATCAGCAGGATCATCAATGGGTAATCGAATTACCCAATATCAAAATAAAATTAATTTAGATTTAATTTAATTTAATTTTTTTATTTATCAAATCATAAAATTAGATCTAAAAAATATCAGATCTAATTTAGATCTAAGAGAAAATTTTTGAAATATGCCTCTAGATCCAATCAGATTTGAAAAAACCTAATCCGAGAAAATCTGATTTTTTTCTTCAATTGGTATCAGAGTCAGGTTGCATAAAATTTATTTGGATCTGATTTAATTTGATAAATTAATGATTTTAGATACCACATCAGATATGATTAGATCTAAAATTAAAAAATTAGAAAATTAAAATTAATTAATCTAGATCTAAAATGTATGAGATACATAACTAGACTAGGAATAAAATTATTCTATGTGTAGTCTAGTATAATCATAATTTTTATTTGATTAATTATAATTTTAAGATCTATTTATTTACTATTTTTTGATCTTATAAATATTATAATCAGATCTAAAAATAAAAAATAAATTAAATTTAATTTGTTCATATGAGATATGATAGTTGCATGTTTAGACTAGTTGTAGAATAGTTCTACAAAAGGATCTAGATTAAATTTTATTTGATGTGATCAAATTTAAATTTAATTTTTTAGATGATTATGAGATAATTTAGATCTAAAAATCATGCATGATATGATGTATGCAAAACATGTTTTAATTAGATCAATTTTTATATGAGATATATGCTTAAATCTAATTAGTTTTGTAGATTAGTTGTATTTCTGATTAAGATGTTCCCCTTGGCCATCCGATCGTAAGAACAAAGTAGGATTTAAAGACCCTCTCCTCCTATTCGATGGGATGTTCTTATGATGCGTAGGTTACTGCGCGTTCGTCCTTAATCAAAAATTGAAAAACTTACTTTCTGCAAAATCCTAGATCCTGAAATCCTAGGATCTTATTTACATGTTTTATTTATGAATCCTAAACTTAATTAAGAATTAAGATTATGAAACATATTAGATCTAAAATTAAAAACTTTAGATCTAAGACATATTCATAATATTGGGTTCGGACTTCGGTAGCTTAATTAGGTCTAAGCGGTTGATCAAACCGAATCAAGAGTTGGTTAGATGGAATCAATAGTGCTTAAATTGACCAGCCTAATAGGATTAAGTCTGGGTCAAGATCGAGTCACATGAGTGATCGATCAAGCTAAGACCTAATTAGGCTCAGTGGTTAGAGTCTGGATTGTAGGCTAATCCGATTGGTTCTGGCTCAATAATTTGGTGTCTAAGATAAGTTTGGCAGATATGATCAATTGATTTTTAATTAAGAGCTACTCGACTCGAATGCATTCTTATCAAGTTAATGGTATATCCCTTCCACCAGTCTTACTTACCTGGCCATGTTTGTTGACTCAGTTTTGATCTGAGGTGGTCAATAATCCGAGCTAACCCATGCCACTAGGTTAGTCATAATGGTTATGACTATGTCAAGTCTAGTTTAATGAGACCTAAATCAAATCTTCCTAAGAAAAGATTAAGTCTAAGATCTTCCACCATTGTAGATGTGCGGGCCCTTCCCGGGGTTGATTATTTTTGACTGATTACAGTGGCTCAATTGCATCGGAAAGATGCAACCATGTCAATTAGGCATTGAATGCTACAGGCTGGAGGATGGATTGGGCTCAATATTTTGGATATGATGAGAGACCCAATTAGGAATCCAATCTATGCAAATGGTGGGTCTGACTTAACTAAGAAGTAGATCAATATTCCAGACACTGTGAGATTCATGAATTAGGGACCAAGTTTGGGTGCATCATGATTAGAGAATCATTGAACAAGAGTTGTTCACTCATTGGCTAACCCATCATCAATAACTATTAAGTGAGGTGATGAGTTAATTGGTGGGACCGCACCATCCACTAAAAATTAGTAATCATGGAGATTTTTACATCTCTACAGAGGGAGTGTAGAGATCCAAGAAAATAGTGGAAGCTAATTTATTTAAAAATAAAATCTTTAAATAAATTGGTTGTCTTAATTACAATATCTAACTAGAAACTTTGACTCTCTACAAGAAAATATCTGCATCCAACTCATTAGCACGAATCTTGGACACCCATAGACTGATCAAACCAAATTATAAGAATTAGCTCTGGAACTTCAAAATCATTTTGGGTTTCGAGAAGTTAACTCATATATTGACCAGGATCCTCCTATCTTACCAGTTCGTCCATCCACTGAATAGAGAGCATCTCTGGATAAGTGGATAGACGAAGATAATAAGTCTAAATACTACATGTTGGGCTCGATGTCTGATGAACTTCAGCACCAACATAAAGATATCAGGACTGCTTGCCAAATGTTGGCTCACCTACAGGAGATGTTTTGTAAATAGAGTCGTGCAGCCAAGTATCAAGTCACTAAACGACTATTCAAGGCTAAGATGCGTGATGGACAGTCAGTCCAAGATCATTATCTGATGTTGATCAAAAACTTGGAAGAGCTTGAGAAGCTTGGAGTGAGGTTGGACTTGGATCTGCTGAATGATATAATTCTGCAATCCTTGATTGATGCATACAGGTAGTTCATCATGAACTACCATATGCATAAACTTCAAAATTCCTTGGCCGAACTTATGAACATGCTGGTTACTGCTGAGCTTTCCATGAATGGTTCCAAAGGCTCAGTGCTTGCTATGGAATGGATTTCTTCCAAGAGAAAGTCTTTTAGAAAGAAGAAGTTTGCAAAAAAGCAGAAGATGGAAGAAGGAAAGAAGAAAAAGGCAGAGCTAAAGAAGAAGGCCGCTGACAAAGAAAAGTATTTTCATTGCAATAATGACGGCCACTGAAAGTGAAACTATCCTATTTACCTGGCCATCCTAAAGAAGAAGGAGGTAGGTCCATCTGGAGGTATGCTCGTTATTGAGTCTAACTTTATGATTTCTTCTGCATCCAGTTGGGTGCTTGACTCTGGTTCTAGTGCTCACTTGTGTACTTCTATGCAGGATCTTGAGGATAGCAGGAGGCTGAGGGATGGTGAGATGATCCTGCACGTCGAAAATGGACCAAGAGTTGCTGCCGTGGCCGTGGGAACATATCCTCTTCGACTACCATCTGATTTAGACTTAGTGTTAAAAGACTGTTATTATGTACCTACAGCAAGCAGAAATTTAATTTCTATTTCTTGCCTTGCATTAGAAGGCTATGTAATTAGTTTTCTTAAGGACCATTGTAATATTCTTTATGAAAGAAATAAAATTGCAAGTGGTTTCCTTATTAACGATCTTTATTAGTTACATGTTGATGTATCTATTTTTAATTTCGAGCAAAATGTGAATACCATAAAATGATCTAGGGATAGTCCAAATGATAAATATCTATGGCACTTAAGATTAGGTCATATAGTAGAAGATAGGGTTAACAAATTGGAGAAAACTAGGCTATTGAGTCCGTTGACTTTTGAGTCATATCCAATTTGTGAATCCTATCTTCATGGCAAAATGACTAAGCTCCCTTTTGTAGGACATGGGGAAAGGGCCACGGATCTTCTTACCCTAGTGCATACTGATGTGTGCGACCCATTTGATGTACCGGCTAGAGGTAACCTAGTCTACTTCATAACCTTTATCGATGACTTATCTAGGTATGGGTATGTGTATCTTATGAGATACAAGTCTGAAGCCTTTGAAAAGTTCAAAGAATTCAGACATGAAGTAGAAAAATAAATTGAAAAACTCATTCAGATTCTTCGATCAAATCAAGGAGGTGAATACCTTAGTCGGAAATTCCTGGACTATCTCAAGGAAAATGGCATAGTCTCTTAATGGACTCCACCTGGAATATCTCAACTCAATGGAATTTCGGAAAGGAGGAATCAAACCCTATTAGATATGGTCTGATCCATGATGAGCTTCACAGACCTTCCTATTTTTCTTTGGGGATACTGTTTGTTAACTATAATATACTTACTGAATAGGGTTTCTTCTAAAACCGTTCCTACCATACTGTATGAGATATGGTATAGTAAGAAATCAAGTTTGAGTCATCTCAGAATTTGGGATTGTCCAGCTCATGTCAAGAGACAACAAGCGAACAAGTTAGACTTTAGGTCCTTCAGCGCTCGATTTATATGATATCCTAAAGAGTCATTAGGATATTACTTTTACATTCCAGAAGATCACAATGTGATTATGAGTTGACATGCCATTTTTCTTGAAAAATAGTTTATTCAAGATGATGGCATTGGAAAGCAAATCAAGCTCGACAAGAAAGTCTCACAAGAGCAATGTGCTAAGGACCTAATGGAATTAAATCAAGTTGAGCCAATTCATTCACTACCTCCTCCACCTCGTAGATCGAAAAGAATTTTTCATCCCC
>QRFJ01002977.1:0-23219 GCA_006176705.1 Cocos nucifera | reverse complement strand
ATCAAAACTTGGAAGAGCTTGAGAAGCTTGGAGTGAGGTTGGACTTGGATCTGCAGAATGATATAATTCTGCAATCCTTGACTGATGCATATGGGCAAGTTCATCATGAACTACCATATGCATAAACTTCAAAATTCCTTGGCCGAACTTATGAACATGCTGGTTACCGCTGAGCTTTCCATGAAAGGTTCTAAAGGCTCAGTGCTTGCTATGGAATGGACTTCTTCCAAGAGAAAGTCTTTTGGAAAGAAGAAGTCTTGCAAAAAAGCAGAAGGATGGAAGAAGGAAAGAAGAAAAAGGCAGAGCTAAAGAAGAAGGCCGCTGACAAAGGAAAAGTATTTTCATTGCAACAATGACGGCCACTGGAAAGCGGAAACTGCCCTACTTACCTGGCCACCCTAAAGAATAAGAAGGAGGTAGGTCCTTCTGGAGGTATGCTCGTTATTGAGTCTAACCTTATGATTTCTTCTGCATCCAGTTGGGTGCTTGACTCTGGTTCTAGTGCTCACTTGTGCACTTTCATGCAGGGTCTTGAGGATAGCAGGAGGCTGAGGGATGGTGAGATGATCCTGCACGTCGAAAATGGAGCAAGAGTTGCTGCCGTGGCCGTGGGAACATACCCTCTTCGACTACCATCTGGTTTAGACTTAGTGTTAAAAGACTGTTATTATGTGCCTACAGCAAGCAGAAATTTGATTTCTATTTCTTGCCTTGCATTAGAAGGCTATGTAATTAGTTTTCTTAAGGACCATTGTAACATTCTTTATGAAAGAAATAAAATTGCAAGTGGTTTCCTTATTAACGGTCTTTATCAGTTACATGTTGATGTATCTATTTTTAATTTCGAGCAAAATGTGAATGCCATAAAATGACCTAGGGATAGTCCAAATGATAGATATCTATGGCACCTAAGATTAGGTCATATAGCAGAAGATAGGGTTAACAAATTGGAGAAAACTGGGCTATTGAGTCCATTGACTTTTGAGTCATATCCAATTTGTGAATCCTATCTTCATGGCAAAATGACTAAGCTCCCTTTTGTAGGACATGGGGAAAGGGCCACGGATCTTCTTGCCCTAGTACATACTGATGTGTGCGGCCCATTTGATGTGCCGGCTAGAGGCAATTTTAGTCTACTTCATAACCTTTATCGATGATTTATCTAGGTATGGGTATGTGTATCTTATGAGACACAAGTCTGAAGCTTTTGAAAAGTTCAAAGAATTCAGACATGAAGTAGAAAAATAAATTGAAAAACTCATTAAGGATTCTTCGATCAGATCGAGGAGGTGAATACCTTAGTCGGAAATTCCTGGACTATCTCAAGGAAAATGGCATAGTCTCTCAATGGACTCCACCTGGAATACCTCAACTCAATGGAATTTCAGAATGGAGGAATCAAACCCTATTAGATATGGTCTGATCCATGATGAGCTTCACAGACCTTCCTGATTTTCTTTGGGGACACTGTTTGTTAACTATAATATACTTACTGAATAGGGTTCCTTCTAAAACCGTTCCTACCACACCTGTATGAGATATGGCATGGTAAGAAACCAAGTCTGAGTCATCTCAGAATTTGGGGTTGTCCGGCTCATGTCAAAAGACAACAAGCGAACAAGTTAGACTTTAGGTCCTTCAGCGCTCGATTTATAGGATATCCTAAAGAGTCATTAGGATATTATTTCTACATTCCAGAAGATCACAATGTGATTGTGAGTCGACATGCCATTTTTCTTGAAAAATAGTTTATTCAAGATGATGGCATTGGAAAGCAAATCAAGCTCGACAAGAAAGTCTCACAAGAGCAATGTGCTAAGGACCTAATGGAATTAAATCAAGTTGAGCCAATTCATTCACTACCTCCTCCACCTCGTAGATCGAAAAGAATTTTTCATCCCCTTGAGAGGTACTTAGGTACTATTTCAGAGGATGTAGAGAAAATATTCCTCGTAGGTAATGGGGTTCATGGTGATGATCCCAAAACCTATAACAAGATGATATCAGATATCGACTCTGAGAAATGGTTAGAGGCAATGAAGTCAGAAATTGACTCGATGCACTCAAACCAAGTCTGGACCTTGGTAGATCCACCAGAAGGTATAGTACCTATTGGGTGTAAATGGATCTACAAGAGAAAGATTGGTGCAGATGGGAATGTGGAGACATTCAAGGCTAGATTAGTGGCAAAAGGTTATAGTCAATGTGAAGGCATTGACTATCAGGATACCTTTTTGCCAGTAGCTATGCTAAAATCCATCCGCACATTGCTTGCTGTTGCAGCCTATTTCGATTATGAAATATGGCAAATGGACGTGAAAATGGCATTCTTAAATGGATATCTTGAGGAAGATATCTATATGGAACAGCCGCTAGGTTTCACATCCAGTGATACTGATCACAAGGTTTGCAAGCTGCAAAGGTCCATATATGGACTTAAGCAAGCATCTCGGAGCTGGAACACTCATTTCAATGATGTGATCAAAATAGTTTGGTTTCATCAAAAATGAAGAGGAACCATGTGTTCTTCAAAAAGGTCAGTGGGAGCGCTGTTGTCTTCCTCGTATTGTACGTGGATGACATCCTCCTTATTGGGAATGATATTCCCATGTTGACCACAGTCAAAATATGGTTGTCCAAGGAATTCTCCATGAAAGACCTAGGTGAAGCATCCTTTATTCTAGGAATTAAGGTCTATAGGGATAGACCGAATAGGATGCTAGGACTTTCACAGAAAGATGTACATAGAAGAAGTACTAAAGAGGTTTAGCATGAAAAACTCTAAGAGGGGTTTAGTACCCTTTAGGCACGGCATTCATCTTTCCAAGAAGATGTGCCCCAGCACACCTGAGAAAATAAAATGCATGAGCAAGATCCCTTATGCTTCAGCAATAGGGAGCCTCATGTATGCTATGTTATGTACACGACCTGATATAGCCCATGTTGCGAGTGTCACGAGTAGAGATATCAGTCGACTCTAGGTGAAGAACACTGGACTTCTATAAAATATATCCTTAAGTACTTGAGAAGAACTAAGGATATGTTGTTGGTCTTTGGTAATGGAGAACTCCAGGGTACATAGACTCGGACTTTATATCCGATGTAGATGATCAAAAGTCGACATCTGAAAGTCTGTTTGTGTGCAATGGTGGATCTGTCAATTGAAAAAGTTCCAAGCAAACAGTGATAGCAGATTCCACCATGAAAGTAGAATACAATCAGAAGCTGCAAAGGAGGCATTCTAGTACAAGAAGTTTGCTGTAGAGATTGGAGTGATGCCATCAGATGTCATTCCTCTTTACTGCAACAATAATGGCACCATAGCCCTTGCTAAGGAGCTGAGGTCTCATCAGAAATCCAAGCACATCGAGTGGCGATACCACCTCATCCACGATTACCTTGAGAAGGATTACATCGAGATCAAGAGAGTCAACTCCGTTAACAATGTGGAGGACCCGCTTACAAAGTCGTTGGGCCAGCAGAAGATCAAAGCCTACCTTGAGAAAATGGGACTTAGATTTATAGTCAATTAGCTTTAGATCAAGTGGAAGTTTGTTAGATATGTGTGCCCTAGAAGTCAGAATTGGCTGACACTTGTAATACACTTCTAAAGATAAAATTATAATTTTGACTATAAATAATAATAAAATAGGTTATTTTCTATCACATATGTGTACTTAGTGTCTGTGATACATCCCTTGAGTTAATGGTAATGATAATTCTTATTTTTAAGAGTTGAAAATTTAAGACAAGAATTTTCATTATTAACTCATAAAATGCTCCTGACCATAGGATCATCATGAGGATAGTGATTGATCTGAAAGGTTAGTGTACAATTGCTTCTTTATAGTAGATGAGTCTTGAGTCTATGGTGTAGAGATATCAGAGCGAGAGTATAGGTACTCGTTAGAGAATGAGGGCACTGAGCGTGACCACCTCGAGTAGTCATAAGGAAGTCTACCTTCTTATCGATGACTGACTCGAAGCTACAGTGGTGTGTCTGGATCTTTGACCTGAGGTGCATCGATAGTTCACCTTGAGGGTGTTATAGTTTGACTACACTATGACTCGATCTCCTAGCCATTCGAAACCTCTGAGGTGTATGTTGGCTATAGCATGTTCATTGTAGGAATTGGATTGCATCAAGATGGAATCTATCTACCTCGGTGGATGAGAAGCAGCCCTATGATGATCATGAGAATCAAGTCCATAAGCCCATGGCCATGGTAGAGAGTGAAATAATAGAAAGAGTTTCTATTAAGATTTTCACATCGGACTTGAATCGAATGATTAAATCATATGATAAGAATTAGGGTTTGACGAGTTCACCTTAACCCTAATCTGATCGGGGCTCAAGATAGAAGAACTTAATCACACAAGTAGCTGCACCAAGAGGTTCATTTTTAGTTTTGATGGGTTGCCACCATATACTGCTAGGTGTCACTGGTGGATTTTGGGAGCAATTAGAATGATTTAGATGATCGATCATCTAGTTGTCTGAATCAGAAAAGTTCTGATCCAACGAAAGGAGTTTCGATGATGTCAATGATGGAGATCATGATATATCCCATTATCATACAGAATCGAACCTAACTAGATCATACAAATAAGGGTTTGGATCTGGATATTATCAATTGGACTAATCCAGTTCAATTGATTTGAATTAGATTCAATTAGGTTCAAGAAAATCATGCTAGCACACGATTGAGCCTAACATTCTCCTTCTATTATCATTTGAAGTTATCTCGATTGAGCCAAATATGTTTGTGCTTACTCAGGTACCTTTACCTGGTCTGACTGGAGCTTATCTAAGTCAGAAAAGGATTGTCTTAATTTATAAGATAAATTTGAGACAACACCTGCCATTTTTCGTCACATGCTAGTTCTTGTCCTTTGACTTTGGTCAAATGTTGACCTTTGATCCTTGGACATCAGCCCATATATCATGCACTTATTGGAGAGCAGATAGGGGCTTGTCCCCTCACTAGAATTTGGAAAGGAAGGGGCACATGCCTAGGATGGCGTGCGCCCATGGATAGGGATGCCTGGAGTCCCATACGGGTGGGACTCTAGGTTGCTTCTTGGATTCAAACTAGGTGACCCTTACCTGTAGACTTTCACCAGTCTAAGGCACCATCTAAGGATGAATCTATGGGGCTCTCATCTGATTGGATCAGGTGATGTCATCCCATCAATCAGATCTAGATCTGGTTGCACGAAGCAATGCGATTGGCTGGGATGATGCAGCACTGCATGGCGCAGTAGGGTCTATAAATAAACCCTTTCTGCGTCCAACTTTTTGAGAGTTCCTCTTAGCCATAACCCAAGGCTGCCCCTCTTCCTCCTCCATGCCATCTTCTGATCCTCTCTCTCCTCTCCATGCTCAAGGAAAGTTGGGCATGCGTTTGGTGCAATTCAGTTAATCAAAAGGCGACGAGAAAGCAAGAAGGTAGCCCTGCTATAAAAGACAGCAGCACATCTTCAAAAGGAGTTTTGAAGATCCTCCAAATCAGATCCAGATCTAATTTTTGGAAAAAAGAAAGAGAAGAAGAAGATCTCCAGATCCAGTCCGAGTGGATATTGGTAGAGGCCAAGCACTTACGTGGCTAGATCCAGAACCTCAGACAATCAGCAGGATCATCAACAGGTAATCGGATTACCCAATATCAAGATAAAATTAATTTAGATTTAATTTAATTTAATTTTCTTATTTATCAGATCATAAAATTAGATTTGAAAAATATTAGATCTGATTTAGATCTAAGAAAAAAATTTTGAAATATGCCTCTCGATCCAATCAGATTTGAACAAATCTGATTCGAGAAAATCTGATTTTTTCCTTCAATAAGTGCTGAAATCTCAAATAAATTTATATTCGAAGAACTTCAAGAAGCCTTCTATGATTTAATAGATGATTTAAAGAAGTTAGGAACTAAAAATAAAGAACTAAAATTAAAAAGTCAAGTCTTGCTAAAAGAAAATGAAACTATCCTAAGTGAAAAGCTAGTCTTAACTCAAGAGAATCTAAATTTAAAAAGTAAAATCGGTAATTTAAAATCGATAATTAAAAATTTTACTTTGAGTTCAAATAAATTTCATATGATTCTTAAAAATCAAAAGATCATTTATGATAAGACTGGTCTAGGCTATAACCCCCTAAGAAAATAAAAATTTTTGAAAAATATTTTTATAAATTCATAAAGTAATAAATTTTTAAATGTTACTTGCTTTAAATGTGGTAAACTAGGACACAAATCTTATACATACTTCTCTAACAATTCAAATGTAATGAAAATATGGGTTCCAAAAGGAACCATTATGACTAATCTTAAAGGATCCAAGAAAACTTGGGTATTTAGAGTAAGGACTTGATTTTGCATGTAGGTGTGTCTTGCATCCAAAGGAGAAAATCGAAGATGGTATCTTGACAGCGGATGCTCAAGACATATGACTGGTGATGAGTCTCAATTTATCATGCTTGATGCTAAAAATGAAGGGATGGTCACATTTGGAGACAATGGCAAAGGAAAGATCATTGGTATAGATAATATCGGTATCACTCCCTCCAAGTATATTGAAAATATTTTATTAGTAGATGATTTAAAACATTATCTCTTAAGTAAAAGTCAACTTTGTGATAAGAATTATAAAGTTGTTTTTGAATCTTCATTGCGCATTGTAACTAGTTCCAATGATGATGGCGTTAAGTTTGTTGGTCATAGGCATGGTAATGTTTATATGATAGATTTGAATGATCTTTCTATGGTAAACATGCAATGCCTAGTAGCTATGAATGCCAAAATTAATGAGACTAGTTAGCTTTGGCATCGTAGGCTTGCACACATTAGTATGCATTCACTTTCAAAGCTTATTAAAAAGGAATTAGTTATCGGTTTACCAAAATTAAACTTTGAAAAAGATAAAATTTGTGATGCATGCCAACTAGATAAACAAACAAGAGTTTCATTCAAATCTAAGAACATTGTTTCAACTTCTAAGCCATTGGAACTTTTGTACATAGCTTTGTTTGGTCCTACAAGAACAACAAGCTTAGGTGGAAAATGTTATGATTTTATAATTATCGATGACTACTCACGTTTTACATGAATTTTCTTTTTAGCACACAAAGATGAAACTTTTCATGTTTTCACAAAAATTTATCAAAAAGTTATAAATGAAAAAATGTTTTCAATTCAGAGCATTCGAAGTGATCATAAAATCAAATTTGAAAATCAAGACTTTGAAAAATTTTATGATAAAAAAAAATTAGCCATAATTTTTCAGCACCTAAGATACCTCAATAAAATGAAGTAGTAGAAAAAAAAAATAGAACTCTAGAAGAAATGGACCGTACTATGCTATATGAAAGCAACCTTCTAAGATACTTTTGGGTGGAAGCAATTAACACAGCATGTTACATCTTAAACTGTGCCCTAATCAGACCAATTTTAAAGAAAACATCTTATGAGCTTTGAAAAGGAAGAAAATCTAACATTACATATTTTCATGTTTTTGGTTGTCGATGTTTTGTTTTGAATAATGGTAAAGAAAAACTAGGTAAATTTGATGCAAAATTTGATGAAGCTATTTTTCTTGGTTACTCCTCTTCTAGTAAAGCTTTTAGAGTTTTTAACAAAAGAACCTTAGTAGTAGAGGAGTCAATACATGTTATTTTTTATGAGACTAATGATCTTCCATCAAAAAAGAGTAAGGGTATTGATGATGCGGATCCTCTTATAGAAGGAATGAAGGAGATCATCCTAAATGATTCAACAATTCAAAATGAAGAGAATCATGAAGACAAGTAAGAAATTAAGGGTGAAGGATCACAAGAACAACCTCAAGATACAAATGACCTTCCAAAAGAATGGAGGTATGTTCACAATCATCCCAAAGAACTAATTATTGGTGATCCTACATATGGGCTAAGAACTCGCTCTTTACTTAGAGATGCATATAATCATTTTGTATTTATTTCTCATTTTGAATCCAAAACCATTGTTGAAGTCAAAAAAGATTATAATTGGATAAATGCAATGCAAGAGGAACTTAATCAATTCAAAAGAAATAATGTATGGACCTTAGTATCAAGATCTAAAAATTATCCAATAATTTGTACAAAATGGGTATATAAAAATAAATTGGATGAAAATGAAAATGTAATTAGAAATAAAGCAAGATTAGTTGCAAACAATTATAATCAAGAAGAGGGAATTGATTTTGATGAAACCTTTGCACCTATTACTAGACTAGAAGCAATTAGATTTTTACTCGCTTATGCATGCTTTATGAATTTCAAGCTATTTCAAATGGATGTTAAAAGTATTTTTCTAAATGGATATATTACCGATCAAGTTTATGTAGAACAACCTTCCAATTTTGAAAATCATGCTTTTTCAAATCATGTTTTCAAATTAAACAAAGCATTATATGGTTTAAAACAAACACCTAGAGCTTGGTATGAAAGACTAAGTAAATTCTTGCTTAATAATGATTTTTCAAGAGAAAATGTAGACACAATCCTTTTTATTAAAAGAGATCATGATGACATCTTAGTAATACAAATATATGTTGATAACATTATATTTGGATCTACTAATGAAACTTTATGTCAAGATTTTGCTAAGCTCATGCAGGGGGAGTTCGAGATGAGCATGATGGGCGAACTAATATTCTTCCTCGAACTTCAAATCAAACATATAAAAGAAGAAATCTCCATCACTCAAAGCAAGTACATAAGAGAACTACTCAAAAAATTTAGGATGGAGAGCTCCAAAGCAATTGGTACCCCCATGAGTCCATCATGTAAGCTTGATAAGGATGAAGGAGGTAAAAGTATTGATCAAAAACTTTATATAGACATGATTGATTCTTTATTGTATTTAACTGCTAGTAGATCAGATATCATGTTTAGTGTTTATTTATGTGCATGATTTTAATCTAATCCAAAAGAATCACATTTAAATGCTATAAAAAGAATACTTAAATACCTAAAAGAAATTCAATCCATAGGTTTATGGTACTCTAAGAATTCATCAATCAATTTAATTGGATATTCAGATGCAGACCTTGCTGGATGCAAATTAGATAGAAAAAGCACTAGTAGAACTTATCAATTTTTAGGAGTTAACTTAATCTCTTGGTTTAGCAAGAAGCAAAATTTGGTAGCATTGTCTATCGACGAGGCTGAATACAATGTAGCCGAAAGTTGCTGTACAGAAATTTTGTGGATTAAGCAATAACTTTAGGACTTTGACATCAAACTAAATGAAACTCCCATAAGATGTGATAATACTAGTATCATAAATCTAACTAAGAGTCCAATCCAATACTCTAGATCAAAATACATTGAAATAAGACATCATTTCATAAGAGAGCATGTTCAAAATAATGACATAATTCTTGATTATGTTTGTACTAAAAATCAATTAGCAGATACTTTTACTAAGGCCTTAAGTGAAGATAAATTCTATGAGATTAGAAGAAAATTAGAAATTCTAGATCCTTTTGCTTAAATATCCTTCTTTTGATCTCAACTTATCCTCTACTAATATTTTTGGATCAATCCTTGAGACTTAATTTCATTGCTGTAAGTTAAAAATTATCCATCCTTCTTATCTTTTTCTTGACTATAAGAAAAAAAATTATTTTTAAACTTAATAAGAAAAATCATGGATAAACAATTGTACTTTATTTATCTCATGAATTTATTTGAGTATTCTAATGATTTTGATCATTTGATTCATTTTAAGCAATTATTTATATTTTACACATTTTGATCATATCATTTATTCTTTCTAAAAATTAATTGGTATCAAGAAATAATTTTTTATCTTAAAAGAGGACTTTAGTTTTTAATCAATTGATATTAGATAGCTTACTATTTATTTTGAATTTTATTGATCTTAAAATATATATATAATAAAAGAAAAGAAGAGATGATCCCTGAAAAACTAAATATATCTTATAATTTGCTTTGAATGATCTATTTAAAATCTTTAATCTTTGAAATATTCCATCTCTCTTGAATTTTTAAAGTTCAAAATAATTTTATTTAATACATTTACATTATTCAAAAAGGGAGAGATGTGTTTTTAACCCATGTTGTTCATAAATAGAATTAAAAAAAAGGATATTCATTCTAAATTTGTTGTATTCTTTCAAAATGGGGAAGAAAAGCTAAAAGATAAATTTATCCAACAATAATTATGAAAAAGAGAGAAAGAAAATATTATATGATGAATTTTTTAGTATTTATTCTTAAAAAATAAGGGAAAAGATGTTTGTTTATTAAATATTATTGTTGACCCTGGGATTGATTTTGATAATTCTAAAATATTGAGTTTATTATATATCTAATTATGTATTTCAAGAATATATGTAGAATATTTTAAGTATCTAAAATAAAAAATTTATCTCAAGAATAAATCCTCTCAAGATGCCATGCCAAAATACTTCACACATATTTGGATGGCTTGGTATGAAAAAAGTATGATTGAAAGAAGAGAAATTAAAATTGAAGGAAGCAATTATGTTTAAAAGAGTTTGGGGCTAAGAAACTCAAGTTTGAAAGGTCAAATATTAAAGAAAAATGAAGTCAAAATTTTTTGAGATATCTTAGATTTTTTTCGAGAGCTCTCGAGTGGTCTGGCACAATGAAATACTATTCTAGTATAGTCTCGAGTTGAACTCGAGACGTCTCAATCTCAGGAGATAGAAACTTAGTTTCTATGCTCTGAGAGTGAGAGATCTCGTAGGATTCTCAAGAGGTCTTGCAGTTCCAATGAGATGTCTCGTGAAAAACTTAGAGGTCTCAAAATCTGATGAGAGATCTCATAAAAAATCAAGAGGTCTCGATCTACGCGAACAGCCTTCAATGGATAGTTTTTCAATGGCTATTTTTCAACCCCAATAGCTATTTTATAGCTTCCAACAACTAAAACTCTTACTCCAACCTTCTCTAAAGATATTTAAATGTGGAGAATCAATTGAAAAAAAAAAAGAAAAAGATTAAGGGATTTAGAGAGAAAATCTTTCAGATTTTGTGAGGAACATTGAATATCCAAAGAAAAGAGAAAAGAGAGGAGTGTTGTGCATAGATTTCAGCAAGCCTTCAAAGCAATCTTCTCCAACATCTTCTACATCCTCTCAAGCATAATTTGAAGAAAAGCCAAACTTCAATCGAGCACATTATCGGCTTGTTCTTTAGAATTTAAAAGAGCTTATACTCTATTTTTTATATTATATTGAAACTTTACTTGTATTTTTTTATTTCTTTACAAGTTTCTTTGGGAGAAAAAACTTGGGGTTTAGGCCCATCCAAGCCCAAAATTGGATATTGTAGATTTTGGTTGGTGATCCTGAAAAATCAACTAGATTGTTAATGAACCCGAAAAACTAACGGTGTTAGATTTTGGTTGGTGCTCCTATGAAAACCAACTAGGTTTATTTGTGAGCCTGAAAAAATAAACACACTATAATCAAGGATGGATAATAGTAAAATTTCCAAAAAAGCTTGGGGAGTGGACATAGAAGCGGGTTGCTCCGAACCACTATAAATCTTTGTGTGTTTGTGTTGTGCTTTTTTCTTCTATCTTTCTATATACTTTGCATGCTTATAATTCTTACTTTACTTTCATAGTTCAATTTTGTTATCTTAATTCTACTTCTCATATTATATATATCTCATCCTCACCACTTAGATTAAAATCAAAGCACATAATTGCTTAGAGTTAAAATTGGCCAAAGCTTTTATAAGAACCCAATTCATCCCCCCCCCCTCTTGGGTTGCTACCTCTGGGCAATAATTGGTATCAGAGTAGGTGCTCTAATATTTGATTGTTAACCTAGCAGTTAAAGTGCTAAAGATTTAGGCAACCCAAATGGATTCTTTGTTTAATGAAGGTCATTCCATTGATCGTCCCCCATTATTAAATGAATCAAATTACATACATTAGAAAATTAGAATGAAAATTTTTATACAATCGCATGACTATAATTTATGAAGGATTATTGTCAATGGCCAACACACACATAGTACATTAATTATTGATAAAGACATAATCCAACTAAATGCTAAGGCCATGAATATGCTTTATTGCTCTTTGGATTTAAATGAATTCAACTTGATTTCTTCTTGCATTTAAGCAAAAGAAGTATGGGAAAAATTGGAAATAACCTTTGAGGGAGCAAATGAAAGAGAAGAATTAAACTCCCAAGAAGAGAAGGAAGCTCACCCTATTTTTTTCCATGAAGCCCATGAGAATGAAAAGAAGAACAAGAACAAGAAATAAAGGAAGAAGAAAGCTTCAATTAAGGGGAAGCAAAGCAAAGAAAACAAAGATGAAAGAGAAGAGCAAAAAGTAGACAAATCATGGTTGATGGATAAAGAGGAAGAATGTATTGCAAATCCTTGCCTCATGTCTAATGACAATGAGATAAACATTAATAACTCTTCTGATTTTACTTTTGATGAATTGTTTGAAGCCTTTCATGAATTAATGGATGAATTCAAAAATTTAAGGCTAAAAAATAAAGAGCTTAAAAGATCAAATCTTCTTTTAGCCGATGAAAAGAATAATCTTTTAAGCGAAAAAGAAAAACTTTTGAAGGAGATAAATTCTTTGGCTAAAGAAAAGGATGTACTTCTCAAATCTAAAAAATCTTTAGTTGAGTAAAATATTAAGTTAAAAGAAGAATTTAAAAAATTAAAACTTTACATTAAAGAAAAAGAAAAACTCCTAAGATCTAAAAAATCTCTTTTAGAAGAAAATGCTAAATTAAAAAAGGAGATTGAAACATTGAAGCTTATGTTCAATAAGTTTACAATCGGATCTCAAAAGCTTCAATCAATTCTGAATAATTAAATAGTTATTTTTAATAAAGCTGGAATTGGGTATAATCCTTTAAGTAAACAAAAGTTTGTGAAGAACATGTTTAGAAAAACTTCATTTGAAAATCACTCTATTACATGTTTTAAATATAATAAAATAGGCCATAAAATTTTTGAATGCAATCTTAAAAGAATTGGCCATACTTTGGTTAGGCAAATTTGGGTTCCAAAAGAAACCTTGAGCATTAACTCCAATGGACCCAAGAAAACATGGGTATCAAAAATTATGAAGTAATTTTGCAGGTATACCAAGGATCCAATGCAGCTAATGAAAGAAAATTTTTATGGATACCTTGAAAATGAAAATAGATGGATGGTGCTACTTGGTAAAATCTAAACTTTTCTCACATCATGCCATCATTATTTATTAAATATTTTTTATTATTGATTAGAATAATTATTAAGCATGTTTGATTGATTTTGATGATTTATCATTGCTTAAAATGATCATACTCTATGAATTGAAAGTTTGATGTATTAACTTTAATGATTTGTTAATATGTCATGATAACTCCTTTCATGTTTTGATAAGTATGATTGATTTTGATGCTTGCAATAATTTGAATGCTTTGATTTTAAAGATTAATTCGCTCTCCTCTATATATCATGCTATGGATGAAATAGTTTATTTTAAAATTTAGCATAATATTTTAAGTCTCCCCATATCAATTTTATAATTAATGAATTTAAATTAAAAGATTCTTATTGGATATGAATGTTTTAAATTGCTAAATATTCATAGAGAACTTCAGTTTTAATTATTTGATATCAAACAACTTACTATTGCCATGTATCTCATTGATTTATCTTTTGGCAAAAAGAGAAGAACATCTTTATTCCAAATATAATTTTACACGGCTATACATTTGATATGATATCATTTGAAACAAGTTCAAAAATACATACCTTTTATGAACCTAATTGCTTGATATTTTTTTATGAAAGAAAGAAATGATCATTTTGAAGAATGACTGAAAATTTCTTTATGATTTGCCTTAACTAATTTGCTAATATCAATTCAAATTGATTTATCATTCTAAATCCTTAAACTGTTTAATTTGAATCAATTCATCTTGATTTAATTCAAAACTAAAATCAATGGTATCAAGTTGAATTTGTAAATTAATTTTTAAATGGTATTGAACCAAGAAAATCATTATTTGATCTAAAAAACTTAGTTTAATTGGTATCAAGTAAATCTTTCAAAGAAATAACTTTGTTTGTTAAAGTAAGAGTTGAGAAAATATTAAAGAAGAAATATTCATTTAATTGAAAAGACCTTTGAAATTGAAAATATCTTTCAAATTTGAAAAATCTGAATTTAGTGGTTAAATTCATATTAAATTTGCTTGATTTGAAATATAGAGGGGGAGAAAGTTGAAAAGTAAATTAATCTTGCTATAAATATGAAAAATAGTAGGAGAGATATTTTCTAACTTGATTTGATTAAAAAATTTTGACTAATTTGAAAACATATTCTTACTCCAAGGAATAAATTTTAAAATCCATTTAAAAATTCAAATTTGATCCTAAATTTTTCATGTGCATCGCAAAATTCTTATGAATTATTTATTTTTTAAATAATATTTTACTCAAAGTAATGAATTTGAAAATATGACTATCTTATGCTTTGATACTATTTATTTTACTTTGCTTGATACATTTTTGATACATACCTTTTTCAAATTTAATTGACCAAAATTTTTTAAGAAAAGAAAAGTTAGAATATTAAAGTATATATTATGTTTGTTTTCATATTCAAATATTTTGAAAAGCTCTATTCCTCTTAAAACTAAAAAGTACATATTTAAAAATCTGAATAAAGATCATATTCATTCAAAAAGAGGGAAAGCATATAATATTTAAATTCAAGCTAATTTCTAAAATTAAAATAAATATTTGAAACTTATTTTGAGTCAAAGAATAAATTTTCAAAAGGGAGATAATTCATTTAAATTAATTTCATGAATTTAATACATCTCTCAAGTTAATGCTTTGATGTTGATTTTGATGACTTTCTATTTCTTCCCATGAGCTTTTTGATGCTGTCAAAAAGGGGGAGAGGAATGTTAAGTATATGCTTAAAGAAACTCAATGAATTGTATTGATGCTTGAAATGAAAACTTAATACTCACTGATATGAATTGAAATATTTTTTTATGAGTATATGAAATATGTGTAATGAACCAAAAGAATGATTAAGAATATTCATGAAGTACTTATTCATGTGTTTAATCTATACTTCATGATACTTGTTGGTATAGAATCTGGTTGACGCCAAATCGAGCTAGAGTTGAGGAAGAAGAGGTTACCATCGGTGACCTACAAAATAATATCCCGTCTGAAGTTGATGGTGGTGGCTCCGGTAGGACCCTTCGATGATCAAGTCAGCTCTTTTGACTAATAGAAATAGAGTGCTCAGGAAAGAATTTAGCAGAATTTTGGAAAGTAGAAGAAAGCCTAGAGAAAATGTATTTGGAGGGTCCCTTTTATAGATGGAGCCTGTAATAGACTGATAGTGATAGCCGTAACCATCCGATAGTGGGTTGCTCGGGGTCATGTAAAGTTTGTTATGGAGAGTAGTATCCATTATCGTGATGTGCCCATTTGTTGAGATTTAATAATTAAAGTTCGAAGGAAGCAGGCGCTGGTTGGTGAAGAGCTTTGACATATATTAATTCCAGAGGAGTTCAGACTCCTAAAGGGAATACAGTTAGAGGAGATCATCCAAGAGGAATGCTAGTCGAAATCTGAAAGTAACTTGCTAAAGGAATTTGGATGGAGTTTGACTGATGGAGGAATTCAGAAGGAGTCCGACTGATGGAGAAGTTCAGCTGAAGGAGAAGTCTGAGAGAAGTTTGGCTGAAGGAGAAGTCCGAACGGAGTCCGACTGATGGAAGAGTCCGATTGAAGGAGAAGTCTGAGAGGAGTTCAGCTGAAGATGAAGTCCAGACGGAGTTCGACTAATGGAGTTTGGCTAAAGGAGAAGTTTGGGAGGAGTTCAGTTGAAGAAGAAGTCCAGAAGGAGTTTAGCTATTGGAGGAGTCTAGGAGTTCGGCTGTAGGAGTTCGAGAGGAATTCAGCTATTAGATGGAGAATTTTCGATCGAAGCTCTTCCATGATTATCAGTTACGTTAGGCTAAGCATCATACTAGACTTCGACGGGAGCGGAGTTTATCCCTAACAATAGTCCCCCTACTTTCGAGTTTGAAATTCAAAGGAAGAAAGAAAAAAGACGACGACCGAAGTCTAGTCTCGGGTTCTCACACTTGTTGCTTATTGCGGATGCCGAGCTCATTGTGGACACCGAACTAGGACCTCTCTTGCAAACCAGAATAAGGTTCTATCTTTTGCATTTGATGTAGTCAGGTTATCATGAAAAAATATGTGTAAGGAGGGTCCTGCCGAAGCTACCACCACCAACTCTGGATGGAATTTTGTTTTGTAGATCACCGACGGTGACCTCTTCTTTCTCAACTCCAGCTTGATCCGACGTCAACCAAATTCTGCACCAACACTAATCATGTGTACAAATTAAATAAAGCACTATATGAACTTAAACAAGCACCTAGAGTATGGTATAATAGATTAAGTAAATTTTTATTATAAAATAATTTTATTAGAGGAAGTGTGGACACTACACTATTTTTGAAAAAAAAAATAATGATCTTTGTTAAGGATAAATTCTGCTCCCGTCAAAGTTCAGTCTGATGCTTAGCCTAATGTAACTAGTAATCACGGAAGAGCTTCGATCGAAAACTCTCCCTCCAGCGGCCAAACCCCTCTCAAACTCCTTCAGCAGTCGAACTCCTCTAATGACCGAACCCCTCCCAGACTCCTTCAGCAATTGAACTTCTCCAACGGCCGAACCCCACCCGGACTCCTCCAGTGGTCGAACTCCTTTTGGACCCCTTCAGTAGCTGAACTCCTCCAGCAGCCGAACCCCTTCCGGACTCCTCCAGTGACCGAACTCCTTTCGAACTCCTTCAACAACCGAACTCCTTTCGAGCTCCTCCAGCAGTCGAACTCCTCCAGCAGTCAGACTCCTTCCGGACTTCTCCTTTAGCCAGACTTCTCCATCAGTTGGACTCCTTCAAGACTCCTCCATCAGTTAGACTCCTTTCAGACTTCTCCTTCAGTCAGACTCCTCCATCAGTCAGACTCCATCTAAACTTTTTCTTCAATCGAACTCCTCTTAGACTTCTCCATTAGTCAGACTTCTCCATCAGTCGAACTTCATCCGAACTTCTCCTTCAGTTGGACTGCTCCATCAGTCGGACTCCTTCTGGACTTCTCCATCAGTCAAACTCCATCTGGATTCCTCTAGTGGATTACTTCTAGATTTTAACTAGCATTCCTCCTAGATGATCCCCTCCAACTATATTCTCTTTAGAAGTCCAAACTCCTCTGAAATTGATATATGTCAAAGCTCTTCACCAATTAGTGCCTGCTTCCTCTGAACTTCGACTATTAAATCTCAACAAACAGGCACATCACGACAACGGACACTGCTCTTCGTAACAAACTTCACGTGGCCCTGAGCGGCCCACTATCAGATGGTTATGGCTGTCACTATCAGTCTATTATAGGCTCCATCTATAAAAGAGACCCTCCATATATGTTTTCTCTAGGCTCTCTTCTTCTTCTCAAAACTCTGCTGAATGCTTTCTCGATCACTCCATTTCTATTGGCTAGGCCAAAAGAGCTGACTTGATCATCAAAGGATCCTACTAGAGCCACCACCACTGACTCTAGATGAAACTTTATTTTGTAGGTCACCGATGGTGACCTCTTCTTTCTCAACTCCAACTCGATCTGGCATCAATCAGATTCTACACCAACAAAGTCGAACCCAAACAATAGGGAGTCAGCATTCCATGGCTGCAGTCAAACTTTCTTGAAGAAAGAGCAGAGCTCCCAGAAGGCTTTTGGGCCCTATATGTGGATAGATTATCCAATGCATCTGGTGTGAGCGTAGGTCTGATCTTGGTTAATCCAAAAATAATTATCATTGAATATGCACTGTGCTTCGAATTCTCCATAATAAATAATGGAGCTGAATATGAAGCTCTGATCATAGGGTTGAAGATAGCTAAAGAACTGGAAGTGGATCGGCTCTAAGTTTATAGCGACTCTTAGTTGGTGGTAGGGCAAGTTAGTGGCAATTATGAGGCTCGAAAGGAAAGCATGATGAAATACTTGGAAAAAGTGAGGAGTCTGACCTTGGCCTTCATCAGTTTTAACATTCAACAGATCCCAAGAGCAAAAAATACTAGAGCCGACCTTCTTTCCAAGCTAGCCATACTAGCTCCAAATGAACTACCTAAAGAAGTTTTCTTTAAAATTCTAAAGTATCCAAGTTTGGAGGAACCTCAGACTGTGATGCAGGTTAGCCATGAGCCTAGCTGGATTGACCCGCTTGTTGCCTATCTCAAAGATGGTACCCTCTCTTGAGATTCGAAGGAGACTAGAAAACTTAGCAATCAGCCTGCTCGATATGTTCTATATGAAAACAAACTATGTAAAAGCTCATACTCTTTGCCACTCTTGAAATATCTCTGACCATCTAAGACTGATTTTGCACTATAGGAAGTACATGAAGGAATATATGGAAATCATTTGGGAGCCAAGGCTTTATTGTTAGATATGTGTGCCCTAGAAGCTAGAATTGGCTGACACTTATAATACACTTCTAGGGGCAAAATTATAATTTTGACTATAAATAATAAAATGGATTATTTTCTATCATAAATGTGTATTTAGTGTCTGTGATACATCCCTTGAGTTAATGGTAATGATAATTTATATTTTCAAGAGTTAAAAATTTAAGACATGAATTTTCATTTATTAACTCATAAAATGCTCCTGACCGTAGGATCGTCATGAGGATAGTGATTGATCTGGAAGGTTAGTGTACAATTATTTCTTTATAGTAGATGTGTCTTGAGTCTATGGTGTAAAAACACCGAAGCGAGAGTATAGGTACTCGTTAGAGAACGAGGGCACTGAGCATGACCACCTCGAGTAATTATAAGGAAGCCTACCTTCTCATCAATGACTGACTCGAAGCTACAGTGGTATGTTCGATTCTTTAACCTAAGGTGCATCGACAGTTCACTTTAAGGATGTTATAGTTTGACTACACCATGACTCGATCTCTTAGCCATTCAGAACCCTGAGGTGTATGTTGGCTATAGCATGTTTATTGTAGGAATTGGATTGCACCAAGAGGGAATCTATCTACCTCGATGGATGAGGAGCAGCCCTATGATGATTATGAGAATCAAGTCCATATGCCTATGGCCATGGCAGAGAGTGAAATAATAGAAAGAGTTTTTATTAAGGTTTTCACATCGGACTTGAATCAAATAATTAAATCATATGATAGAAATTAGGGTTTGACGAGTTCACCTTAACCCTAATCTGATCGGGGCTCAAGATAGAAGAACTTAATCACACAAGTAGCTGCACCGAGAGGTTCATTTTCAGTTTTGATGGGTTGCCATCATATACTGCTAGGTGTCCCTGATGGATTTTTGGAGCAATTAGAATGATTTAGATGATCGATCATTCCAATTGTCCGAATCAAAAGAGTTTTGATCCATCGAAAGGAGTTTTGATCCATCGAAAGGAGTTTTGATGATGTCGATGATGAAGATCATGACATATCCCATTACTATATAGAACTGAACTTAACTGGATCACACAAACAAGAATTTAGATCTGGATATCATCAATTAGACTAACCCAGTTTAATTGATTTGAATTAGATTCAATTAGGTTCAAGAAAATCGTGCTAGCATCCGATTGAACCTAACGTTCTCCTTTTATTATCATTAAAAGTTATCTCGACTGAGCCAAATGAGTTTGTGCTCAGCCAAGTACCTTTACTTGGTCTGACTGGAGCTTATCCAGGTTAGAAAAGGATTGTTTTAATTTATGAGATAAATTTGAGACAACACCTACCATTTTTTGTCACCTACTAATTCTTGTCCTTTGACTTTGGTCAAACATTGACCTTTGACCCTTAGACATCTGCCCATGTGTCATGCACTTATTGGAGAGTAGATAGAGGCTTGTCTCCTTATTGGAATTTGGAAAGGAGTGGGTGCATGCCTAGGATGGCGTGCGCCCAAGGATAGGGATGCCTGGAGTCCCATACGGATGGGACTACAGGTTGCTTCTTGGATTCAACTTAGGTGACCCTTACCTATAGACTTTGACCAGTCTTAGGTGCCATCTAAGGATGAATTTATGGAGCTCTCATCTAATTAAATCAGGTGATGTCATCACACCAATTAGATTTAGATCTGACTGCATGAAGCAACACGATTGGTTGGGATGATGTGGCACTGCATGGCGCAGCAGGGTGTATAAACAAACCCTATCCGCGCCCAACTTCAAAAGAGTTTATCTTAGCCCATGCCCCAAGGCTACCCCTCTCCCTCCTCCATGATATCTTTTTATCCTCTCTCTCCTCTCCATGCCCAAGGAAAGTTGGGCTCCAGTGACTAGGCAAGAAAAAGCTGACGAGAAAGGAAGAAGGCAGCACTGCTGTAGAGATGACTGCTGATCTTCAGAAGAAGTTTTGAAGATCCTCCAAATCAGATCTAGATCTAATTTTTGAAGAGATGATAAAGAAGGAGAAGATCTCTAGATCCAGTCTAAGTGGATATCGGTAGAGGCTAGGCACTTGCGTGGCCAGATCCAGAATCTTAGGCAATCAGCAGGATCATCAAAGGAGAATCGGATTACCCACATCAAGGTATAAATTAAATTAGGTTTAATTTATTTTATTTTTATTTTATTAAATATATAAAATTAGATCTGAAATATCTTAGATTTGATATGGATGCTTGAGAGAAATTTTTGAAATATCTCTCTCGATCCGATCAGATCTAAACGAACCTAATCCGAGAAATCAGGATTTTTCCTTCAACTGGTATCAAAGTCAGGTTCAATAAAAATTATTTAGTTCTAATTTTTAATTTATTTTGATCTAAAAATAGAATATTTTATATGTCACATAAGATATAATTAGATCTAAAATAAAAAAAAATAAAATTAAATAATATAGATCTAAGTTCTACAATATGCATTACTAGTTGTAAAATAGAATAGTTCTATATGTAGTCTTGCATGACCATGATTTACTTTGATTAAATTATAATTTTAGATCTATTTATTTTCTATTTTAAAATAATTATAAATATTATAATTAAATCTAAAAAATAAAAAATAAAATTATTTAATTTTTAGATCATATGAGATATGATGATTGCATGTCTAGACTAGTTGTAGAATAGTTCTACATAGTTGTCTATATTAGAATTTATGTTGATGTGATCAATTTAAATCTAATTTTTTAGATAATTATGAGATAATTTAGATCTGAAAAATATGCATGCATGATACATGAGATGTATACAAAATATGTATTAAGTTAGATCAAATTTTGTATATGAGATATATGATGTAGATCTAACTAGTTTTGTAGATTTATATTTTTGATTAAGGCATTCCCCTTGGCCGTCCAATCATAAGAATAAAGTAGGATTTAAATGCCCTCTCCTTCCATTCGATGGGGTGTTCTTATGATGTGTAGAGGTGCTGTGCATTCGTTCTTAATCAAAAATCAAGAACTTACTTTCTGCAAAACCCTAGAATCTGAAATCCTAGGATTTTATTTACATATTTTGTTCGTGAACCCTAAACTTAATTAAGAATTAAGATTATAAAATATTAATTAGATCTAAAATTGAGAATTTTAGATCTAAGATATATTCATAATATTGGGTTCGGGCTTGGGCAGCTCAATTAGGTCTAAGCGGTTGATTAAACCGAATCAAGAGTTGGTTAGATGGGATCAATAGTGCTTAAATTGAGTAGCCTAATAGGATTAAGTCTGGGTCAAGATCGAGTCACGTAAGCGATCGATCAAGCTAAGACCTAATTAGGCTCAATGGTTAGAGTCTGGATTGTAGGCTAACCTGATTGGTTCTGGCATAATAATTTGGTGTCTAAGGTAAGTCTGGTAGATACGATCGATTAGTTTTTAATTGGGAGCTACTCGACTTGAATACATTCTTATCGAGTTAATGGCATATCCCTTCCATCGATCTCACTTACCTGGCCATATTTGTTGGCTTAGTTCTGATCTGAGGTGGTCATTAATCCGAGCTAACCCATGCCACTAGGTTAGTCATAATGGTTATGACTATGTCAAGTCTAGTTTAATGAGACGATCAAATCTCCCTAAGAAAAGATTAAGTCTAAGGTCTTCCACCATTGTAGATGTGCGGGCCTTTTTCGAGGTTGATTATTTTTGATTGGTTACAGTGGTTTAGTTACATCGGGAAGATGCAACCATGTCTATTAGGCATCGGATGCTATGGGCTGGAGGATGGATTGGGCTCAATATTTTGGATACGGTGAGAGACTTAGTTAGGAATTCAATCTATGCAAATGATGGGTCTGACTTAACTAAGGAATGGATCAATATTCTGAGCACAGTGAGATTCATGAATTAGAGATCAAGTTTGCATGTACCATGATTGGAGAATTATTAAACAAGAGTTGTTCACTCATTGGCTAACCCATCACCAATAACTATTAAGTGAGGTGATGAGTCAGTTGGTGGGATCGCACCACCCACTAGAAATCGTTAATCATGGAGATTTTCGCATCTCTACATTGGGAGTGTAGGGATCCAAGAAAATAGTAAGAGGTAATTTATTTAAAAAATTTTTAAATAAATTGGTTAAGTCTTAATTACAAAATCTAACTAGAAATTTTGACTCTCTATAAAAAAATATCTGCATCAACCCATTAGCACGAATCCTAGACACCTATAGACTGACCAAACTAAATTATAAGGATTGGCTTCGAAACTTCAAAATTATTTTGGATTTTGAGAAGTTAACTCATGTATTGGATCAAGACCCTCCCACCTTACTAGCTCATCCATCCATTGAACAGAGAGCATCTCTAGATAAGTGGATGGACGAAGATAACAAGACCAGATATTATATGTTGGGCTCGATGTCTGATGAACTTCAGCACTAACATGAAGATATCAAGACTGCTCGCCAAATGTTGGCTCACCTATAAGAGATGTTTGGTAAATAGAGTCGCGCAGCTAAGTATCAGTCACTAAAGGACAATTCAAGGCTAAGATGTGTGATGGACAATCAGTCCAAGATCATTGTCTGATGATGATCAAGGATTTGGAAGAGCTTGAGAAGCTCGGAGTGAAGTTAGACTTAGATCTACAGAATTATATAATTCTGCAATCTTTAACTGATGCGTATGGGCTTGTTCATCAGAC
>QRFJ01002976.1:91565-115265 GCA_006176705.1 Cocos nucifera | reverse complement strand
CAAGTTTGGGTGCACCAAATGATATGAGAATCATGAACAAGAGTCCGGTTTCACTATTTATCTAACCATCACTAATAATGTTAGGTGAGGTGATGAGCCAGTTGGTGAGACCGCACCACCCACTAAAAATCATTAATCGTGAAGATTTTTGCATCTCTACAGAGGGAGTATAGGGATCCAAGAAAATAGTGGAAGCTAATTTGTTTAAAAATAAAATTTCTAAATAAATTGGTCAAGTCATAATTATAGTATCTATCTAGAATCTTTGACTCTCTATAGAAAAATGTCTACCTCCAACCCATTAGCACGTATCCTGGACACACATAGACTGACCGAAGCTAATTATAAAGATTGGCTTAGGAACTATAAAATCATTTTGGGTTTCGAGAAGTTAACACATGTATTGGACCAGGACCCTCCCACCTTACCAGCCCGTCCATCCACTGAATAGAGAGTGTCTTTAGAAAAATGGATGGACGAAGATAATAAGGCTAGATATTACATATTGGACTCGATGTCTGATGATCTCTAGCACCAACATGAAGATATCGAGACTGCTTGTCAAATATTGGCTCACCTACAGGAGATGTTTGGTGAACAGAGTTGCGTAGCCAAGTATCAAGTCATGAAACAACTTTTTAAGGCTAAGATGCATGATGGGCAGTCAGTCCAGGATCACTGTCTGATGATGATCAAGGACTTGAAAGAGCTTGAGAAGCTCGGTGTGAAGTTAGACTTGGATTTGCAAAACGATATTATTCTGCAATCCTTGACTGATGCATATGGGCAATTCATCATGAATTACCACATGCATAAACTTCAAAATTCCTTGGCCGAATTAGTGAACATGCTGTCACACGCTGAGCTTTCTATGAAAAGATTCTAAAGACTCAGTTCTTGGTATGGAATGGACTTCTTCCAAAAGAAAGTCTTTTGAAAAGAAAAAGAAGTCTGCAAAAAAGCAGAAGGTGGAAGGAGCAAAGAAGAAGAAGGTAGAGTCGAAGATGAAAGCCACTGCTAAACAAAATTATTTCCATTGCAACAGCGATGACCATTGGAAGCGAAACTGCCCTACTTACCTTGCCACCTTGAAGAATAAGAAGGAAGGTCCTTCTAGAGGTATGCACGTTATTGAGTCTAACCTTACGGTTTCTTCTGCATCCAGTTGGGTGCTTGACTCTGGTTCTAGTGCTCATCTATGCACTTCCATGTAGGGTCTTGAGGATAGCAGGAGGCTGAGGGATGGAGACATGATCCTACGCATCGGTAATGGAGCAAGAGTTGCTGCAGTGGCGGTGGAAATATACCCTCTTCGATTACCATCTGGTTTAGACTTAGTTTTGAAAGATTGTTATTATGTGCTTGCAGCTAGTAGGAATTTGATTTCTATTTCTTGCTTAGCACTAGAAGGCTATGTGATTACCTTCTTTAAGGACCATTGTAACATTCTTTATTGAAAGAAATAAAATTATAAATGGTTTTCTATTAACGGTCTTTATCAGCTACAATTTGATGTATCTGTTCTAACTATCGAGCAAAACGTGAATGCCAAATGACCTAGGGATAGTCCAAATGATAGGTATCTATGGCACCTGAGTTTAGGTCATATAGCAGAAAATAGGATCAACAAATTGGAGAAAAATGGGCTATTGAATCCATTGACTTTTGAGTCATATCCAACTTGTGAATCTTGTCTTTAAGGCAAAATGACTAAACTCCCTTTTGTTGGACATGCGGAAAGGGCCATAGATCTCCTTGCCCTAGTACATAGTAATGTGTGTGGCCTATTTGATGTGCCGACTATAGGCAATTTTGTCTACTTCATTACCTTTATTGATGATCTATCTAAGTATGGGTATGTGTATCTTATGAGACATAAGTCTGAAGCTTTTGAAAAGTTCAAAGAATTTAGACATGAATTAGAAAAATAAATTGAAAAACCCATTAAGGTTCTTCGATCAGATCGAGGAGGTGAATACCTTAGCCAGAAATTTCTAGACTATCTTAAGGAAAATGGCATAGTCTCTCAATGGACTCCACCAGGAACACCTCAACTCAATGGGATTTCAGAACGAAGAAATCAGACTCTATTGGATATGGTCCGATCCATGATGAGCTTCACAGACCTCAATGATTTTCTTTGGGGATACTCATTGTTAACTTCAATTTATCTACTGAATAGGGTTCCCTCTAAAACCGTTACTACCACACCGTATGAGATATGGCATGGTAAGAACCAAGTCTTGAGTTATCTCAGAATTTGGGTTTGTTACTGGCTCATGTCAAAAACAACAAGCGGACAAGTTAGAGTTTAGGTCCTTTAGAGCTCGATTCATAGGATATCCTAACGGAGTCATTAGGATACTATTTCTACATTCCAGGAAGACCACAATGTGATTGTGAGTCGACATGCATCTTTCTTGAAAAATAGTTTATTCAAGATAGCGGCATTGGAAAGTAGATTAAGCTTGATGAGAAAGTCTCACAATGAGCTAAGGACCAATTGGAACCAAATCAGGTTGAGCCAATAAAAACACTACCTCCTCCATCTCGTAGATCGGAAAGAATTTTTCATCCCCCTGAAAGATACTTAGGTATTATTTCAGAGAAAGTAGAGAAAATGTTCCTCGTAGATAATGGTGCTCATGGTGATGATCTCAAAACCTACAATAAGGAAATATCAGATATCGACTCTGAGAAATGGATAGAGGCAATGCAATCAAAAATTGACTCGATGCACTCAAACCAAGTCTGGACCTTGGTAGATCCACCAGAAGGTATAGTACCTATTGGGTGTAAATAGATCTTCAAGAGAAAGATTGGTGCAGATGAAAATGTGGAGACATTCATGGCTAGACTAGTGGCAAAAGGTTATAGTCAATGCGAAGGCATTGACTATCAGGATACCTTTTCCCCAGTGACTATGCTAAAATCCATCTGCACATTAGTTGCCGTTGCAGCCTATTTCGATTATGAAATAGGACAAATGGATGTGAAAATGGCATTCTTGAATGGATATCTTGAGAAAGATATCTATATGGAACAGCCGCTAGGTTTCACATCCAATGATACTGATCACAAGGTTTGCAAGCTGCAAAGGTCCATATATGGACATAAGCAAGCATCTCAGAGCTGGAACACTCGTTTTAATGATGTGATCAAAAAATTTGGTTTCATAAAAAATGGAGAGGAATCATGTGTCTTTAGAATGGTCAGTGGGAGCGCTGTTGTCTTCCTCGTATTGTATGTGAATGATATCCTCTTTATTGGGAATGATATTCCCATGTTGACGACAGTCAAAATATGGTTGTCCAAGGAATTCTCCATGGAATACTAGGTGAAGCATCCTTTTTTCTAGGAATTAAGGTCTATAGGAATAGACCGAATAGGATGCTAGGACTTTCACAGAAGATGTACATAGAGGAAGCACTAAAGAGGTTTAGTATGAAAAACTCTAAGAGGGGATTAATACCCTTCAAACATGGTATTCATCTTTCCAAGAAGATATGCCCTAGCACACCTGAGGAAATAGAACGCATGAGCAAGATTCCTTATGCTTCTGCAATAGAGAGCCTTATGTATGCCATGCTATGTACACGACCTGATATAGCCCATGCTGTGAGTGTCACAAGCAGATATCAATCAAATCTAGGTGAAGAACATTGGACTTCTATGAAATATATCCTTAAGTACTTAAGAAGAACTAAGGATATGAGGTTGGTCTTTAATAACGGAGAACTCCAAGTTCAGGGATACACAGACTCGGATTTTATGTCCGATGTAGGTGATCGAAAGTCAACATCTGGGAGTCTATTTATGTGCAATGGTGGTGCTGTCAGCTGAAAGAGTTCCAAGCAAACTATGATAGCAGATTCCACCATGGAAGTAGAATATATCGCTGCATCAGAGGCTGCGAAGGAAGCAATCTGGTACAAGAAGTTTGCTACAGAAATTGGGGTAATGCCATCAGATGCCATTCCTCTATACTACGACAACAATGGCACCATAGCCCTTGCTAAGGAGCCGAGGTCTCATCAGAAATCCATGCACATTGAGCGGCGATACCACCTCATCTGCAATTACCTCGAGAAGGGTTACATCAAGGTCAAGAGAGTCGACTCCATAGATAATATGGCAGACCCACTTACAAAGTCGTTGGGCCAGCAGAAGATTGAAGCCGATCTTGAGAAGATGGGACTTAGATTTGTAGCCAATTGGCTTTAGAACAAGTGGGAGATTGTTAGATATATGTGCCCTAGAAGCCAGAATTGGCTGACATTTGTAATATACTTCAAGGGGCAAAATTATAATTTTAACTATTATCAATAAAATGGGTTATTTTCTATCACATATATGTATTTAATGTCTGTCATACATCCTTTGAGTTAATGATAATGATAATTGATATTTTCAAGGGTTGAAAATTTAAGACATGAACAATCATTATTAACTCATAAAATGCTTCCGACCATAGGATCATCATGAGAATGACGATTGATTGAGAAGATTGGTGTACAATCGCTTCTCTTTAGTAGATGAGTCTTGAGTCTACAGTGTGGAGATACTAGAGCGAGAGTACAGGTACTCGTTAGAGAATGAGGGCACTGAGCGTGACCACCTCGAGTAGTCATTAGGAAGTCTACCTTCTCGTCAGTGACTGACTCGATGCTGCAGTAGTGTGTCTGGTTCTTTGACCTGAGGTGCATCGATAGTTTTCCTTGAGGGTGTTATAGTTTGACTACACCATTACTCAGTGTCCTAGCCATATGGAACCCTGAGGTGTATGTTGGCTATAGCACGTTCATCGTAGGAACTGGATAGCATCAAGATGGAATCTATCTACCTCGATGGTAGAGGAGTAGCCCTATGATGATCATGAGAATCAAGTCTTGAAGCCCCATGGCCATGCCAGAGTGAAATAATAGAAAGAAGTTTCTATTTAGCTTTACATCGGACTTGAATCGAATGATTACATCATATGATAGAGACTAGGGTTTGACGAGTTCACATAAACCCTAATCTGATCGGAGCTCAAGATAGAAGAACTTAATCACACAGGTAGCTGCACTATGAGGTTCACATTTAGCTCTGATGGGTTGCCACCATATATTGCTAGGTGTCATTGATGGATTTTGGGAGCAATTAGAATGATTTAGATGATCGATCATTCTAGCTGTTCGAATCAGAAGAGTTTTGATCCATCGAAAGGAGTTTCGATCATGTCGATGATAGAGATCATGACATATCCCATTACCATATAGAACTGAAACTAACTGGATCACACAAACAAGGGTTTGAATTTGGTGATCATCAATTGAACTAATCCAGTTCAATTGATTTGAATAAGATTCAATTAGATTCAAGAAAATTGTGCTAGTACTCGATTGAACCTAACGTTCTTCATTTACTATCATAAATAGTTGTCTTGACTGAGCCAAAAGAGTTTATGCTTGATCAGAGGCCTTTACTTGGTCTGACTAAAGCTCGTCTAGGTTAGAAAAGGGTTGTCTTATTTTATAAGACAATACCTACCATTTTTTATCAACTGCCATTTCTCGTCCTTTGTCTTTGGTCAAAAGTTGACCTTTGACTGGTCAAATGTTGACCATTGACACTTTGACTTCTGTCCATGTGTCACGCACCTATTGGAGAACTGGTGGGGGCTTGTCCTCCTACCAGAACCTGGCAAGGAGGAAGGTGCACGCCACCCTTGGCGTGTGCCCAAGCTGGAGGCGCCCAGGAGTCCCTATTGGATAGGGACTCCATCTCCTTTTTGGATTCCAATTAGACTCCTCCTAAGAACCAAGTTTGACTGGTCTTAGGCTCCATCTAAGGAGGAATCCAAGGGACTCTATTCCTACCAATCAGATTTAGATCTGATTTCACAAAGGGTTGTGATTGGTTGGGAAGAAGAGGAGTTGGATCACGCATAGTCTATAAATAAGACCCTGTGCCCAACCCAAAGAGAATAGAAAAGAATTGAAAATTCCCATGCCCAAGGCTAGTTCTCTCCTCCTCCTCCATGCCAAACCCATCTTCTCCCTCTCCTCTCCCTGCCTAAAGTAGTTTGGGATTCAAGTTGGTACAATCCAGATAAGAGAAAGGCGATAGAAAGCTAGAAGGCTGCTCTGCTGCAAAGGACAACTGCTGATTTTCGAAAGGTGTTTTGAAGATCCTCCAAATCAAATGTAGATCTAATTTTTGGAGATGTGATAGAGAAGAAGAGGATCTCTAGTGGATATTGGTAGAGATCAGGCACTTGCGTGGCTAGATCCAGAACCTTCCGCTGCTTATAGGATCATCAACGGGTAATAGGATTACCCTACATCAAGGTAAATTAAATTTGATTTAATTTATCTAAATTTATTTTAATTATTAAAATAATAAAGATTAGATTTGAAACATCTCAGATTTGATCTGGATCAAAAAAAATTTTTTGAAATATATCTCTTGATCCGATCAGATCTGAATGAACCTGGTCCGAGAAATCAGAATTTTTCTTCATCTCCAGCCAAGGTTGAAGGAGATCTTATCTTCTATTGAAGTTGAAGCTCGGAAGAGATCTTATCTCCAGTCGAGGTTGACGGAGATCTTATCTCCTATTGAAGGGTTGGAGCTCGGGGGAGATCTTATCTCCAGCCGAGGTTGAAGGAGATCTTATCTCCTGTTGAAGTTGAAGCTCGAGGAAGATCTTATCTCCAGCCAAGGTTGAAGGAGATCTTATCTCTTGTTGAAGGGTTGGAGCTCGGGAGAGAATTTCGGTCTCGGGTTCGAAATTTGAAGGAAGGGAGTAAAAAGACTACAGTCGACGTCCGGTCCCGGGTTCCCATGCTTGTTGCTTGTTGCGGACACCGAGCTTATTGTGAACGTCAAACTAGGACCTCTCTTACAAACCAGGATAAGGTTCTGCCTTTCACATTTGACATAGTCAGGTTGTCATGGGAAAGCATGTGTAAGGATTCTCCACTGAGCTTCCTTCTTCTCCACATCTTTGGTCTACGAAGTTCCAACTTTTGCTCATGTTAGGACGAGGCTTTCCTTCTATTCTTAACATGGCTAAAGGGGGTGCGTTAGGATCATTGGTAGGGCCTCTCCCTTCATCTTATCTTATATCAACAAGGTCTTCAACTTTGCTCACGTTAAGATGAGGTTCTCCTCCTATTTCTAATAGACTGTAGGGATACATTAGGGCCATTTTCAGAGCCTCTCCTCTCCTCTTATCTTAAATAATCGGAGGTCTTCGGCTTGCTCATGTTAGGACAAGGTTCTCCTCCTGTTCCTAACATGGCCACTTTTGATTGCTTCTTTCCTATCGTCATATAGATTTTGCACCAAGAAACAATAATGTTAAAATGGAGGAGTTTTATTAAAGGAAAATTGCTGGCAGTACATTCTCAGACTTTTTGAGTTTCAAGATTGTGGGAGCATTGTTCCTCTGAGCTCCTTTAGATGATAAGTTATGGACTAGACGACCTCCTCTATTTCATATGGGCCTTTCCACTTTGGGGCAAGCTTCCCCTAACTTCGAGGTTGAGAGATGGTGGCTCATCGAAGTACTAAGTCCCGCAGAGATAGTATTGATGATGTCGAGAGGCGGTCGATCTCCTTGTTGTTCCTCCCTCATTGGTGGTTCTGACTGCGGCAATGCCCTTGGATGATCTTCTCTTGCTTCAGATCGACATTTGAAAAATCGACCCAATCGGCCTCTCCTGATGAGCTGCTCGATCTCATCTTGGATCTGAATGCATTTTTCAGTATCATGGCCGTGATCATGATGATACAAATAGTACTTGCTTTGATTGTGCTTGTTTGAGGAAGATCGTAATTCTTCTGATCTTAATAGCTAATTCATAATTTCCATCAGAACTTGAGTTTTAGGAACATTAAGAGGGACATAGTTGTGGAACCTTTAGAGGGGAGAACTTCTTCGCGCCCTTCTATCGGGACTTCTTTGATGACGAGCTCGAGGAGAAGTTCGAGCTCGCTTGCGCTCGGAGGGAGTCCATGAGCACGGTAGAACTTCATTCAGCCCTCCATCAATGGTGGGTCTATTAGACTCACCCGCCCATCGCTCTCCTATGGCTTCCTCATCCTTCAACCTGAAGGCTTCTTCTGCTCGGGCATATCCTTCAATCCGAGCTAGCAGATTAACAAAGTTCCTAATATACTTCTTCTCTAAGGAGAATAACAAATCATTCTTCTAAAGGTCGCCCTTGAGTGCAGCTATTGCAACAGACTAGTCTAGGTTTCAGAGCTCTAATGCAGCAGTATTAAATTGAGTAACATAAGTTCGGATAGATTCTTCCTCCTGCTTGATATTCATCAGGGAATCCAAACCTCAATGGAAACGTCGGCTGCTAACAAAATGAATCACAAACTAATGGCTCATCTGATCAAAGAAGAAGATCATACCCAACTTCAATGACGAGGATCAATTTCTTGCTGCTCCCTTTAAGATAGATGGAAAAGCTCGGCATAAGATGGTGTCTGGTGCGCCATGGAGTAGCATCATGATCCAAAAGGCCTCTAAGTGATCAACTGGATTAGAGGTTCCATCATAGCTTTCAAATTGGGGAAGCTTGAAGTTCGGTGGAATGGGCTCTTGTATAATTCGGGGAGAGAAAGAGGATCGGTGCAGACATCATCATGGTGAGCCGGGGCGACATGGCGGAGTTCCTCAATCCATCGATCCATCTTGCATAGTTTCTGATCGAGGACGTCATCTTGATCATAGATCTTGGAAGGCTTCTGATTATAGATGGAGAAGGTCTCTTCTGGAGAAGAATCATGATCTGAATAAGGATCCTCTACTCTCTATTTTTTGTTCGCAGGGGCAATGGATATGCTAGCCCAAGTGCTCTTCCTTAGGATCAGTTTCTGACATCTTGATGGTGGGTTTCCTGGCAGAACCACCATCGAGGGTTGCCGCAAGGCTTGCACCATTTCGGTGAGGCTCTGAATCCGCTGCATCAATAGGTTAAACTGCTCCGAATCTACCATGACCATCAATGGAGAAGAAGATGTAAGCACCGACGATGGAGCAGGGATGGATGGATCTGGCTCAGATCTGAAGGTAGAAGTGGTAGATCTCCAGATAGTGGCCTTCTTTGGAGGCATTTCTTGAGATTGAGGGAGAGAATGGCGATGAACCTTAAAGAAGAAGATCTATAAGATTGACTGAGCACTCCTTTAAGAACAAGGATACCTCAGGAACAGAGGAGCCCTTCCTCTAGTGCCAATTCTATTGGTGAAAAATCTGATCGACGTCGGATCGAGCTGGAGTTGAGGAAGAAGAGGTCGCTGTCGGTGACTTGTAAAATAAAGTTCTATCTGGAGTCGGTGGTGGTGGCTCCGACAGGACCTTCCGATGATCAAGATAGCTCTTCTGGCCAATAGAAATGGAATACTCAGGAGAGAATTCAGTAGAGTTTTGGAAAGAAGAAGAGAGCTTAGAGAAAACATATCGGAAGGATCTCTTTTTATAGATGGAGCCTGTAATAGAATGATAGTGACAACTGTAACCATCTGATCGTGGGCCACTCGGGGTCACATAAAATTTATTACAGAGAGAGGTGTCGTCCGTAGCAGACTGATAATGACAGTCGTAACCATCTGATAGTGGGATTGTTTGTAGTAGACTGATAATGACAGTCATAACCATCTGGTATGTTAGATATATATATCCTAGAAGCTAGAATTGGCTGACACTTGTAATACACATCAAGGGCAAAATTATAATTTTTACTATAAATAATAAAATATATTAGTTTCTATCATAATGTGTATTTGAAAGCGTCTGTGATACATCCCTTGAGTTAATGGTAATGATAGTTCATATTTTCAAGAGTTAAAAATTTAAGACAAATTTTCATTATTAACTCATAAAATGCTCTCGACCGTAGGATCATCATGAGGATGGTGACTGATCTGAAAGGTTGGTGCATGATCGCTTGTTCAGGGTATATGAGCCTTAAGTCTACAGTGTAGAGACACCAGAGCAAGAGTATAGGTACTCATTAGAGAATGAGGGCACTGAGCATAACCATCTCGAGCAGTTAGGAGGAAGTCTACCTTCTCATCGATGATTGGCTCGAAGCTGCAATGGTGTGTTTGGTTTTTTGACCTGAGGTGCATCGGCAGTTCACCTTAAGGGTGTTACAATTTAACTACACCATAACTCGATCTCCTAGCCATTCGGAATTTTGAGGTGTATGTTGGCTATAGCATGTTCATTGTAGGAATTGGATTACACCAATAGGAGATCTATCTACCGTTGGTAGATAAGGAGCAGCCCTATGATGATCATGAGAATCAAGTCCATAAGCCCATGGCCATGGCAGAGTGAAATAATAGAAAGAGTTTCTATTAGGGTTTTCACATTGGACTTGAATCGAATGATTAATTCATATGAGGAAAATTATGATTTGATGAGATCACCTTAACCCTAATCTTATTAGAGCTTAAGATAGAGGAACTTAATCACATAGGTAATTGCACTGAGAGGTTCGCTTTCAGTTCTGATGAGTTGCCACCATATGCTACTAGGTGGCACTAGTGGATTTTGGGAGTAATTAGAATGATTTGGATGATCGATCATACTAGTTGTCTGAATTAGAAAAGTTCTGATCCATCGGAAGGTGTTTCGATGATGTCAATAATAGAGATTGTGATGTATCCCATTACCATATGGAACTGAACCTAACTAGGTCACACAAATAAGGATTTAGATCTGGATTTTATCAATTGGACTAATCTAGTTTAATTGATTTGAATAAGATTCAATTAGGTTCAAGAAAATCGTGCTAGCACACAATTGAGCCTAATGTTCTTCTTCAACAATCATTAAAGCTTGTCTTGACTAAGCTAAATATATTTAAGCTCACTCAAAAACCTTTATTTGGTCTGACTGGAGCTTGTCCAGGTCAAAAAAGGATTGTCTTAATTTATGAGATAAATTTGAGACAACACCTACCATTTTCTATCACCTGCTAAATCTTGTCCTTTGACTTTGGTCAAATGTCGACTTTTGGCCTATGTGTCATGCACCTATAAGAGAGAACATGGGGCTTTGTCCCCATGAGTATTACACTTGGAGTCCCATACTGATGGGACTCCAGGTTGCTTCATGCTTTCAACTTGGGTGGCACCAAATAGTCCTCTTTGACCAGTCTTAGTGCCACCTAAGGAGGTTTGTGAGGAACTCTAATCTGATTAGATTAGATGATATCATCCCACCATTCAGATTTAGATCTAATTACACAAAGAGCCATAATTGGCTGGAATGATGTGGCACTGCATGGCGCAGTAGGGTCTATATAAACCCTATCTGCGCCTAAGATTGAGAGGTTCTACCCTTTGCCCATGCCATAAGGATTCTATCACTCCCTCTCCATGCCACCTTTAGGTCCTCTCTCTCCTATCCGCGTCCAAGATTTTTTGGGCTCGAGTTTGGTGTGATCCAAGCAAGAGAAAGGCGACAGAAAAGGAAGAAGGCGGCACTACTGCAAGAAACAATAGCTGATCTTCAAAAAGCATTTTGAAGACCTTCAAGATCAAATCTAGATCTTATTTTTGAAGCATAAATTAAAAAGAAGAAGATCTCCAGATCTCTCTGAGTGGATATCAGTAGAGGTCAGGCGCTTGCGTGGCTACATCCAGAACCTCAGACAAACATCCGGATCATCATAGGATAATAGGATTACCCATAATAAAGGTATAATTAAATTAGATTTAATTAATTTTATTTTATTAGATCGACAAAATTAGATTTGAAGAGTCTTAGATCTGATTTAGATCTAAGAAAAAAAATTTTGAAATATCTCTCTTGATCAAATCAGATCTAAACAAACCTGATCCGGAAAATATGATTTTTTCCTTCAACTGATATCAGAGCAAGATTTTCCAAAATTTAATAGATCTAATTTTATTTTAGTTTTGATCTAATAATTAGATTATTTTAGATATCACATGAGATGTGATTAGATCTAAAATTAGAAATTAAGAAAATTAAATAATCTAGATCTAAGATATATGAGATGCATGACTAGACTAGGAGTAGAATTGTTCCATGTGTAGTCTAGCATAATCATAATTTTAATTTGATTAGTTATGATTTTTAGATCTATTTATTTACTATTTTTTGATACTATAAATATTATAATTATATTTAAAAAATAAAAAATAAAGTTATTTAATTTTATTCATATGAGATATGATAGATGCATCTTTAGACTAGTTGTACAATAGTTCTATAAAGTTATCTTGAATAAATTTAATTTGATATGATCAAATTTAAATTTTATTTTTTAGATATTTATGAGATAATTTAGATCTAAAAATATGCATGATATGATACATGAGATGTATGCAAAATATATTTGTATGTTAGAATAATTTTTATATATGATATATGATGTAGATCTAACTAATTTTGTAGATTCATCATGTTTCTGATTAAGGCATTCTCCTTGGCCGTCCGATCATAAGAATAAAAAAAGGTTTAAAGGCTCTATCCTTCCATTCAATGGAGTGTTATTATGATGTATAGGGGTGCTGTGTGTTCGTCCTTAATCAAAAATTAAAAACTTATTTTCTGCAAAATCCTAGATCCTAAAATCCTAGAATTTTATTTAAATGTTTTGTTTATGAATCCTAAACTTAATTAAGAATTAAGATTATGAAATATATTAGGTCTAAAATTAAGAATATTCAGATCTAAGATATATTCATAAAATTGGGTTCGGACTTGGATAACTTAATTAGGTCTAGCGGCTGATCAAATCGAATCAAGAGTTGGTTAGATGGGATCAAGAGTGCTTAAATTGACCAGCCTAATAGGATTAAGTCTGGGTCAAGATCGAGTTACATGAGTGATCGATCAAGTTAAGACCTAATTAGGCTCAATGGTTAGAGTCTGGATTGTTGGCTAGCCCGATTGGTTCTGGCTCAATAATTTGGTATCTAAGGTAAGTTTGGTAGATACGACCAACTGATTTTTAATTGGGAGCTACTCGACTTGAATGTGTTCTTGTTGAGTTAATGACATATCCCTTCCACCGGTCTCACTTACCTAGCCATATTTGTTGACTCGATTCTGATCTAAAGTGGCTAATAATCTGAGCTAACTCATGCCACTAGGTTAGTCATAATGGTTATGACTATGTCAAGTCAAGTTTAAAGAGACCTAAATCAAATCTTCTTAAGAAAAGATTAAGTCAAAGATCTTCCACCATTATAGATATGAAAGAAAAAACCTATTTCCCGGGTCAGGTTCGTTTCGATCTGATTTGATCAAAAAGATATTTCAAAAATTTTTCTCTTAGATCTAAATCAAATCTGATATTTTTTAGATTTGATTTGATAGATCTAATAAAATAAAATAAAATAAAATAAATTAGATTTAATTTATATCTTATTCTTGGGTAATCTAATTATCCTGTGATGATCCAACTGATTGCTCGAGATTCTGGATGCAGTCATGCAATCGTCTGGCCTCTATCGATATCTACTTGGGTAGGATCTGGATATCTTCTCCTTCTCAATCTATCCACTAAAGATCAGATCTGGATCTAATCTTGAAGATCTTCAAAACAACTTTTGAAGATTCGATGTGGTCTCTTGCAGCAGCCTTCTTCCTTTCTTGTCACCTTTCTCTTGCTTGGATCGCACCAAACTTGAGCCCAAAGACTCTTGGGCATGGAGAGGAGAGAGAGGATCTGAGGAAGGCATGGAGGAGAGAGGGAGAGAGCAATGTGGCATGGGAAAAGGGAGAAGTTCTTCTAAGCTAGGTGCAGACAGGGTTCATATAGACCCTGCTGCGCCATGCAGTGCCACATCATCCTGGCCAATCACATCTCTTTGTGCAATCAGATCTAAATCTGATTGGTGGGATGACATCATCTAATCCAATTAGATGAGAGCCCCTCTCCAACATCCTTAGGTGGCACCAAGACTTGTCAAAGCAGAGCCCTTGGCGCCACCTAATTTGACTCCAAGAAGCAAGCCAGAGTCCCATCTGTATGGGACTCCAGGCGTCTCTATCCTTAGGCGCACACCTCCCCAGAAATGCACCCCCTCCTTTCCTCTTTCTAGTAAGGGGACAAGCCCCTATCTACTCTCCTATGGGTGCATGACATATGGGTAGATGTCTAAGTGTCAAAAGTCAATGTTTGACCAAAGTCAAAAGACAAGAATTAAAAGGTGATGGAAAATGGCAGGTGTTGTCTCAAATTTATCTCATAAATTAAGACAACCCTTTTCTAACCTGGACAAGCTCCAGTCAGACCAAGTAAAGGTACCTAAGTGAGCATAAACATATTTGGCTCAGTTGAGACAACTTTTAATGATTATAGAAGGAGAATATTAGGCTCAATCGTGTGCTAGCATGATTTTCTTAAACCTAATTGAATCAAATTCAAATCAATTGAACTGGATTAGTCCAATTGATGATATCAAGATCCAAACCCTTATTTGTGTGTTCCAGTTAGGTTCAGTTCTGTATGGTAATAGAATATGTCATGATCTCTATCATCGATATCATCAAAATATCTTTCGATGGATCAGAACTTTTCATATTCAAACAACTAGAATGATCGATCATCCAAATCATTCTAATTGCTCTCAAAATTCACCAGTAACACCTAGCAGTATATAGTGGCAACCCATCAAAATTGAAAATGAACCTCTTGGTGCAGTTACATGTATGATTAAGTTCTTCTATCTTGAGCTCCGATCAGATTAGGATTAAGGTGAACTCGTCAAATCCTAATTTCTATCATATGAATTAATCATTTGATTCAAGTCCGATGTCAAAACCTTAATAGAAACTCTTTCTATTATTTCACTCTATCATGGCCATGGGCTTATGGACTTGATTCTTATGATCATCATAGGGCTACTCCTCATCTACCGAGGTAGATAGATTCCCTCTTGATGTAATCCAATTCCTATAATGAACATGCTATAGCCAACATACACCTCAGGATTCCAAATGGCTAGGAGACCGAGTCATAGTGTAGTCAAACTATAACACCCTCAAGATGAACTACCGATGCACCTCAGATCAAAGAACCAGACACACCACTGCATCTTCAAGCCAGTCATTGACGAGAAGGTAGACTTCCTTATAACTGCTCGAGGTGGTCACGCTCAGTGCCCTCGTTCTCTAACGAGTATCTATACTCTCGCTCCAGTATCTCTACACTATAGACTCAAGACTCATCTACTATAAAAAAGCGATTGTACACCAACCTTCCAGATCAATCACCATTCTCATGATGATCCTACGGTCGGGAGCATTTTATGAGTTAATAATGAAAATTCATGTCTTAAATTTTCAACTCTTGAAAATAAGAATTATCATTACCATTAACTCAAGGGATGTAACACAAACACTAAATACATATTATGATAGAAAATAATCTATTTTATTATTTATAGTTAAAATTATAATTTTGCCCTAAGAAGTGTACAATAAGTGTCAGCCAATTCTAGCTCTTAGGGCACACATATCTAACAAACTTTCACTTGACCTAAAGCCAATTGGCTATAAATCTAAGTCCCATCTTCTTAAAGTGGGCTTCGATCTTCTGCTAGCCTAGTGGCTTTGTGACTGGGTCCGCTGCATTGTCTATGGAGTCGACTCTCTTGACCTCAACATAATCCTTCTCTAGATAATCATGGATGAGGTGGTATCGCTGCTCGATGTGTTTGGATTTTTGGTGAGAGCTCGGCTCCTTAGCAAGGGCTATGGCTTCATTGTTGTCGTAGTATAGAGGAATGGCATATGATGGCATCACTCCGATCTCTATGGCAAACTTTTTATACCAGAATGCTTCTTTCATAGCTTCTGACGCAGTGATATATTCTGCTTCCATGGTGAAATCTGCTATCACTGTCTGCTTGAAATTTTTCCAACTAACAACACCACCATTACACACAAACAGATTCTCAGATGTCGACTTTCGATCATCTACATCGGACATAAAATCCGAGTATGTATACCCCTTGACTTGGAGTTCTCCATTACCAAAAACCAACAACATATCCTTAGTTCTTCTCTAGTACATAAGGATACATTTCACAGAAGTCTAGTGTTCTTCATCTGGATTCGACTGATATCTGCTCGTGACACTCACAGCATAGGCTATATCAGGTCGTGTACATAACATGGAATACATGAGGCTCCCTATTGCTGAAGCATAAGGGATCTTGCTCATGCATTCTATTTCCTCAAGTGTGCTAGGGCACATCTTCTAGGAAAGATGAATGCCATGTCTGAAGGGTACCAAACCCTTCTTAGAGTTTTTCATGCTAAATCTCTTTAGTACTTCCTCTATGTACATCTTTTGTGAAAGTCCTAGCATCCTATTCGGCCTATCTCTACAAACCTTAATTCCCAAAATATAGGATGCTTCTCCTAGGTCTTTCATGGAGAATTCTTTGGACAATCACATTTTAACTATGGTCAACATGAGAATATCATTCCCAATAAGGAGGATATCATCCACATACAATATGAGGAAGACAACAGCGCTCCCATTGACCTTTTTGAAGACACATGGTTCCTCCTCATTTTTGTTGAAACCAAACAATTTGATCACATCACTAAAATGAGTATTCCAACTCTAAGATGCTTGCTTAAGTCCATATATGGACCTTTGCAGTTTGCATACCTTGTGATCAACATCACTAGATGTGAAATCTAGTGGCTATTTCATAAAAATATCTTCTTCAAGGTATCCATTTAAGAACGCCATTTTCATGTCCATTGGTCATATTTCATAATCGAAATAGGCTACAATAGCAAGTAATGTGCGGATGGATTTGAGCATAGCTACTAGCAAAAAGGTATCCTAATAGTCAATGCCTTCGCATTGACTACACTCTTTTGCCACTAACCTAGCTTTGAATGTCTCCATATTCCATATTTCCATCTGCACCAATTTTTCTCTTGTAGATCCATTTACACCCAATAGGTATTATACATTCTGGTGGATCTACCAAGGTCTAAACTTAGTTTGAGTGCATCGAGTCAATTTCTAACCTCATTGCCTCTAACCATTTCTCAGAGTCGATATCTGATATCGTCTCATCAAAGATTTTGGGATCATCACTATGAACCCCATTACCTACGAGGAATATTTTTGCTATTTCCTCTGAAATAGTGCCTAAGTACCTCTCAAAAGAATGAGAAATTCTTTTCGATCTACGAGGTGGAGGAGGTAGTGATTGTATTGGCTCAACCTAATTTGGTTCCATTTGGTCCTTAACTCATTGCTCTTGTGAGACTTTCTCCTCGAGCTTGATCTACTTTCCAATACCGCTATCTTGAATAAATCATTTTTCAAGAAAGATGGCATGTCGACTCATAATCACATTATGATCTTCTGAAATATAGAAATAAAATCCTAATGACTCTTTAGGATATTCTGTAAATTGAGCTCTAAAGGATCTAAAGTCTAACTTATCCATTTATTATCTTTTGACATGAGCCGGACAATCCCAAATTTTGAGATGACTCAGACTTAGTTTCTTACCATGCCATATCTCGTATGGTGTGGTAGGAATAATTTTAGAAGGAATCCTATTCAGTAAGTATATTGTAGTTAACAAACTATATTCCCAAAAAAAATCATGGAGGTCTGTAAAGCTCATCATAGATCGGACCATATCTAATAGGATCCGGTTCCTCCGTTTTGAAATTCCATTGAGTTGAGGTATTCCAAGTGGAGTCCATTGAGGGACTATGCCATTTTCCTTGAGATAGTCTAGAAATTTTTGACTAAGGTATTTACCTCCTCGATTTGATCGAAGAACCTTAATGGGTTTTCTAGTTTGCTTTTGTACTTCATGTCTGAATTTCTTAAACTTTTCAAAAACTTCATACTTGTATCTCATAAGATACACATATTCATACCTAGATAAATCATCGATAAAGGTTATGAAGTAGACAAAGTTGCCTCTAGCCAGCACATCAAATGGGCCATATACATCAGTATATACTAGGGAAAGAAGATCTGTAGCCCTTTCCCCATGTCCTACAAAAGGAAGCTTAGTCATTTTGCCATGAAGATAAGATTCATACATTGGATATGACTCAAAAGTCAATAGACTCAATAGCCCAGTTTTCTCTAATTTGTTAATCCTATCTTCTGCTATATGACCTTGTCTTAGGTGCCATAGATACCTATCATTTGGACTATTCCTAGGTCGTTTCATGGCATTTATATTTTGCTTAATATCAAAAATAGATACATCAATATGTAACTGATAAAGATCGTTAATAAGAAAACCACTTGCAATTTTATTTCTTTCATAAAGAATGTTACAATGGTCCTTAAGAAAATTAATTACATAGCCTTTCTAGTGCTAAGGCAATGAAATAGAAATCAAATTCCTGCTTGCTGCAGGCACATAATAATAATCTTTTAATACTAAGTCTAAACCTAGATGGTAGTCGAAAAGGGTATGTTCCTATGCCACAGCAGCAACTCTTGCTCCATTTTTGATGTGCAGGATCATCTCACCATCCCTCAGCCTCCTGCTATCCTCAAGACCCTGCATGGAAAGTGCATAAATGAGCACTAGAACCTAGAGTCAAGCACCCAACTGGATGCAGAAAAAAAATTGTAAGGTTAGACTCAATAACGAGGATACCTCCAGAAGGACCTGCCTCCTTCTTATTCTTTAGGATGGCCAGGTAATGTAGGGCAGTTTTGCTTTTAGTGGCCATTAATGTTGCAATGGAAACACTTTTCTTTTGTCAGCGGCCTTCTTCTTCAGCTCTGCCTTTTTTCGTCTTTTCCTTCTTCTACCTTTTGCTTTTTCACAGACTTCTTCTTCTTTCCAAAAGACTTTCTCTTAGAAGAAGTCCATTCCATAGCAAGCACTGAGCCTTTAGAATCTTTCATAGAAAGCTCAGTAGTAACCAGCATGTTCATAAGTTCGGCCAAAAATTTTGAAGTTTATGCATATGGTAGTTCATGATGAACTGCCCATATGCATCAGTCAAGGATTGCAGAATTATATCATTCTGCAGATCCAAGTCCAACTTCACTCCTGAGCTTCTCAAGCTCTTCTAAGTCCTTGATCATCATCAGACAATGATCTTGGACTGACTGCCCATCATGCATCTTAGCCTTGAATAGTCATTTAGTGACTTGATACTTGGCTGCACGACTCTGTTCACCAAACATCTCTTATAGGTGAGCCAACATTTGGTGAGCAGTCCTGATATCTTCATGTTGGTGCTGAAGTTCATCAGACATCGAGCCCAATATATAATATCTAGCCTTGTTATCTTCGTCCATCCACTTATCAAGAGATGACTCTCTATTCAACGGATGGACGAGCTGGTAAGGTGGGAGGTTCCTGGATCCAATACATGAGTTAACTTCTCGGAATCCAAAATGATTTTAAGTTTTAGAGCCAATCCTTGTAATTTAGGTTCGGTCAGTCTATGTGTGTCCAGGATACGTGCTAATGGGTTGGATGCAGACATTTTTCTATAGAGAGTCAAAGTTTCTAGTTAGATATTGTAATTAAGACTTGACCAATTTATTTAAAATTTTATTTTTAAATAAATTAGCTCCCACTATTTTCTTGGATCCCATACACTCTATAGAGAGATGCAAAAATCTTCATGATTAATGATTTCTAGTGGGTGGTGCGGTCTCACCAACTGACTCATCACCTCACCTAACAGTTATTAGTGATGGGTTAGCCAATGAGTGAACAACTCTTGTTCAATGATTCTCTAATCATGGTGCACCCAAACTTGGTCTCTAATTCATGAATCTCATCATGCCCAGAATATTGATCCACTCCTTAGTTAAGTCAGACCCACCATTTGCACAGATTGGATTTCTAATTGAGTCTCTCACCGTATTTAGAATATTGAGCCCAATCCATCCTCCAGCCCATAGCATCCAATGCCTAATAGACATGGTTGCATCTTCTTAGTGCAACTGAACCACTATAACCAGTCGAGAACAATCAATCTCGAAAAGGGCCTGCACATCTACAATGGTGGAAGATCTTAGACTTAATTTTTTCTTAGGGAGATTTGATTTTGGTATCATTAAACTAGACTTGACATAGTGATAACCATTATGACTAATCTAGTAGTATGGATTAGCTAGGATTATTGGCCACCTCAGATCACAACTGAGCCAATAAATGTACCAAATCGTTTATAGTAGATGAGTCTTGAGTTATAGTGTAGAGATACTGGGCGAGAGTATAGATACTCGTTTAGAGAACGAGGGACTGAGCGTGACCACCTCGAGCAGTTATAACGGAAAGTTCTACCTTCTCCTCAATGATGGCTTGAAGATGCAGTGGTGTGTTGGTACTTTGATCTGAGTGCATCGTGTCATTCTTGAGGGTGTTATAGTTGACTACACTATGACTCGGTCTCCTAGCCATTTGGAATCCTGAGGTGTATGGTGGCTATAGCATGTTCATTATAGGAATTGGATTACATCAAGAGGAATCTATCTACCTCGGTAGATGAGAGTAGCCCTATGATGATCATAAGAATCAATGTCCATAAGCCCATGGCCATGATAGAGTGAAAATAATAAAGAGTTTTCTATTAAGGTTTACATCGGACTTGAATCAAATGATTAATCATATGATAGAAATTAGGATTTGACGAGTTCAACCTTAATCCTAATCTGATCGGAGCTTCAAGATAGAGAACTTAATCATACATGTAACTGCACCAAGAGGTTCATTTTCAATTTTGATGGGTTGCTCACTATATACTTGCTAGGTGTTACTGGTGAATTTTTGAGCAGCAATTAGAATGATTTGGATGATCGATCATTCTAGTTGTTTGAATATGAAAAGTTCTGATCCATCTAAAGATATTTGATGATATCGATGATAGAGATCATGACATATTCTATTACCATACAGAACTGAACCTAACTGGAACACACAAATAAGGGTTTTGTCTTGATATCATCAAATTGGACTAATCCAGTTCAATTGATTTGAATTTGATTCAATTAGTTTAAGAAAATCATGCTAGCACACGATTGAGCCTAATATTCTCCTTCTATATACATTAAAAGTTGTCTCAACTGAGCCAAATATGTTTATGCTCACTTAGGTACCTTTACTTGGTCTGACTGGAGCTTGTCCAGGTTAGAAAAGGTTGTCTTTAATTTATGAGATAAATTTGAGACAACACCTGCCATTTCCATCACCTTTTAATTCTGTCTTGTTGACTTTGTCAAACATTGACTTTTGACACTTAGACATCTACCCATATGTCATCCCCATAGGAGAGTAGATAGGGGCTTGTCCCCTTACTAGAAAGAGGAAAGGAGGGGGTGCATTTCTGGGAGTGTGCGCCTATAGGATAGAGAACGCCTGGATCCATACAGATGGGATTCTGCTTGGCTTCTTGGAGTCAAATTAGTGGCGCCAAGGGCTCCTGCTTGACAAGTCTTTGGTGCCACCTAAGGATGTTTGGAGAGGGGCTCTCATCTAATTGGATTAGATGATGTCATCCACCAATCAAGATTTAGATCTGATTGCACAAAGAGATGTGATATGGCCAGGATTTATGTGGCACTGCATGCGAAGCAGGGTCTATAATGAACCCTGTCTGCACCTAGCTTAGAAGAACTTCTCCCTTTTCCCATGCCAAATTGCTCTCTCCCTCTCTTCTCCATGCCTTCCTCAGATCCTCTCTCTCCTCTCCCATGCCCAAGAGTCTTTGGGCTCAAGTTTTGGTGCGATCCAAGCAAGAGAAAGGTGACAAGAAAGGAAGAAGGCTGCTGCAAGAGACCACATCGAATCTTCAAAAAGTTGTTTTGAAGATCTTCAAGATTAGATCCAGATTGATCTTAGTGGATAGATTGAGAAGGAGAAGATATCCAGATCCTACCCAAGTGAATATCGATAGAGGCCCAGACGATTGCTATGACTGCATCCAGAATCTCGAGCAATCAGTTGGATCATCAACAGGATAATTAGATTACCAAGAATAAGATTAAAAATTAAATCTAAATTTATTTATTTTTTTTTTATTTTATTAGATCTATCAAATCAAATCTAAAAAAATATCAGATTTGATTTAGAATTAAGAGAAAATTTTTTGAAATATCTCTTTTTATCAAATCAGATCGAAACGAACCTGACCGGGAAAATAGGTTTTTTCTTTTCAATATCTATAAATGGTGAAGATCTTGACTTAATCTTTTTCTTAAGAAGATTTGATTTAGGTCTCTTTAAACTTGACTTGACATAGTCATAACCATTATGACTAACCTAGTGGCATGAGTTAGCTCAGATTATTAGCCACTTTAGTCAGAATCGAGCAACCAAAATATGGCTAGGTAATGAGACCGGTGGAAGGGATATGTCATTAAACTCACATCAACACTATTCAAGTCGAGTAGTCCCAATTAAAATCAGTTGGTCGTATCTACCAAACTTACCTTAGATACCAAATTATTTGAGCCAGAACCAATCGGCTAGCCACACAATCCAGACTCTAACCTTGAGCCTAATTAGGTCTTAACTTGATCGATTCACTCATGTAATCGATCTTGACCCAGACTTAATCCTATTAGGCTGGTCAATTTAAGCACTCTTGATCCCATCTAACCAACTCTTGATTCGATTTGATCAGCCGTAGACTATTAAGTTATGCAAGTCCGAACCCAAATTTTATGAATATATCTTAGATCTGAATATTCTTAATTTTAGACCTAATATATTTCATAATCTAATTCTTAATTAAGTTTAGGATTCATAAACAAACAAAATTAAAATAAAATTCTAGGATTTTAGGATCTAGGATTTTGCAGAGAAAATAAGTTTTTAATTTTTGATTAAGGACGAACACACAGCACCCTATACATCATATAAACAACTCCATTGAATGGAAGGATAGAGCCTTTAAACCTTTTTTATTCTTATGATCGGACGGCCAAGGAGAATGCCTTAATCAGAAACATGATTGATCTACAAAATTAGTTAGATCTACATCATATATCATTATATAAAAATTATTCTAACATACAATATATTTTGCATACATTCATGTATCATATCATGCATTTTTTAGATCTAAATTATCTCATAAATATCTAAAAAATAAATTTAAATTTGATCATATCAAATTAATTTATTCAAGATAACTTTATAGAAAACTATTGTACAACTAGTCTAAGAATGCATCTATCATATCTCATATGAATAAAATTAAATAACTTTATTTTTTTATTTTTTAAATATAATTATAATATTATAGTAATCAAAAAATAGTAAATAAATAGAATCTTAAAAATCATAAAATCAAATTAAATATAATTATGCTAGACTACACATGAACAATTCTACTCCTAGTCTAGTCATGCATCTCATATATCTTAGATCTAGATTATTTAATTTTTCTTAATTTCTAATTTTAGATCTAATCACATCTCATGTGATATCTAAAAATAATCTAATTATTAGATAAAACTAAAATAAAATTAGATTCTATTAATTTTGGAAATCTTGCTCTGATATCAGTTGAAGGAAAAAAATCATATTTTCCGGGATAGGTTTGTTTAGATCTGATTTGATCAGAGAGATATTTCAAAATTTTTTTTAGATCTAAATCAGATCTAAGACTCTTTAATCTAATTTTGTCGATCTAATTAAAATTAAAATTAATTAAATCTAATTTTAAATTAT
>QRFJ01002976.1:0-91540 GCA_006176705.1 Cocos nucifera | reverse complement strand
GATTGTACACCAACCTTCCAGATCAATCACCATCCTCATGATGATCCTACGGTCGGGAGCATTTTATGAGTTAATAATGAAAATTCATGTCTTAAATTTTCAACTCTTGAAAATAAGAATTATCATTACCATTAACTCAAGGGATGTAACACAGAACACTAAATACATATTATGATAGAAAATAATCTATTTTATTATTTATAGTTAAAATTATAATTTTGCCCTAAGAAGTGTACAATAAGTGTCAGCCAATTCTAGCTTCTTAGGGCACACATATCTAACAAACTTTCCACTTGACCTAAAGCCAATTGGCTATAAATCTAAGTCCCATCTTCTTAAAGTGGGCTTCGATCTTCTGCTAGCCTAAGTGGCTTTGTGACTGGGTCCGCTGCATTGTCTATGGAGTCGACTCTCTTGACCTCAACATAATCCTTCTCTAGATAATCATGGATGAGGTGGTATCGCTGCTCGATGTGTTTGGATTTTTGGTGAGAGCTCGGCTCCTTAGCAAGGGCTATGGCTTCATTGTTGTCGTAGTATAGAGGAATGGCATATGATGGCATCACTCCGATCTCTATGGCAAACTTTTTATACCAGAATGCTTCTTTCATAGCTTCTGACGCAGTGATATATTCTGCTTCCATGGTGGAATCTGCTATCACTGTCTGCTTGAAACTCTTCCAACTAACAACACCACCATTACACACAAACAGACTCTCAGATGTCGACTTTCGATCATCTACATCGGACATAAAATCCGAGTCTGTATACCCCTGGACTTGGAGTTCTCCATTACCAAAAACCAACAACATATCCTTAGTTCTTCTCTAGTACTTAAGGATACATTTCACAGAAGTCTAGTGTTCTTCATCTGGATTCGACTGATATCTGCTCGTGACACTCACAGCATGGGCTATATCAGGTCGTGTACATAACATGGCATACATGAGGCTCCCTATTGCTGAAGCATAAGGGATCTTGCTCATGCATTCTATTTCCTCAGGTGTGCTAGGGCACATCTTCTTGGAAAGATGAATGCCATGTCTGAAGGGTACCAAACCCCTCTTAGAGTTTTTCCATGCTAAACCTCTTTAGTACTTCCTCTATGTACATCTTCTTGTGAAAGTCCTAGCATCCTATTCGGTCTATCTCTATAGAACCTTAATTCCCAGAATAAAGGATGCTTCTCCTAGGTCTTTCATGGAGAATTCTTTGGACAATCACATTTTAACTATGGTCAACATGAGAATATCATTCCCAATAAGGAGGATATCATCCACGTACAATACGAGGAAGACAACAGCGCTCCCACTGACCTTTTTGAAGACACATGGTTCCTCCTCATTTTTGATGAAACCAAACAATTTTGATCACATCATTAAAATGAGTATTCCAACTCTAAGATGCTTGCTTAAGTCCATATATGGACCTTTGCAGTTTGCATACCTTGTGATCAACATCACTAGATGTGAAATCTAGTGGCTATTTCATATAAAATATCTTCCTTCAAGGTATCCATTTAAGAACGCCATTTTCATGTCCATTTGGTCATATTTCATAATCGAAATAGGCTACAATAGCAAGTAATGTGCGGATGGATTTGAGCATAGCTACTAGCAAAAAGGTATCCTGAATAGTCAATGCCTTCGCATTGACTATAACTCTTTTGCCACTAACCTAGCTTTGAATGTCTCCATATTCCATATTTCCATCTGCACCAATCTTTTCTCTTGTAGATCCATTTACACCCAATAGGTACTTATACCTTCTGGTGGATCTACCAAGGTCTAGAACTTGGTTTGAGTGCATCGAGTCAATTTCTAACTTCATTGCCTCTAACCATTTCTCAGAGTCGATATCTGATATCGTCTCATCAAAGATTTTGGGATCATCACTATGAACCCCATTACCTACGAGGAATATTTTTGCTATTTCCTCTGAAATAGTGCCTAAGTACCTCTCAGGAAAGAATGAGAAATTCTTTTCGATCTACGAGGTGGAGGAGGTAGTGATTGTATTGGCTCAACCTGATTTGGTTCCATTTGGTCCTTAGCTCATTGCTCTTGTGAGACTTTCTCCTCGAGCTTGATCTACTTTCCAATGCCGCTATCTTGAATAAACTATTTTTCAAGAAAGATGGCATGTCGACTCACAATCACATTATGATCTTCTGAAATATAGAAATAATATCCTAATGACTCTTTAGGATATCCTATAAATCGAGCTCTAAAGGATCCTAAAGTCTAACTTATCCATTTGTTATCTTTTGACATGAGCCGGACAATCCCAAATTTTGAGATGACTCAGACTTGGTTTCTTACCATGCCATATCTCATATGGTGTGGTAGGAATAATTTTAGAAGGAACCCTATTCAGTAAGTATATTGTAGTTAACAAACTATATTCCCAAAAAAAATCAGGAAGGTCTGTGAAAGCTCATCATAGATCGGACCATATCTAATAGGATCCGGTTCCTCCGTTCTTGAAATTCCATTGAGTTGAGGTATTCCAAGTGGAGTCCATTGAGAGACTATGCCATTTTCCTTGAGATAGTCTAGAAATTTTTGACTAAGGTATTTACCTCCTCGATCTTGATCGAAGAACCTTAATGGGTTTTCTAGTTTGCTTTTGTACTTCATGTCTGAATTTCTTTGAAACTTTTCAAAAACTTCATACTTGTATCTCATAAGATACACATATTCATACCTAGATAAATCATCGATAAAGGTTATGAAGTAGACAAAGTTGCCTCTAGCCAGCACATCAAATGGGCCATATACATCAGTATATACTAGGGCAAAGAAGATCTGTAGCCCTTTCCCCATGTCCTACAAAAGGAAGCTTAGTCATTTTGCCATGAAGATAAGATTCATAAATTGGATATGACTCAAAAGTCAATAGACTCAATAGCCCAGTTTTCTCTAATTTGTTAATCCTATCTTCTGCTATATGACCTTGTCTTAGGTGCCATAGATACCTATCATTTGGACTATCCCTAGGTCGTTTCATGGCATTCATATTTTGCTTGATATTAAAAATAGATACATCAATATGTAACTGATAAAGATCGTTAATAAGAAAACCACTTGCAATTTTATTTCTTTCATAAAGAATGTTATAATGGTCCTTAAGAAAATTAATTACATAGCCTTCTAGTGCTAGGCATGAAACAGAAATCAAATTCCTGCTTGCTGCAGGCACATAATAATAATCTTTTAATACTAAGTCTAAACTAGATGGTAGTCGAAAAGGGTATGTTCCTATGATCACAGCAGCAACTCTTGCTCCATTTTTGATGTGCAGGATCATCTCACCATCCCTTAGCCTCCTGCTATTCTCAAGACCCTGCATGAAAGTGCATAAATGAGCACTAGAACTAGAGTCAAGCACCCAACTGGATGCAGAAAAAAATTGTAAGGTTAGACTTAACAACGAGGATACCTCCAGAAGGACCTGCCTCCTTCTTATTCTTTAGGATGGCCAGGTATGTAGGGCAGTTTTGCTTTTAGTGGCCATTAATGTTGCAATGGAAACACTTTTCTTTGTCAGCGGCCTTCTTCTTCAGCTCTGCCTTTTTCGTCTTTCCTTCTTCTACCTTTTGCCTTTTCACAGACTTCTTCTTTCCAAAAGACTTTCTCTTAGAAGAAGTTCATTCTATAGCAAGCACTGAGCCTTTAGAATCTTTCATAGAAAGCTCAGTAGTAACCAGCATGTTCATAAGCTTGATCAAAAAATTTTGAAGTTTATGCATATGATAGTTCATGATGAACCGCCCATATGCATCAGTCAAAGATTGCAGAATTATATCATTCTACAGATCCAGGTCCAACTTTACTCTGAGCTTCTCAAGCTCTTCTAAGTCCTTGATCATCATCAGACAATGATCTTGGATTGACAGCCCACCATGCATTTTATCCTTGAATAGTCATTTAGTGATTTGATACTTGGCTGCATGACTCTGTTCACCAAACATCTCTTATAGGTGAGCCAACACTTGGTGGGCAATCTTGATATCTTCGTGCTGGTGCTGAAGCTCATCAGACATCAAGCCCAATATATAATATCTGGCCTTGTTATCTTCATCCATCCACTTATCAAGGGATGTTCTATATTCAACGGATGGACGAGCTAGTAAGGTGGGAGGGTTCTGATCTAATACATGAGTTAACTTCTCGGAATCCAAAATGATTTTAAAGTTTTAGAGCCAATCCTTGTAATTGGGTTCGGTCAATCTATGTGTGTCCAGGATACGTGCTAGTGGGTTGGACACAGATATTTTTTTGTAGAGAGTCAAAGTTTCTAATTAGATATTGTAATTAAGACTTGACCAATTTATTTGAAAATTTTATTTTTTAAATAAATTAGCTCCCACTATTTTCTTGGATCCATACACTCTATAGAGATATGAAAATCTTCATGATTAATAATTTCTAGTGGGTGATGCGGTCCCACCAACTGAGTCATCATCTCACCTAACAGTTATTAGTGATGGGTTAGCCAATGAGTGAACAACTCTTGTTCAATGATTCTCTAATCATGGTGCATCCAAACTTGGTCTCTAATTCATGAATCTCATCATGCCCAGAATATTGATCCAATCCTTAGTTAAGTCAGACCCACCATTTGCACAGATTGGATTTCTAATTGAGTCTCTCACCGTATTTAGAATATTGAGCCCAATCCATCCTCTAGCCCATAGCATCCAATGCCTAATAGACATGGTTGCATCTTCATAGTGCAACTGAACCACTATAACCAGTCGAGAACAATCAATCTCGAAAAGGGCCTGCACATCTATTATGGTGGAAGATCTTAGACTTAATTTTTTCTTAGGGAGATTTGATTTTGGTATCATTAAACTAGACTTGACATAGTGATAACCATTATGACTAATCTAGTAGTATGGATTAGCTAGGATTATTGGCCACCTCAGATCACAACTGAGCCAATAAATATGGTTAGGTAAGTGAGACCGGTAGAAGGGATATGCCATTAACTCGACAAGAACATATTTAAGTTGAGTAGCTCCAAATTAAAAATCAGTTGGTCGTATCTGCCAAACTTATCTTAGACATAAAATTATTGAGCTAGAATCAATCAGATTATCCTACAATCTAGACTCTAACCACTGAGCCTAATTAGGTCTTAACTTGATCAATCACCCATGTGATTCAATCTTGATTCAGACTTAATCCTATTAGACTGGTCAATTTAAGCACTCTTGATCCCATCTAACCAACTCTTGATTCGATTTGATCAATCGCTTAGACCTAATTGAGCTACCCAAGCCCCAACCTAATTTTATGAATATGTCTTAGATCTTAAATTCTTAATTTTAGATCTAAGATATTTCATAATCTTAATTCTTAATTAAGTTTAGGGTTCACAAACAAAATATATAAATAAAATCCTAGGATTTTAGGATCTAGGATTTTGCAGAAAATAAGTTCTTGATTTCTGATTAAGGACGAATGCGCAGCACCTCTAACATTATAAGAACATCCCATTGAATGAGAGGAGAGGGCATTTAAATGCTACTTTATTCTTATGACCGAACGGCCAAGGGGAATGCCTTAATCAAAAATATAAAGACTACAAAACTAGTTAGATCTACATCATATATCTCATATATAAAAATTGATCTAACTATAAATATGTTTTGCATACATCTCATGTATCATATCATGCATATTTTCAGATCTAAATTATCTCATAATTATCTAAAAAATTAAATTTAAATTGATCACATCAAAATAAATTCTATTCTAGATAATTATATAGAACTATTCTACAACTAGTCTAAACATGCATTTATCATATCTCATATGAACCAAAAATTAAATAATTTTATTTTTTCTATTTTTTAGATCTTATTATAATATTTATAACATTAAAAAATAGTAAATAAATTAATTTAAAATGATAATTTAATTAAATTAAATTATGATCATGCAAGACTATACATATAATAATTCTATTCTATAATTAGTCATGCATCTTGTAGAACTTAGATCTAAATTATTTAATTTTAATTTTTTTAATTTTAAATCTAATCATATCTCATATGACATATAAAATCATCTAATTATTAGGTTAAAATTAAATTAAAATTAGATCTAAATAATTTATGGGAACCTGGCTCTGATACTAGTTGAAGAAAAAAAATCTATTTCTCGGGTTAGATTCATTCAGATCTGATTTGATCAAGAGGAATATTTCAAAAAAAAATTTCTTAGATCTAAATCAAATATGATACTTTTTAGATCTAATTTGATAGATCTAATAAAATAAAATAAATTAAATTAAATCAAAATTAATTTATACCATGTTCTTGGGTAATCTAATTACCCTATGATGATCCTACTAATTGCCTTAGATTCTGGATGCAGCCATGCAATTGTCTGGCCTCTATCGGTATCCACTCAACTAGGATCTGGATATCTCCTCCTTCTCAATATATCCTCCAAAGATCATATCTAGATCTGATCTTGAAGGTCATCAAAATAATTTTTGAAGATTCAATGTCATCTCTTACAGTAGTGCTGCCTTCTTCCTTTCTTGTTGCCTTTCTCTTGCCTGGATCGCACCAAACTTGAGCCCAAAGCCACTTGGGCGTGGAGAGGAAAGAGAGGATCTGAGGAAGGCATGGAGGAGGGAGGGAGAGAGCAATGTGGCATGGGCAAAGGGAGAAGTTCTTCTAAGCTAGGTGTAGATAGGGTTTATATAGACCCTGCTGTGCCATGCAGTGGCACATCATCCCAACCAATCACGTCTCTTCATGCAATCAGAGTACCTTGAATAGAGTATCTTCTAAATCTATATCTAGTACTCCATATGAGATATGGAGAAGTAAGAAACCCAATCTTAAGTATTGGGGTTGTCTAGCATATGTCAAAAGAAATTTTGAACATAAGCTTGATGCTAGATCAGATAGATGTCTATTTATAGGATATCCTAGAAATAGTATAGGATATTTATGAAGAAAAAATTTTGATTTCTCAGATCAAGTTCATTCAGATCTGATCGAATCAAGAAAGATATTTCAAAATTTTTTTTCATGCATCCAGATCAGATCTGAGATGTTTCATATCTAATTTTATAGATCTAATTAATAAAAATAAAAATAAATTAAATCTAATTTAATTTATACCTTGATGCTGGGTAATCTGATTATCCTTTGATGATCCTGCTGATTGTCTGAGGTTCTAGATCTAGCCATGCAAATGCCTGGCCTCTACCAGTATCCACTCAGGCTATATCTAAAAATCTTCTCCTTCTTTATCATCTCTCCAAAAATCAAATCTGGATCTGATTTGGAGGATCTTCAAAACTCCTGAAGATCAGTAGTTGTCTCTGTAGTAATGCTGCCTTCTTCCTTTCTCGTCAGTTTTTTCTTGCCTGGATCGCACCAAACTGGAGCCCAACTATCTTGGGGCATGGAGAGGAGAGAGAGGACTAGAGGATGGCATGGAGAAGGGAGAGGGGCAGCCTTGGAGCGTGGCTTAGAGAGAACTCTCCTAAAAGTGGGGCATAGATAGGGTTTATATAAACCCTGCTATGCCATGCAATGCCACATCATCCCGGCCAATCATGTTGCTTTGTGCAATCAGATCTAAATCTATTTGGTGGGATGACATCATCTAATCCAATCAGATGAGAGCCCTATAAATTCATCTTTAGATGGTGCCCAAGACTGGTGAAAATCTATAGCTAGGGGTCACCTAAGTAGAAACTAAGAAGTAACCTGGAGTCCCATCCGTATGGGACTCCAATCATCCCTATCCATGGGCGCACACCTCCCTAGGCATGCACCCACTCCTTTCTAATTTTCAGTAAGGGGACAAGCCCCTATCTACTCTCCAATAAGTGCATGACATATGGGCAGATGTCCAAGGGTCAAAGGTCAATATTTGACCAAAGTCAAAGGATAAGAATTAGTAGGTGATGGAAAATGGTAGGTGTTGTCTCAAATTTATCTCATAAATTAAGACAATCCTTTTTTGATCTAGACAAGCTCCAGTCAGACCATGTAAAGGTACCTGAGTGAGCACAAACTCATTTGGCTTAGTCGAGATAACTTTTAATCATAATAAAAGAAGAACGTTAGGTTCAATCGTGTGCTAGCATGATTTTCTTGAACCTAATTGAATCTAATTCAAATCAATTGAACTGTGTTAGTTCAATTGATAATATCCAGATCCAAATCCTTGTCTGTGTGATCCAGTTAAGTTCAGTTCTGTATGGTAATGGGATATGTCATGATCTCTATCATCGACAACATCGAAACTCCTTTCAATGGATCAGAACTCTTCTAATTCAGACAACTAGAATGATCGATCATCTAAATCATTCTAATTGCTCCCAAAATCCACCAGTGACACCTAGTAGTATATGGTGGCAACCCATCAAAATTAAAAATGAATCTCTCGGTGTAGCTACTAGTGTGATTAAGTTCTTCTATCTTGAGCCCCGATCAGATTATGGTTAAGGTGAACTCGTCAAATCCTAATTTCTATCATATGATTTAATCATTCGATTCAAGTCTGATGTGAAAACCTTAATAGAAACTCTTTCTATTATTTCACTCTGCCATGGCCATGGGCTTATGGACTTGATTCTCATGATCATCATAGGGCTGCTCCTCATCCAATCCGAGGTAGATAGATTCCCTCTTGGTGCAATCCAATTCCTACAATGAACATGCTATAGCCAACATACACCTCAGGATTCTAAATGGCTAGGAGATCGAGTCATGGTGTAGTCAAACTATAACACCCTCAAAGTGAACTGTCGATGCACCTCCGGTCAAAGAACCAGACACACCACTGTAGCTTCGAGTCAATCATCGATGAGAAGGTAGACATCCTTATGACTACTCGAGGTGGTCACGCTCAGTGCCCTCGTTCTCTAATGAGTACCTGTACTCTCACTCCGGTATCTCTACACCATAGACTTAAGACTCATCTACTATGAAGAAGCAATTATACACCAACCTTTTGGATCAATCACCATCCTCATGATGATCCTACAATTGAGAGCATTTTATGAGTTAATAAGGGAAAATTCATGTCTTAAATTTTCAACTCTTGAAAATATGAATTATCATTATCATTAACACAAGGGATGTATCACAGACACTAAATATACATTTATGATAGAAAATAACCCATTTTATTATTTATAGTCAAAATTATAATTTTGCCTCTAGAAGTGTATTACAAGTGTCAGCCAATTCTGGCTTTTAGGGAACACATATCTAACAAACTTCCACTTGACCTAAAGCCAATTGGCTATAAATCTAAGTCCCATCTTCTTAAGATGGGCTTCGATCTTCTGCTGGCCCAATGATTTTGTAAGCGGATCCGCTGCATTGTCTGCGGTGTCGACTCTCTTGACCTCGACGTAACCCTTCTCGAGATAATCGTGGATGAGGTGGAATCGCTGCTCAATATGCTTGAATTTCTGATGAGACCTCGGCTCCTTAGCAAGGGCTATGGCACCATTGTTGTCGCAGTATAGAGGAATGACATCTGATGGCATCACTCCAATCTCTGTGGCAAACTTCTTATACCAAAATACCTTCTTTGCAGCTTCTGACACAGCGATGTATTCTGCTTCCATGGTGAATCTGCTATCACTGTCTGCTTGGAACTTTTCCAACTAATAGCTCCACCATTGCACACAAACAGACTCCCAGATGTCGACTTTCAATCATATACATCAAACATAAAATTCGAGTCTGTATACCTCTAGACTTGGAGTTCTCCATTATCAAAGACCAACAACATATCCTTAGTTCTTCTCAGGTACTTAAGGATACATTTCATAGAAGTCCAGTGTTCTTCTTCTGGATTCGACTGATATCTACTCGTGATACTCACAGCATGGGCTATATCAGATCGTGTACATAACATGGCATACATGAGGCTCCCTATTGCTGAAGCATCAGGGATCTTGCTCATGCATTCTATTTCCTCAGGTGTGCTAGGGCATATCTTTTTGAAAAGATGAATGCCATGTCTAAAGGGTACCAAATTTCTCTTAGAGTTTTCCATGCTAAACCTCTTTAGCACTTCCTCTATGTACATCTTCTATGAAAATCCTAGCATCCTATTCAGTCTATCACTATAGATTTTAATTCCTAGAATAAAGGATGCTTTTCCTAGGTCTTTTATGGAGAATTTTTTAGATAACCACATTTTAACTACAGTCAATATAAGAATATCATTCTCAATAAGGAGGATGTCATCCACGTACAATACGAGAAAGACAATAGCTCTCCCACTGATCTTTTTAAAGATACATGGCTCCTCTTCATTCTTGATCAAATAAATAATTTGATTACATTATTAAAACGAGTATTCCAACTTCGAGATGCTTGCTTAAGTCCATATATGAACCTCTACAGCTTGCAGACCTTGTGATCATCATCACTGGATGTAAAACCTAACGGCTGTTCTATATAGATATCTTCCTCAAGATATCCATTTAAGAATGCCATTTTCACATTCATTTGTCATATTTCATAATCAAAATTGGCAGCAACAGCAAGCAATGTATGGATGGATTTAAGTAGAGCTACTGACGAAAAGGTATCCTAATAGTCAATGCCTTTGCATTGACTATAACCTTTTGCCACTAATCTAGCTTTGAATGTCTCCACATTTTCATCTGCACCAATCTTTCTCTTGTAGATCCATTTACATCCAATAGGTACTATAACTTCTGATGGATCTACTAAGGTCCAGACTTGGTTTGAGTGCATTGAGTCAATTTCTAACTTCATTGCCTCTAACCATTTCTCGGAGTCGATATCTGATATTGTCTTGTTATAGGTTTTAGGATCATCACCATGAACCCCATTACGTACGAGGAATATTTTCTCTACTTCGTCTGAAATAGTACCTAAGTACCTATCAGAGGGATGGAAAACTCTTTTCGATCTACAAGGTGGAGGAGGTAGTGATTGGATTGGTTTAACCTGATTTGATTTATTTGGTCCTTAGCTTGTTGCTCTTGTGGGACTTTCTCCTCGAGCTTAATCTGCTTTCCAATACCGCTATCTTGAATAAACTATTTTTCAAGAAAGATGGCATATCAACTCACAATCACATTGTGATCTTCTGAAATATAGAAATAATATCCTAATGACTCTTTAGGATATCCTATAAATCAAGCTCTAAAGAACCTAAAGTCTAACTTATCCATTTGTTGTCTTTTGACATGAGTCGGACAACCCCAAATTTAGAGATGACTCAGACTTTGTTTCTTATCATGTCGTATCTCATACGGTGTGGTAGAAATGGTTTTAGAAGGAATCCTATTCAGTAAGTATATTCTAGTTAACAAACAGTATTCCTAAAGAGAATCAGGGAGGTCTGTGAAGCTCATCATGGATCGGACCATATCTAATAGGGTTTGATTCCTCCATTTTGAAATCCTGTTGAGTTGAGGTATTTCAAGTGGAGTCTATTGAGAGACTATTCCATTTTTCTTAAGATAGTTCAGAAATTTTTGACTAAGGTATTCACCTCCTCGATCTGATCGAAGAATCTTAATAGGTTTTCCTATTTACTTTTCTACTTCATGTCTGAATTTCTTAAACTTTTCAAAAGCTTCAAACTTATGTCTCATAAGATACACATACCCATACCTGGATAAATCATCGATAAAGATTATGAAGTAGATAAAGTTGCCTCTAGCTGGCACATCAAATGGGCCGCACACATCAGTATGTACTAGGGCAAGAAGATCTATGGCCCTTTCCCCATGTCCTACAAAAGGGAGCTTAGTCATTTTGCCATGAAGACAAGATTCACAAATTGGATATGACTCGAAAGTCAACGGACTCAATAGCCTGGTTTTCTCCAATTTGTTAACCCTATCTTCTGCTATATGACCTAGTCTTAGGTGCCATAGATACCTATCATTTGGACTATCCCTAGGTCATTTCATGGTATTCACATTTTGCTCAATATTAAAAATAGATACATCAACATGTAACTGATAAAGATCATTAATAAGAAAATCATTTGCAATTTTATTTCTTTCATAAAGAATGTTACAATGGTCCTTAAGAAAACTAATTACATAGCCTTCTAATGCAAGGCAAGAAATAGAAATCAAATTTCTGCTTGCTACAGGCACATAATAATAGTGTTTTAATACTAAGTCTAAATCGGATGGTAGTTGAAGAGGATATGTTATCATGGCCACGACAGCAACTCTTACTCTATTTTCAACATGCAAGATCATCTCACCATCCCTCAGCCTCCTGCTATCCTCAAGATCCTGCATGGAAGTGCACAAATGAGCACTAGAACCAGAGTCAAGCACCCAACTAGATGCAGAAGAAATCATAGGGTTAGACTCAATAACGAGCATACCTCTAGAAGAACCTACCTCCTTCTTTAGGATGGCTAGGTATGTAGGGTAGTTCCACTTTCAGTAGCCATTATTGTTGCAATGGAAATACTTTTCTTTATCAGCAGTCTTTTTCTTCAGCTCTATCTTTTTCTTCTTTCCATCTTCCATCTTTTGCTTTTTCACAGACTTCTTCTTCTTTCCAAAAGACTTTCTCTTGGAAGAAGTCCGTTCCATAGCAAGCACTAAGCCTTTAGAACCTTTCATAGAAAGTTCAGTGGTAACCAGCATGTTCATAAGTTTGGCCAAGGAATTTTGAAGTTTATACATATGGTAGTTTATGATGAACTGCCCATACGCATCAGTCAAAGATTGCAAAATTATGTCATTCTGCAAATCCAAGTCTAACTTCACTCTGAGCTTCTCAAGCTCTTCCAAATCCTTGATCATCATCAGACAATAATCTTGAACTGACTGCCCATCACACATCTTAGTCTTGAATAGTCATTTAGTGACTTGATACTTGGCTCTGTTCACCAAACATCTCTTGTAGATAAGCCAACATTTGGTGAGCAGCCCTGATATCTTCATGTTGGTGCTCAAGTTCATCAGATATTGAGTCCAACATATAATATCTAGCCTTGTTATCTTCATCCATCCACTTATCCAGAGATGCTCTCTGTTCAGCGGATGGATGGATAGGTAAGGTGGGAGGGTCCTGGTCCAATACATGAGTTAACTTCTCGGAACCCAAAATAATTTTAAAGTTTTGGAGCCAATTCTTGTAATTTGGTCCGGTCAGTCTATGGGTGTCCAGGATTCATGATAGTGGATTGGATGCAGACATTTTTCTATAGAGAGTCAAAGTTTTTAGAAGATATTGTAATTAAGACTTAACCAATTTATTTAGAGATTTTATTTTCAAATAAATTAGCTCCCACTATTTTCTTGGATCCCTACACTTTCTCTGTAGAGATGCGAAAATCTCCATGATTAATGATTTCTAGTGGATGGTGCAGTCCCACCAACTGACTCATCACCTTACCTAACAGTTATTGGTGATGGGTTAGCCAATGAGTGAATAACTCTTGTTCAATGATTCTTCAATCATGGTGCACCCAAACTTGGTCTGTAATTTATGAATCTCATCATGCCCGAAATATTGATCCACTCCGTAGTTAAGTCAGACCCACCATTTGCATAAATTGGATTCCTAATTGAGTCTCTCACCATACCCAAAATATTGAGCCCAATTCATCCTCCAGTCTATAGCATCCAATGCCTAATAGACATGGTTGCATCTTTTCGGTGCAACTGAACCACTGTAATCAGTTGAGAACAATCAACCCCAGGAAGGGCCTGCACATCTATAATGGTGGAAGACCTTGGACTTAATCTTTGCTTAGGGAGATTTGATTTAGGTCTCATTAAATTAGACTTGACATAGTCATAACCATTATAACTAACCTAGTGGCATGGGTTAGCTCGGATTATTGACCATCTTAGATCAGAACTGAGTCAACAAACATGGCCAGATAAGTGAGACCGGTGGAAGGGATATGCCATTAACTCGATAAGAACGCATTTGAGTCGAGTAGCTCCCAATTAAAAATCAGTCGATCATATTTGCCAAACTTATCTTAGACACCAAATTGTTGAGCCAGAACCAATCAGGTTAGCCTACAATCCAGACTCTAACCACTGAGCCTAATTAGGTCTTAGCTTGATCGATTATTTATGTGACTCGATCTTGACCCAAACTTAATCCTACTAGGCTGGTCAATTTAGGCACTGTTGATCCCATTCTAACCAACTCTTGATTCGATTTGATCAACCGCTTAGACCTAATTGAGCTGCCCAAGCCCGAACCTAATATTATGAATATATCTTAGATTTAAAATTCCCAATTTTAGACCTAATTAATATTTTATAATCTGAATTCTTAATTAAGTTAGGGTTCACAAATAAAACATGTAAATAAAATCCTAGGATTTTAGGATCTAAGGTTTTGCAGAAAGTAAGTTTTTGATTTTTGATTAAGGATGAATGCGCAGCACTCCTACACATCATAAGAACACCCCATCGAATGAGAGAAGAGGGCATTTAAACCCTACTTTATTTTATGATCGAACGACCAAGGAGAATTCCTTAATTAGAAATATAAATCTATAAAACTAGTTAGATCTATATCATATATCTCATATATAAAAATTGATGTAACTTAATACATGTTTTGCATACATCTCATGTATCATATCATGCATATTTTTTAGATCTAAATTATCTTATAATTATCTAAAAAATTAGATTTAAATTGATCACATCAACATCAAGTCTAATCTAGATAATTATATAGAACTATTCTACAACTAGTCTAAACATGCATTCATCATATCTCATATGATCTAAAAATTAAATAATTTTATTTTCTATTTTTTAGATATTATTATAATATTTATATTCATTAAAAAATAAAAAATAAATATATTTAAAAATATAATTTAATTAAAATAAATCATGATCATGCAAGACTATGTATAGAACTGTTCTATTTTACAACTAGTCATGCATATTGTAGAACCTAGATTTATATTATTTAATTTTATTTTTTTTTAATTTTAGATCTAATCATATCTCATGTGACATCTAAAATCATCTAATTTTTAGATCAAAATAAATTAAAAATTAAATCTAAATAATTTAGAGAATCTGGTTCTAATATCAGTTGAAGGAAAAATTCTGATTTTCTGGATCAGATTCATTCGGATCTGATCGGATCAAGAGAGATATTTCAAAAAAAAAATTCATGCATCTAGATCAGATCTGAGATATTTCAAATCTAATTTTATATATCTAATAAATAAAAATAAAAATAAATTAAATCTAATCTAATTTATACCTTGATGCTGGGTAATCTGATTACCCTTTGATGATCCTACTGATTGCCTAAGGTTCTAGATCTAGCCATGCAAGCGTCTGACCTCTATCGATATCCACTTGGACTGGATCTAGAAATCTTCTCCTTCTTTATCACCTCTCCAAAAATTAGATCTAGATCTGATTTAAAGAATCTTCAAAACTCCTTCTGAAGATCAATAGTCGTCTCTGCAGCAGTGCTGCCTTCTTCGTTTCTTGTCAGCTTTTCCTTGCCTGGATCGCACCAAACTGGAGCCCAACTTGCCTTGGGCATGGAGAGGAGAGAGAGGACTAGAGGATGGCATGGAGGAGGGAGAGGGACAGCCTTGGGGCATGGCTTAGAGAAAACTTTCTTAAAAGTAGGGTGCAGATAGGATTTGTATAGATCCTACTGCGCCATGCAGTGCCACATCGTCTCGATCAATCACGTTGCTTCGTGCAATCAGATCTAAATTTGATTGATGGAATGACATCACCTAATCCAATCAGATGAGAGCCTCATAAATTCATCCTTAGATGGCGCCGAAGATTGGTCAATGTCTATAGCTATGGGTCACCTAAGTAGAAACCAAGAAGCAACTTGGAGTCCCATCCGTATGGGACTCCAGTCATCCCTATCCATGGGTGCACGCCTCCCTAGGTGTGCACCCCCTCCTTTCTAATTTTTAGTAAGGGGACAAGCTCTTGTCTGCTCTCTAATAAGTGCATGACATATTGGCAGATGTCCAAGGGTCAAAGGTCAACGTTTGACCAAAGTCAAAGGACAAGAATTAGCATGTGATGAAAAATGGTAGGTGTTGTTTCAAATTTATCTCATAAATTAAGAAAACCCTTTTCTAACCTAGACAAATTCTAGTCAGACCAAGTAAAGGTATTTGAGTGAGCACAAACTCATTTGGCTCAGTCGAGACAACTTTTAATGATAATAAAAGAAGAATGTTAGGTTCAATCGTGTGCTAGCATAATTTTCTTGAACCTAATTGAATCTAATTCAAATCAATTAAACTGGGTTAGTTCAATTGATGATATCCAGATCTAAATTTTGGTTTGTGTGATCAAGTTAGGTTCAATTCTGTATGGTAATGGGATATGTCATGATCTCTATCATCGACATTATCAAAACTTCTTTTGATGGATCAGAACTCTTCTGATTCAGACAACTAGAATGATCAATCATCTAAATCATTCTAATTGCTTTCAAAATCCATTAGTGATACCTAGTAGTATATGGTGGCAACTCATCAAAACTAAAAATGAACCTCTCGGTGCAACTACTTGTGTGATTAAGTTCTTCTATCTTGAGCCCCGATCAAATTAGGGTTAAGGTGAACTCGTCAAACCCTAATTTCTATCATATGATTTAATCATTTGATTCAAGTTTGATGTGAAAACCTTAATAGAAACTATTTCTATTATTTTACTCTACCATGGCCATGGGCTTATGGACTTGATTCTCATGATCATCATAGGAATACACCTCATCCACCAAGATAGATAGATTTTCTTCTGGTGCAATCCAATTCCTACAATGAACATGTTATAGCTAACGTACACCTCAAGATTCTGAATGGCCAGGAGACTGAGTCATGGTATAGTCAAACTATAACACCCTCAAGGTGAACTGTCGATGCACCTCAAGTCAAAGAATCAGACACACCACTGTAGCTTCGAGCCAGTCATCGACGAGAAGGTAGACTTTCTTATGACTGCTTGAGGTGGTCACACTCAATACCCTCATTCTTTAATGAATTCTGTACTCTCGCTCTGGTGTCTCTATACCATAGACTTAAGACTCATCTACTATGAAGATGTGATTGTACACCAACCTTTCAGATCAACCACCATCCTCATGATGATCCTACGGTCAGGTGCATTTTATGAGTTAATAAGTGAAAATTCATGTCTTAAATTTTCAACTCTTAAAAATATGAATTATCATTACCATTAACTCAAGGGATGTATGATAGACACTAAATACATATTTATGATAGAAAATAACCTATTTTATTATTTATAGTCAAAATTATAATTTTGCCCCTAGAAGTGTATTACAAGTGTCAGCCAATTTTGGCTTCTAGGGCACACATATCTAACAATTTATTCTACCACCCTACTACTGAATAAAAGGTATTTGTAAGTAGGCATGTCACTTTCATGGAAAAAGAATTTATCCAAGAAAAGGGCAATGGCAGAAATATTGAACTTAATGAAGTTCAAGAAAAATAAATAGAAATTTCTCAACCAAATAATCACATAAAAAACCAGAACACATAACTCCTATCCACAGGTCTGAAAGAGTATGACATACACCTATGAGGTATGGGTTTATTATTGAGAACAATGAAATCTAAGTCATTGAGAATGATGAACCTCTGACCTATACGGAAGCAGTCAAAAGTAAGGACTCTGACAAATGGCTGGCTGCCATACAATCTGAAATAGAATCCATGCACACCAACAAAGTATGGACTTTGGTGGATGCACCAAAGGATATAAACCCTATTGGATGCAAATGGATTTTTAAGAAAAGGATTGGAGCAAATGGTCAAATTGAAACTTATAAGGCCAGATTGGTGGCTAAAGATTTTAGGCAAAAATAGGGGATTGATTATGATGAAACATTTTCACCTGTTGCCATGCTCAAATCTATTTAGATTTTGCTTGCCATAGCAGCATACCATGAGTATGAAATATGGCAAATGGATATGAAGACCGTCTTCCTTAATGGTTTTCTTGAGGAGGAGGTCTATATGTCACAGCCAGAGGGATTTGAGTCAAATGAGAGACCAAATCAGGTATGCAAGCTTAAGAGATCCATTTATGGATTAAAGCAAGCATCAAGGAGTTGGAACATTTATTTTGATGTAACAGTAAAAGAGTTTGATTTTATCAAGAATGTGGACGAACCATATGTGTACAAGAAAACTAGTGGGAGAACCATAGTCTTCTTGGTTCTGTATGTAGATGACATACTCCTCATTGGGAATGATATCCCAATATTGCAATCAGTCAAATTATGGCTATCAAATAAGTTTTTCATGAAAGATTTGGGAGAAGCATCCTATATACTAGGAATAAAGATCTATAGAGATAGATCTAAGAGGATGCTAGGCTTGTCCCAATCTAGGTATATTGACTTAATACTGAAAGGATTCAGTATGGATGGAAGTAAAAGAGGTTAACTGAAAGGATTCAGTATGGATGGAAGTAAAAGAGGTTACTTATCCATGAGTCAAGGCATACATCTCTCTAAAAGGATGTCTCCAAAGACACCTGAAGAGAGAAATAGAATGAGTTCTATTCCTTATGCTTCGGCTGTTGGATCAATAATATATGCCATGTTATGTACAAGGCCTGATGTTGCTTATGCCTTAGGCATTGCAAGTAGATTTCAAGCTGATCCAGGAGAGGATCATTGAAAAGCTGTAAAAAATATTCTTAAGTACTTAAGAAGGACTAAAGATATTTTTCTAGTATATGGTGTTTCTGATCTTAAACTAGAAGCATATTCTAACTCTAGTTTTCAATCACACCCTGATGATAGCAAATCAATTTCAGGGTTTGTCTTTACTCTGAAAGGTATAGCAGTGAGTTGGAAGAGTTTTAAGTAGCCAACTATAGCTGATTCAACTACTGAGGCAGAATATATAGCTGTAAGTGAAGCTGCCAAGAAAGCTGTCTGGATGAAAAAGTTCATCACTGAATTGGATATTATTACTAAAATTAAGAATCTAGTACCACTTTACTGTGACAATACTGGAACTATTGCTCAAGCAAAGGAACCTAGGCCTCATCATAAATCCAAACATATTCTGAGACGCTTCCATCTCGTTCGTGAAATTATTGAAAGATAAGATGTAGTCATAGAATGAGTTGACACAAAGAACAACATAGCAGACCCATTCACTAAGGCTTTACCACTGCAATTGTTTGATCGTCACCTTGATTATATGGGATTAAAATTTTAGGGTGATTGGCTTTAGTGCAAGTGGGAGATTGAAAGGATTATGTCCTCAAGCCAATCAATTTTTGGGCTATTCTTTGTCTTCCAAACTCATGTAATGATATTTTAAAATAAATGAAGGCAATATTTCATCATATGCAGTGTCTTATTATTTATTTAAGATTATGATAAACCCCATAAATTAAGGCTTTGGTTTTAGGATTATGATGAGATCATACCAGTGAGATCTAAAACCTTAAAATCCTAATTTAAACATTCCTGGTCGATGGAACATTGAGTTGGGGATCAATATTTTTGATAAGACTAGCACATCTTTTGTATGCTCAATTGAGAGGGTGATTGATCTCACAATCACTTGTGTATGACACTAATATAAAGATGTGGGTGCTCATTAGAGAATGAGTTCACTGAATTGATCCAAGTTGAGAATATCTAATGGAGTCTTATCTACATGTCAATAGATGGTTCTCATAGTGGAATTGTGCATATAATCCTTTGACCTGAAACTACCATAGAATCTTATATATATGAATCCATATTTTGGTTCATACTCATTCATGACTCAGTCATGTATGGGATGATCTGGATATGATAGATTATATATGAAGGTTGTGAGTAGGTTAACATGGAAGCGATCACTCCTGGTAAGAGGAAATAGCATCCTACCTGCTTCAAACAAATGATGATTCAGGAAGACTTTGATCAAAGCCTAATGAAAATTAGAAATGGTTTCTAATATTTCATTAAATGAATCATCATCATAAGATTGAAAGAGAAATAAATAGATATTGGGATTGACATATTTTCATATCCAGAGTCATATTCAGGATGCAGGAAGATCGAAGGATCTAGTTGCATGGTAATTTTCCATTGAAGGATATTTTTGGTATTTTATCAAAATTTCACATCTTTCGGAAAGTCACAATGTGTTGCTAGATGTCAATCATGTCTTGTGGGTTTGATCAAATTAAAATTCTAATTTGATAATTAAATTAGAAAGTATTCTAAATTAAGTTAAATTGGGTTGGCTAGTTTTGACCTAAATCGGTTTGGATAAGTTCTAACCAGATTAGGTCAAATTACACTGAGACACACTATTCGTTAGATGTGGAACCCAATGGGTCACACACAAAGAGAATTGATTAAAGGGTCTAATTGGATTAGACCATGTTTTCAAGATGAATATGCTAGCACATGTAGCAAACCCTTGCACCTAGATTCAAATTGGATTCGAATTAGCTTTCAATTTGGGCTAATTACAGTCCAATTTGAGCCAAATAGGATTTGGTCTTGAATTGGATTAACCTAGACTGATTGAGCTTTAGTTGGGGTACCACATACCAGAATCCCACATGCCAAAGAGTCTCTTTCTTGCATGTGGAAAGTTTTTCATGCGCAAAGAGTTTTTGGCGCACGGGATTTTGTTGGTGCCTACTGATAAGTATCATAAATTCACCAATAAAAATATTAATTTATTAATTAATTTATATTAATTTTTAAAAATTATTAACTAATTTATATATAATTTTTAAGAAATTCATATTTTTAATAATTAAAAAATTAATTAAAAAATAATAAAAATAAAAAAATAAAATTTTATAATTAATAGAAAGAGATTATTTTTTTGATCATAATAAAATAAGTTTGAAGTAAAATGGAGCTAAAATGAAAAAGATATGAATAAAATCCTTGCCTCCTCTTAAGAAAAATTCTTGATAAAAAGTTGGCACGTATTAGAATATATGTGCCCTAGAAGCCAGAATTGGCTGACACTTGTAATACACTTCTAGGGGCAAAATTATAATTTTGACTAATAATCAATAAAATGGGTTATTTTCTATCACATATGTGTATTTAGTGTCTGTGATACATCCTTTGAGTTAATGGTAATGATAATTCATATTTTCAAGAGTTGAAAATTTAAGACATGAATAATCATTATTAACTCATAAAATGCTCCCGACCATAGGATCATCACGAGGATGGTGATTGATCCGGAAGGTTGGTGTACAATCGCTTCTCTTTAGTAGATGAGTCTTGAGTCTACGGTGTGGAGACACCGGAGCGAGAGTACAGGTACTCGTTAGAGAACGAGGGCACTGAGCGTGACCACCTCGAGTAGTCATTAGGGAGTCTACCTTCTCGTCAATGACTGACTCGATGCTGCAGTAGTGTGTCTGGTTCTTTGACCTGAGATGCATCGGCAGTTCACCTTGAGGGTGTTATAGTTTGACTACACCATTACTCGGTCTCCTAGCCATATGGAACCCTGAGGTGTATGTTGGCTATAGCATGTTCATTGTAGGAACTGGATTGCATCAAGATGGAATCTATCTACCTCGGTGGTAGAGGAGCAGCCCTATGATGATCATGAGAATCAAGTCCAGAAGTCCATGGCCATGGCAGAGTGAAATAATAGAAAGAGTTTCTATTTAGATTTTCACATTGGACTCGAATCGAATGATTACATCATATGACAGAGACTAGGGTTTGACGAGTTCACCTTAACCCTAATCTGATCGGGGCTCAAGATAGAAGAACTTAATCACACAGGTAGCTGCACCAAGAGGTTCGCATTCAGCTCTGATGGGTTGCCACCATATACTGCTAGGTGTCACTGGTGGATTTTGGGAGCAATTAGAATGATTTAGATGATCGATCATTCTAGCTGTTCGAATCAGAAGAGTTCTGATCCATCGAAAGGAGTTTCGATGATGTCGATGATAGAGATCATGACATATCCCATTACCATACAGAACTGAACCTAACTGGGTCACACAAACAAGGGTTTGAATCTGGTGATCATCAATTGAACTGATCTAGTTCAATTGATCTGAATGAGATTCAATTAGGTTCAAGAAAATCGTGCTAGCACTCGATTGAACCTAACGTTCTTCTTTTGCTATCATAAATAAGTTGTCCTGACTGAGCCAAAGGAGTTTGTGCTCAATCAGAGGCCTTCATATGGTCTGACTGGAGGTTGTCCAAGTCAGAAAAGGTTGTCTTATTTTGTAAGACATTACCTGCCATTTTTGGTCACCTGCCATTTCTTGTTCTTTGACTTTGGTCAAAGTCTACCTTTGACTGGTCAAACGTTGACCATTGACACTTTGACTTTTGACCACATGTCATGCACCTATTGGAGAGCTGGTGGGGGCCTGTCCCCCTGCCAGAACCTGGCAAGGAGAAGGGCGCACGCCACCCTTGGCGTGTGCCCAAGTTGGAGGCGCCTAGGAGTCCTTGTTGGACAAGGACTCCATCTCCTTTTTGGATTCCAATTAGAGTTCTCCTAAGAACCAACTTTGACTGGTCTTAGGCACCCTCTAAGGAGGAATCCAGGGGACTCTATTCCATCAATCAGATTTAGATCTGATTTCACAAAGGGTTGTGATTGGTTGGGAAGAAGAGGAGTTGGATCACGCTTAGTCTATAAATAAGACCCTGCGCCCAACTCAAAAAAAGTTTGAGAAATTCAAACCCCACGCCCCAAGGCTGCCTCTCCCCTCTTCCTCCATGCCAAACCACCTTCTCCCCTCTCCTCTCCACGTCCAAAAGGAGTTTTGGATTTTTTGGTTGGTGCGATTCAGATCAAAGAAAGGCGATCAAAAGCTAAGAAGGCTGCGCTGCTGCTGCAAAAGGACGACTGCTGATCTTCAAAAGAGTTTTGAAGATCCTCCAGATCAGATCCAGATCTGATTTTTTGGAGGTGTGATAGAGAAGAAGAGGATCTCCAGATCCAACCCGAGTGGATACCGGTAGAGGCCAGGCGCTTGCGTGGCTAGATCCAGAACCTTCCGCTGCATACAGGATCATCAACAGGGTAATAGGATTACCCAAATCAGGTAAATTAAATTTGATTTAATTTATCTTTATTTTATTTTATTAAAAATAATAAGAATTAGATCTGAAAATATATCAAGATCTGATTAGATCAAAAAGAAAAATTTTTGAAATATATCTCTTGATCTGATCAGATCTGAACGAACCTGGACCGGGAAAAAATCAGGATTTCCCTTCAACTGGTATCAGAGCCATGGTTCTAAATTATTTAGATCTGATTTTAAATTTATTTTAATTAGAAAATAAATGATTTTAGATGTCACATGAGATGTGATCAGATCTGAAATCAGAAAAAAAATTAAAATTAAATGATTTGGATCTAAGATTAGAAGATATGCATGACTAGTTCTAGAAATAGAATAGTTCTATAGAATAGTCTTGCATGTTTTTGATTTAATCTGATTAAATCATATTTTAGATCTTTTATTTACTATTTTTTGATATTATAAGTGTTATAATAACATCTAAAAAAATAGCAAATAAAAATTATTTAATTTTAAATATCATATGAGATATGATTGATGCATGTCTAGACTAGTTGTAGAATAGTTCTACATAATTATCTATCTAGATTAGAATTTATTTTGATTAGATCAATTTAAATCTAATTTTTTAGATTATTATGAGATAATTTAGATCTGAAAATATGCATGATTTGATACATGAGATGTATGCAAAATATGCCATGATTAGATCTAATTTGTATATGAGATATATGATATAGATCTAAAACTGTTTTGTAGTATTGCAATGTTCCTGATTAAGGCGTTCCTCTTGGCCGTCCGGTCATAAGAACGAAGAAGGGTTTAAAGGCCCTCTCTTCCCATTCGATGGGGTGTTCTTATGATGTGTAGGGGTGCTGCGTGTTCGTCCTTAATCAGAAACCCAAAACTTACTTTCTGCAAAACCCTAGATCCTGAAACCCTAGGATTTATTGTGCATATTTTGTTTATGAACCCTACTTAATTAAGAATTAAGTTTATGGAATATTAATTAGGTCTAAAATTGAGAATTTCAGATCTAAGACATATTCATAATACTGGGTTCGGGCTTGGGTAGCTCAATTAGGTCTAAGCGGTTGATCAAACCGAATCAAGAGTTGGTTAGATGGGATCAACAATGCTTAAATTGACCAGCCTAATAGGATTAAGTCTGGGTCAAGATCGAGTCACGATCAAGCAAGACCTAATTAGGCTCAGAGGTTAGAGTCTGGATTGTAGGCTAACCCAATTGGTTCTGACTCAACAATTTGGTGTCTAAGGTAAGTTTGGCACATACGACCGACTGGTTTTTAATTGGAAGCTACTCGACCTGAATGCGTTCTTGTACGAGTTAATGGCATATTCCTTCCACCGGTCTCACTTACCTGGCCATATCTGTTGACACAGTTCTGATCTGAGGTGGTCAATAATCCGAGCTAACCCATGCCACTAGGTTAGTCATAATTGTTATGACTAAGCCAAGTCTAGTTTAATGAGACCTGAATCAATTCTCCCTAAGAAAAGATTAAGTCTGAGGTCTTCCACCATTGTAGATGTGCGGGCCCTTCCCGGGGTTGATTGTTCTCGGCTGGATACAGTGGCTCAGTTGCACCGGGAAGATGCAACCATGTCTATTAGGCATTGGATGCTATGGGCTGGAGGATGAGTTGGGCTCAATATTTTGGATACGGTGAGAGACTCAATTAGGAACCCAGTCTATGCAAATGGTGGGTCTGACTTAACTAAGGAGTGGATCAATATTCCGGATACGGTGAGATTCATGAATTAGAGACCAAGTTTGGGTGCACCATGATTAGAGAATCATTGAACAAGAGTTGTTCACTCATTGGCTAACCCATCACCAATAACTGTTAGGTGAGGTGATGAGTCAGTTGGTGAGACCGCACCACCCACTAGAAATCATTAATCGTGGAGATTTTCGCATCTCTACAGAGGGAGTGTAGGGATCCGAGAAAATAGTGGGAGCTAATTTGTTTAAAAATAAAATCCCTAAACAAATTGGTCAAGTCAAAATTACAGTATCTAACTAGAATCTTTGACTCTCTACAGGAAAATGTCTGCGTCCAACCCATTGGCACGTATCCTGGACACACATAGACTGACTGGACCCAATTATAAAGATTGGCTCAGGAACTACAAAATTGTTTTGGGTTCAGAGAAGTTAACCCATGTTTTGGACCAGGACCCTCCCACCTTACCAGCTCCGTCCATCCATTGAACAGAGAGCGTCTCTGGAAAAATGGATTGACGAAGATAATAAGGCCAGATATTACATGTTGGGCTCGATGTCTGATGAGCTCCAGCGCCAACATGAAGATATCGGGACTGCTCGCCAAATGTTGGCTCACCTGCAGGAGATGTTTGGTGAACAGAGTCGCGCAGCCAAATATCAAGTCACGAAATGACTTTTTAAGGCTAAGATGCGTGATGGGCAGTCAGTCCAAGATCACTGTCTGACAATGATCAAGGACATGGAAGAGCTTGAGAAGCTCGGTGTGAAGTTGGACTTGGACCTGCAGAACGATATTATTCTGCAATCCTTGACTGATGCATATGGGCAATTCATCATGAATTACCACATGCATAAACTTCAAAATTCCTTGGCCGAGTTAATGAATATGCTGGTTACCGCTGAGCTTTCTATGAAAGGTTCTAAAGGCTCAGTTCTTGCTATGGAACGGACTTCTTCCAAAAGAAAGTCTTATGGAAAGAAAAAGAAGTCTGTGAAAAAGCAAAAGGTGGAAGGATCAAAGAAGAAGAAGGCAGAACCGAAGAAGAAAGGCCGATGGCAAAGGAAAGTGTTTCCATTGCAACAGCGACGGCCATTGGAAGCGGAACTGCCCTACTTACCTGGCCACCCTGAAGAACAAGAAGGAAGGTCCTTCTGGAGGTATGCTCGTTATTGAGTCTAACCTTACGGTTTCTTCTGCATCCAGTTGGGTGCTTGACTCTGGTTCTAGTGCTCATCTGTGCACTTCTATGCAGGGTCTTGAGGATAGCAGGAGGCTGAGGGATGGAGACATGATCCTACGCATCGGTAATGGAGCAAGAGTTGCTGCAGTAGCCGTGGGAACATACCCTCTTCGATTACCATCTGGTTTAGACTTAGTTTTGAAAGAGACTGTTATTATGTGCCTGCAGCTAGCAGGAATTTGATTTCTGTTTCATGCTTAGCACAAGAAGGTTATGTGATCACCTTCTTTAAGGACCATTGTAACATTCTTTATGAAAGAAATAAAATTGCAAATGGTTTTCCTTATTAATGGTCTTTATCAGCTACATATTGATGTACCTGTTCTAACTATCGAGCAAAACGTGAATGCCAAACGACCTAGGGATAGTCCAAACGACAGATATCTATGGCACCTGAGATTAGGTCATATAGCAGAAGATAGGATCAACAAATTGGAGAAAAATGGGCTATTGAGTCCATTGACTTTTGAGTCATATCCAACTTGTGAATCCTTGTCTTCAAGGCAAAATGACTAAACTCCCTTTTGTTGGACATGGGGAGAGGGCCACAGATCTCCTTGCCCTAGTACATACTGATGTGTGCGGCCCATTTGATGTGCCGGCTAGAGGCAATTTTGTCTACTTCATTACCTTTACCGATGATCTGTCTAGGTATGGGTATGTGTATCTTATGAGACACAAGTCTGAAGCTTTTGAAAAGTTCAAAGAATTCAGACATGAAGTAGAAAAACAAACTGGAAAACCCATTAAGGTTCTTCGATCAGATCGAGGAGGTGAATACCTTAGCCGGAAAATTCCTAGACTATCTTAAAGGAAAATGGCATAGTCTCTCAATGGACTCCACCAGGAACACCTCAACTCAACGGGGTTTCAGAACGGAGAAATCGGACTCTATTGGATATGGTTCGATCCATGATGAGCTTCACAGACCTCCCTGATTTTCTTTGGGGACACTTCATTATTAACTTCAATCTATCTTACTGAATAGGGTTCCCTCTAAAACCGTTCCTACCACACCGTATGAGATATGGCACGGTAAGAAACCAAGTCTGAGTCATCTCAGAATTTGGGGTTGTCCGGCTCATGTCAAAAGACAACAAGCGGACAAGTTAGAGTTTAGGTCCTTTAGAGCTCGATTCATAGGATATCCTAAAGAGTCATTAGGATACTATTTCTACATTCCAGAAGACCACAATGTGATTGTGAGTCGACATGCCATCTTTTCTTGAAAAATAGTTTATTCAAGATAGCGGCATTGGAAAGCAGATTAAGCTTGATGAGAAAGTCTCACAAGCACAACGAGCTAAGGACCAAGTGGAACCAAATCAGGTTGAGCCAATAAGAACACTACCTCCTCCACCTCGTAGATCGGAAAGAGTTTTCCCATCCCCCTGAAAGATACTTAGGTATTATTTCAGAGGACGTAGAGGAAATGTTCCTCATAGGTAATGGTGCTCATGGTGATGATCCCAAAACCTACAACGAGGCGATATCAGATATCGACTCCGAGAAATGGCTAGAGGCAATGCAAGTCAGAAATTGACTCGATGCACTCAAACCAAGTCTGGACCTTGGTAGATCCACCAGAAGGTATAGTACCTATTGGGTGTAAATGGATCTTCAAGAGAAAGATTGGTGCAGATGGGAATGTGGAGACATTCAAGGCTAGACTAGGTGGCAAAAGGTTATAGTCAACGCGAAGGCATTGACTATCAGGATACCTTTTTCCCCGTAGCTATGCTAAAATCCATTCGCACATTGCTTGCTGTTGCAGCCTATTTCGATTACGAAATATGGCAAATGGACGTGAAAACGGCATTCCTAAATGGATATCTTGAGGAAGATATCTATATGGAACAGCCGCTAGGTTTCACATCCAGTGATACTGATCACAAGGTTTGCAAGCTGCAAAGGTCCATATATGGACTTAAGCAAGCATCTCGGAGCTGGAACACTCGTTTCAATGATGTGATCAAAATGTTTGGATTCATCAAAAATGAAGAGGAACCATGTGTTTTCAAAAAGGGTCAGTGGGAGCGCTGTTGTCTTCCTCGTATTGTACGTGGATGACATCCTCCTTATTGGGAATGATATTCCCATGTTGACATCAGTCAAGATGTGGTTGTCCAAGGAATTCTCCATGAAAGACCTAGGTGAAGCATCCTTTATTCTAGGAATTAAGGTCTATAGGGATAGACCGAATAGGATGCTAGGACTTTCACAGAAGATGTACATAGAGGAAGTACTAAAGAGGTTTAGTATGGAAAACTCTAAGAGGGGATTAATACCCTTCAGACATGGTATTCATCTTTCCAAGAAGATGTGCCCCAGCACACCTGAGGAAATAGAACGCATGAGCAAGATCCCTTATGCTTCTGCAATAGGGAGCCTCATGTATGCCATGCTATGTACACGACCTGATATAGCCCATGCTGTGAGTGTCACAAGCAGATATCAGTCAAATCCAGGTGAAGAACACTGGACTTCTGTGAAATGTATCCTTAAGTACTTGAGAAGAACTAAGGATATGATGTTGGTCTTTGGTAACGGAGAACTCCAAGTTCCAGGGATACACAGACTCGGACTTTCATGTCCGATATAGATGATCGAAAGTCGACATCTGGCAGTCTGTTTGTGTGCAATGGTGGTGCTGTCAGCTGGAAGAGTTCCAAGCAAACGGTGATACCACCTCATCCACGATTACCTTGAGAAAGGGTTACGTTGAGGTCAAGAGAGTCAACTCCGCAGATAATGTGGCAGACCCACTTACAAAGCCGTTGGGCCAGCAGAAGATCGAAGCCCACCTTGAGAAGATGGGACTTAGACTTGTAGCCAATTGGCTTTAGGACAAGTGGGAGATTGTTAGATATATGTGCCCTAGAAGCCAGAATTGGCTGACACTTGTAATACACTTCTAGGGGCAAAATTATAATTTTGACTATAATTATCAATAAATGGGTTATTTTCTATCACATATGTGTATTTAGTGTCTGTGATACATCCTTTGAGTTAATGGTAATGATAATTCATATTTTCAAGAGTTGAAAATTTAAGACATGAATAATCATTATTAACTCATAAACAGCTCCCGACCATAGGATCATCACGAGGATGGTGATTGATCCGGAAGGTTGGTGTACAATCGCTTCTCTTTAGTAGATGAGTCTTGAGTCTACGGTGTGGAGACACCGGAGCGAGAGTACAGGTACTCGTTAGAGAACGAGGGCACTGAGCGTGACCACCTCGAGTAGTCATTAGGGAGTCTACCTTCTCGTCAATGACTGACTCGATGCTGCAGTAGTGTGTCTGGTTCTTTGACCTGAGATGCATCGGCAGTTCACCTTGAGGGTGTTATAGTTTGACTACACCATTACTCGGTCTCCTAGCCATATGGAACCCTGAGGTGTATGTTGGCTATAGCATGTTCATTGTAGGAACTGGATTGCATCAAGATGGAATCTATCTACCTCGGTGGTAGAGGAGCAGCCCTATGATGATCATGAGAATCAAGTCCAGAAATCCATGGCCATGGCAGAGTGAAATAATAGAAAGAGTTTCTATTTAGATTTTCACATTGGACTCGAATCGAATGATTACATCATATGACAGAGACTAGGGTTTGACGAGTTCACCTTAACCCTAATCTGATCGGGGCTCAAGATAGAAGAACTTAATCACACAGGTAGCTGCACCAAGAGGTTCGCATTCAGCTCTGATGGGTTGCCACCATATACTGCTAGGTGTCACTGGTGGATTTTGGGAGCAATTAGAATGATTTAGATGATCGATCATTCTAGCTGTTCGAATCAGAAGAGTTCTGATCCATCGAAAGGAGTTTCGATGATGTCTCATGACAGAACTGAACAACTGGGTCATTTGAATCTGGTGAGAACTGAATCTGAGAATTGAACCTAACGTTCTTCTTTTTGCTATCATAAATAAGTTGTCCTGACTGAGCCAAAGGAGTTTGTGCTCAATCAGAGGCCTTCATATGGTCTGACTGGAGGTTGTCCAAGTCAGAATAGGTTGTCTTATTTGTAAGACATTACCTGCCATTTTTGGTCACCTGCCATTTCTTGTTCTTTGACTTTGGTCAAAAGTCTACCTTTGACTGGTCAAATGTTGACCATTGACACTTTGACTTTTGACCACATGTCATGCACCTATTGGAGAGCTGGTGGGGGCCTGTCCCCCTGCCAGAACCTGGCAAGGAGAAGGGCGCACGCCAAGGGTGGCGTGAGCCCAAGTAGGAGGCGCCTAGGAGTCCTTGTTGGACAAGGACTCCATCTCCTTTTTGGATTCCAATTAGAGTTCTCCTAAGAACCAACTTTGACTGGTCTTAGGCGCCCTCTAAGGAGGAATCCAGGGGACTCTATTCCCACCAATCAGATTTAGATCTGATTTCACAAAGGGTTGTGATTGGTTGGGAAGAAGAGGAGTTGGATCACGCTTAGTCTATAAATAAGACCCTGCGCCCAACTCAAAAAAAGTTTGAGAAATTCAAACCCCACGCCCCAAGGCTGCCTCTCCCCTCTTCCTCCATGCCAAACTACCTTCTCCCTCTCCTCTCCACGTCCAAAAGGAGTTTTGGATTTTTGGTTGGTGCGATCCAGATCAAAGAAAGGCGACTGAAAGCTAGAAGGCTGCGCTGCTGCAAAGGACGACTGCTGATCTTCAAAAGGAGTTTTGAAGATCCTCCAGATCAGATCCAGATCTGATTTTTGGAGGTGTGATAGAGAAGAAGAGGATCTCTAGATCCAGCCCGAGTGGATACCGGTAGAGGCCAGGCGCTTGCGTGGCTAAGATCCAGAACCTTCCGCTGCATACAGGATCATCAACAGGGTAATAGGATTACCCAAATCAGGTAAATTAAATTTGATTTAATTTATCTTATTTTATTTTATTTATTAAATAATAAGAATCAGATCTGAAATATATCAAGATCTGATTGAGATCAAAGAGAAAAATTTTTGAAATATATCTCTTGATCTATTCAGATCTGAACGAACCTGGACGGAAAATCAGGATTTCCCTTCAGACGCGCCCTCGAGTGTACGTTCCGAACGTCAGCATCCGAAGAAGGCTCTCGACGGTGATCAAACTCTTAGGTACATGATCAACGATCTAAATTCCTCCATCAAGCGTGATCCAACGGTCAGAAATTAATTCGACTTGATCTGGATCATTACACGTCCATTTTTGGTAGTTTTTGAAGCATCAAATCACCTTCCAACGGCCAGAACTAAAAGAACTCAATAAGGGCTATTTTAATCCAAATTTCACTCAAATTTCTTCCTATTTTAATGATTAAAACAACCCTTAGTCCCACATTGCCTCCAAAAAAAAATATTTAGCCTCCCTAACTCTATAAAAAAGACCCAGGCCTTCCGAAATCAACATCTCCGGTCAAGGTGAAGCTTTGGTACAGGATAAAGCCAGGCTCTAGGTTAATGGCTGCTTCGAGGCAACTGATGCCGAGAGGAAAAGCTGGGTTTCTACACCATCTTTCCTCTCATGCTGATCCAAGATCAAAGATCAGGCTATTTTATTTTATTTTATTTTATTTTTAAATTTTATGTATTTAAATTTTTAAATTTTAATTAATAAAAATTTTATTATTGCACTTTAATTTCAACTTTTTATTTTTATTGCAATTTAATTTCTATATTTTAATTATTACTTTTTATTTTCCTATAAGTAGATGCTAAGATCTAACTAGTAGATCTTAGTACCAAGTTTAAATTCCTGTACCTTTTAATTTTCGTTTTTCGACTTCACTTCTAATCCCAAAATTCTTCTCTTTTCTTTTTTTTTTATGAAATCAAAGATTTCAAATCTAAAAACACTACCTTCCCTGTGGATTCAATCCGACTCATTACTATCTACATATTTTTAATTATTTTAAGAAGTCGGATTAAACTGATAAACATGGTGTCTTAACGACAACATCGCGTTCCTATCATATTTTTGGCACCATTTTTGGAAAAGGCATGGACATAAATTTTTGATCTCTTTGATTTTTTTTATAAATAAATTATAAATAAAATTTTTATTTTTTTATAAATATTGCTTGCTAATTTTTTTATTATTTTGTAGAAAAAGTGATTAAAGAACAAAAAGAACCAGGAGTTTTGCTTGGTGAGATCAATCCTAACCCTAGTCTTTTTTATTTATTTATTTATTTTATTTTAAAATTAAATTTTAAAAAAAAATATATCCACTTAAATCTAATTAAAAATCTCATGATAAGATTAGAAACCCTAACTATTTAGAGCATGCATCATATTAGTTTTATTTTTATTTTTATTTTTATTTTTATTTCTTTGGTGATTGCTGGAGGCAAGGTAAGCCTTTTAGAATTCAATTAGTTGTATGCATCTAGTTTAAATTGCATAAAACACTTTGATTGAAAATTTTTTATGCATATTCATAGTAAACCAAATTAAGGGCACAACCCAATTAAACAAGATAAGGTGGGGATTTGATCATCCTTCCTTGGCTCACAAACAACTAACTAGCATCCTGCATTGACCTAAGCCTTTAATTTTAAAATCAATTAGACATCAACCCTAGGAACCCGAGCTCAATAGGAGGAGAAACCCTAAGAATTGAACTAGATTAGGGTTAGTCAATTTAACTGATGTCTAGGAAAGTAGTTCAAGGATGACTGGGCTCGAAGGAAGGTGGTTTTTAATTGGTTTCATTCGCTTACCTGGCCAAGCATAATTGATATCTAAGGCAAGCAATAGGGGGACTCCCACCGACCTTACACTTACTTGGCTAGTTGATTGGCTGATCCTATACTTGGAGGGCTTGAAGATGACCTTGGCAGTTAGGAGCTGTCTAGATCTAGGATAACCCTTAGTCAGGACTGATTGACCAACTTGATTGCTAACCAACATCAAACCTAATTAAACTTAATTCTTTTCTCTCTTCTTAGTTCTAGGACTCCTTAGGATCTCTTCTTTAGAACTCTTCTTTCTTTCTTCTCCTTTCTCCTCTAAAAATAAAATAAAAATTAAATTAAACTAACTAAAAAAATATTAAAAATAATAATTTAATTTAATTTAATTTAATAAATAAAATAATTAATTTTTAATATAATAAAATAATAAATAAATATAAAAAATTCTAAAATTTTTTTTGAATAATATGTTAGGGCTGCACTAATACATATATGATAGAAAATTATTTTACCTGATCTAGTTGAACCCAACCATAATAATCAAATGGCTAATCTGAACCTAATAGTCCAAAAATTAGATAAAGTTGATCTTCTTGCTCAGAAATTAGATCAACTCCTTATCCTAGGTCAACAATCTTCTGCACAATTTACATTATCTTCTAATTATCAAGAGATTTATTCAATCTATGCTAGTCCAACCCATCATGTGAGTGAATGTCCGATGACTGCATAGTTTTCACATTTTATCCAAGAACAAGTTCAAGCTGCTCAAGGATACTCCAAATTGATTAATGATCCATTTTCAAATTTATATAATCTAGATTGGAGCAACCACCATAATTTTTTTCATAATTTTTCTAGGACATCCCAATAGACTCAAGCTCAAACCTAAATTTTACCTATGCAAAACTATCAAAATAGGCCCCAATACCAAACCTATGCCTATAATAATGGCCAGCCTAGTAAGCCTTTCCAGCTACCATATCATAATCTAGTTGATGATAGCTTTAATCAACTTCAATAATTAATTCTAACTCAATAGCAATCTATCGCCAAGCTAGAAGTTCAAATAGGACAATTAGTTGAGTCTAACATGAGGAGAGAACTAGATCAACTACCAAACCTACCAATTTCAAACAACCCATCTAATGTCTATCAACCACCTAGACTAAGTTATCAATTTAATATCTCACTTAAGAATCCCCAATCTGAGAATATCAAAGTAATTCCTGAACTTAAAAACTATAGAATTCTTATGGACCCATACCAAGATCAGGTGAGAGAGGCTAGTACTGATGCTAGCCAAAATAAAAATTTAGAGGAACATGTTAGTACTGAGACTAACCACATAGAAGAACTCGAGCCAAAAACTAGTACTGATGCTGGTTCTAGTTTAAATAAGATAGAAATAGGGAGAAAAAGAATAGATGATTTATCCAAAACTTATAAACCTAAAAGCCTATTCCCTTCAATCCTAGAAGTAGGTTCTTCTTACAAAAATCAAGAGGCATGTAATAAAGAGTCAATGAAGTTGTTTAAGTAAGATCACATTAATTTACCTTCAGAATTAAAATTGCCTTTAGTCACCATTCCAGCACCCATTGAATCAAACTTGACTCCTAATACAAAAACTCCATTCATGAGTATTTTAGAAAAACAAATAGGAGAAATTCTTAATAAACATAGGTCTGAGAATGGGATCATAAATTATGTCCCCAAAATTAACAATGATTATATCAATAATAGGATTATAAATCAACTTTCTGAGATTGATAATTCAAAACCATTAGAATTTGTCGATCCAATATTTGACACAGGATAGTAAGCTGCATTGTGTCTGGCTGAAGATGGTAAACTAAGCGCTTGTTAGAAGGCAACCCAATATTTAATTTTTATCTAATTTATCTTTTTAGTTTATTTTTTTTTTAGGATAATTTGAATAAGTTGGAGGGAGAGCCCAAATTTTCAAAGACATATGCTGGACCAAAAATATAGTCAAGTGTATTCTTTCATGTTATTTATTACATCCTTTTTTTTTCTCCATTGAGGACAATGTCGATTAAGTTGGGGGAAAGAAAAATAAAAATTTTAAGTCCTCAAAAAAGTTAGTATTTAGTATTTAGACACCTGATTATGCTTAAGAATCAAATTAAACTAAGCATTTTTTTAAAAAAATTGATACACAAATTAGAGAATTTGTGAGATATTGAGGAATCAAGTATTAAGAAAATTCAATAAAGAGTTAAGTCTAGAACATAAAAAAAATTTTCTTAGAGCATTCCTAATTATTTCTACTAGCATCAAAAAAAAGTCTACTTTTTATAGGCTTGTGTAGGGAACTATATATTTTTTCATATAACAAATTTATTTTAATAAAATAGTTTCCAAGTACTTCTCACTGAGTAACTGGGCCTCTTTGCCTAAGCAAGCATTGAGTTTCGCATCAAAAGGTGGGAAGGGCAAAGAAGCTCGTTGTAAAACTAGTCTTAACTCGTAGCCTATTTGATTTGAGCTAGTAAGCCCGAGGGGTATTCTATACCTAGTGCCCTAAAGCAAACTGGTTTGGAAGTCATTGGCCTAAGACTCGCTACATAGATTAAATAGAAAGCTTAAGAGGTTAAGACACTCAATAGTGGTACAATATTAAAAAAAAAATATATTTATTTCCCACCAAGTAATCGAGTCCCATTGCCAAAGTAAGCAATGATATTCGCATCAAAAAGTGGACAATATAAAAATAAAAATCAATAAATAAAGGGTGGAAGTAGCAATACACTTGTCTATATGAAAGTTTCGATAAATCAGAGATAAAGGTGGGATAATTTAAAAAAAGTTCTAAAAAATTTAATATTTTTTACTTAATTTTTCTATTTATAAGTATTAATACCCCAATGATATGTCTCACCTAAGCTCTACTGAATATCAATGGCCATTTTAAAAACTACTTAGGTAAAATTCAAAAATCTAAAGTTAAAAGATATTTAAAACTAAATTTTTTTTTTACCCGAGGACGAGCAAAACTTAAGTTGGGGGATGTGATAAGTACCATAAATTTACCAATAAAAGTATTAATTTATTAATTAATTTATATTAATTTTTAAGAATTATTAATCAATTTATATATAATTTTTAAGAAATTCATATTTTTATTAATTAAAAAACTAATTAAAAAATAATAAAAATTAGAAAATAAAATTTTATAATCAATAGAAAGAGCTCATTTTTTTTATCATAACAAAATAAGTTTGAAGCAAAACAGAGCTAAAATGAAAAAGATATGAATAAAATAAAAAAAAATTAAATGAAAAATAACATACGGCTCAAGTCGCCACGCCGCAGCAGCCGGCGCATCCAAACGCGCCAAGCCAAGCCAACCAAGCTAGCGCACCAAGCCATCCACGCTAGCCGACTCAAGCTCAGAAGCTATCAGCTGGTCTACAGCACAGTGTGGACCGCCAGCTCAACATACGCCGGCGAATTAGAGCTTGCCACGTGGTGGACCTAGACCCCTAAAGAATTTACAGAAAATTCATCACGGCACACAGGATATTTTGTTCTTTTCATCTATCAATAAAAGGCATTGATTGGTTGTGGTGCACGATGTTGCCGGTCCATGCGGTCCATGGGAACAGTAAATGCACGATCGTGCGGTGGTGGTTGTTTGCAGTCAAGATCGGATGGTCAACATTTTTTTCGATTGCTGATTTCACCCAGATTGCAATCGGATGGTAGCGCTTGATTCCAGCTTCCATCCGACAGTTCAGAAGGCTTTCGATGGCGATCAAACTCTCAAGTGCATGATCAACAACCTAAATTCCTCCATCAAGCACGATCCAATGCTTAGAAATTGATCCGACTTGATCTGGGCCATTACACATCCATTTTTGGTATTTTTTGAAGCATCAAATCACCATCCAATAGTCAGAATTAAAAGAACTCAATAAGGGCTATTTTAATCCAAATTTCACTCAAATTTCATCCTATTTTCATGATTAAAACAACCCTTAATCCCACATTGCCTCCAAAAAAAAATATCTAGCCTCCCTAGCTCTATAAAAAGGACCCAGGCCTTCATAAATCAACATCTCCGATCAAGGTGAAGCTTTGGTACAGGGTAAAGCCAGGCTCTGGGTTAATGGCTGCTTCGAGGCAATTGGTGCTGAGAGAAAAATTTGGGCTTCTATACCATCTTTCCATCCATGCTGATCCAAGATCAGAGATCAGGCTATTTTATTTTATTTTTTTTAAATTTTATGTATTTAAATTTTAAAATTTTAATTAATAAAAATTTTATTATTACACTTTAATTTCAACTTTTTATTTTTATTATAATTTAATTTCTATATTTTAATTATTACTTTTTATTTTTCGACAAGTAGATGCTAAGATCTAACTAGTAGATCTTAGTACCAAGTTTAAATTTCTGTACCTTTTAATTTTCGTTTTCCGACTTCACTTCTAATCCCAAACCTCTTCTCTTTTCATTTTCTTTTGTAAAATCAAAGATTTCAAGTCTAAAAATACTACCTTCCTTGTGGATTCAACCTAACTCATTACTATCTACGTATTTTTAATTATTTTAAGAAGTCGGATTAAACTGATAAACATGGTGTCTTAACGACAACATCGCATTCCTATCACCTACCTTCTTTGACTTTACCTATTTTTATGTCATGTAAATTTTTCAAATGGACATGGACATTAGATATGGGGTGCAGAAGAGTCGTTCTACAGATTAAATACTCCATTAATTTTTTGAGAAGGGACTCTTTGTCGCCCAGGAATCCTTGCCGCCCAAGATTCCTTGCCGCCCTCTCATCCTTAACGCCTCTTGGACCAAGTCAAAGTCCCTTGGAATTTTGACTGTTCAAAGATCAATCTCCATGCCATCTTTGCTGAATAGGCATCCCACTTCAAGGCCATTGGATGGCCTTCTTATCTGATCTAATGGTTAATCAGAGTGGCACCAAAAATGAAAGCTTGCGACTCTTCATAAATAACTTACGTAGAATTAGTCCAAGAGTCCTTTTGCTTTAAGGCACCTCTTGAACTAAGTCTACATGATGTTATTATTTCATTAGGCATGAGATAGGCTAAAGGGTCATGAGATATTTATATGGAAAGTGTGCAAGAAAATGAGTTGGCACCCCTATGTACATTATAAATAAGGGTGCGCACCAAGAGTCCGAGTGTGTGAAAATTATCTTTCTTTCTTACCAATATTTTCTATTATTTAATTTTTTTTCTTTCCTTCTCTTGTCCAGATCTTGTCCTTATAAGGATTGAAGTCATCTTAAGATAAAGAGATTAGGAAGAAAAATTAAGAAGACAAAAAAAAAGAAAGATAGGTAAGGAGAGGTAAGGAAGGTGACATAAAGGCTAAGGAAGGTCTTGCCCTTTTAATTAAATTTCTTATTATCAAAATTTTAATTATATAAATCAAAGGTGCTGGTGTCTTGATCAAGTCTATGTGTAGATCAATGTTGGAGGGTGAACACGTGGGCACCTAGTGGAACCCTTGACAGACTGCTACCGGCAATTAGGGACAATTTAGGATTTAGCGATAAGAGCTATGTTCTAATACTTTCTTTTATATTACAAATGTATGTTATATGATTTAATTGCTACTAAGGTGATCCTAGGATTTGGGTTTGGTTTGTATGATTTCATAATTATGCTTTGAAATCCATGCTTATGCCCTGTACACCAATTCTATCTGTGGTATCAGAGCAAGCCTTATTAGGTTAAATCATATAATGCTTTGCTTATAATATAATGGCACAAATAAAAAGTATGATATAACTAGTATGTTATTTATATGATGAGATCATATTTTTATTTATCATAATAAGATTATAATGTATATATATTATTCTGTAAAGGTTGTCCTGATATAATGGAAAGTATTCACTATATAATGATGGTTGTCCTAGAATAATTATACATGTTAGATATATATAAATTTTATTCATAATTGATGCTATTATGGCATTTAGTTTGATTTAAATCATATGCATCAAGAATCCATTTTAAATCCCTCTTTAAAAATTATATTAAGTTGTAGTGTAATTAATCTATAGCTGTAATCAGTCGGGATGTCTAATTGATCAATCGGTGTCTAGGATAAATGGTTCATGATTGATAAAAAGAACATGATTTTTAATTGATTCCGTTGTCTGACCTGGCCAATTTATTGGTGTCTAAGAAAAGCAACGGGGGGACTCCCACTTCTCTCCCACTTACCTGACCGATTCGATTAATTTAAATCTAGATTGAAATGCTTAGTATTATATTCACTACATTAAGGCCTTCCTTCATACTAGGTTCTTATTATGTCCAGAATCCATATTAGTTTTGTTGTGTAACCATAAGATCTATCATGGGAATGATGTAATATTAATCTAGTGCATTGAGATGCTTACAGCATTTTGAATATACTGCTTTATTGTGTAACCACAAAAGTAGTTATATTTTATTTTGACTGTATAGAAATGAAGGATTCTATTTAAACTAAAATATTAAAGTTTGTTGTGCTAACACAAGGCTATTAATATTTTAGAGGCAAAAGTTTTTTGAGAGTTGCATAAAATGCAATTGGAAAGAGTTTCCTACCTTTGAACTTATAACAGGTTTTGTTATGCAACCACAAGACCTTTTATAAGAAATTAGGATCTTATTCTCACTAAGAAAATCAATAAGAGGATTATGATTTTTTGATTAAATAGTGGAAGACATAATTAAATTAAAGTTCCTAATTTAATTATGTTTGTCATCATGAGTTGTTTGCTTATATATTGTTCTTTATTATGTAGATTAAATGGCTTCTTCACTTTCATTGTGTTCAATTTTGGATTCAAATAAATTGACTGGTCAAAATTATGTTGACTGATTGAGAAACCTAAAAATAGTACTCAGTCAAGAAAAACTTCTCTATATTCTTGATGCCCCTGATCCTAAGCCATTAGAAAATGATGCCACAGATGAAGATAAGTCCACATACAAGATGTGGCAAAATAATTTTCTTACTGTCAAATGCATCATACTTGCCTCTATGAATAATGAATTACAGAGGCAGCATGATAGGCATGGACACTCAGTCCATATTGCTCAATCTAAAAAAAAGCTTTATGGAGAGCATAGTAGGACTGCTGCTAGATATGAGATATCTAAGTAATTATTTCATGCAAGAATGATAGAAGGAACATCCGTACAAAATCATATTTTGATGCTAATTGACCTAATCACTCGATTAAGTCAATTAGGTTTTGTTATGAATGGAGAGTTAAGTCAAGATTTGATCTTGCAATCACTCTTTGAATCATTTTCTCAGTTTATCATAAACTATCATATGAACAAACTAAATTCTTCCTTGTCTGAGCTATTAAATATGCTCAAAATAGCAGAAAGCCATATCAAGAAGGATAAGGCTCCTCTTCTTCTTGTGGATGGGATCTTCAAGAAGAAGGCAAGCAAAAAAGGTTCAAAGAAAAGGTTGAATCCTAAAGATGGTATAAATAAGAAGAAAAAGGGGAAGAAGGTCTCCGGACAGACGACCTATTTTCACTATGGTAAAATAGATCATTGGAAGAGGAATTGCAAGGCTTACCTTGCAACCATGAAGTCTGGTGCAAATAATGCACCAAAAGGTATGTATGAGATACATACTATATTATCATTAAATTCTTTCATTTCAAATTCTTAGGTATTAGATACTAGTTGTAGTTTTTATATCTATAAATCTTTGCAGGGACTACAGAAAATTAAGAGTTTGAAGAAAGATGAATTCAAGCTTTATGGCACTGGAGGAGAGTCTATCCAAGCAGAAGCTGTGGGGACAAATATATTGAAGTTACCTTATGGGAAGATCTTAGAGCTTACAAATTATTATTATATGCCTAAGATCATTAAAAATATTATATCTATACCCTTGTTATGAAAACAAGGTTATAGTGTTAATGTAATAAGTGAAGGTTGCTCGATCAAATATTCTAATGAAAATATTTGTTTTGGCATATTTAGCAATGATTTGTTGACTCTATGTTTGGATGATAATATATTTCATATTGATGAAAATAGAAAATATAAGAGAGATGACATAAATAATGCTTTACTTTGGCATTATCGATTAGGTCATATTAGTGAGGCCAGAATTAACAAGTTATACAAAGAAAAGCTTTTTGGTCTTTTTGATTATGAATCATTAGGAACTTGTGAATCATGTCTCATGGATAAAATGACTAAGACTCCATTTAGTGGATATGAAGAAAGAACAAAAGAATTATTAGGACTTATACATACGGATGTATGTGGTCCTATGACAACTCAAGCCAGAGGAGGATACTCTTATTTCATAACATTCACTGATGATTTATCTAGGTTTGGATATGTGTATCTTATGAAACACAAATTAGAAGCCTTTGATAAATTTAAAGAGTATCAAAGTATGGTCGAAAAACAAACTGGACAATGTATAAAAATCCTTTGATCTGATCGGTGAGAAGAATACTTATCTAGTGAGTTTCTAGACTATCTTAAAGTAAAAGGGATTCTCTCTGAATGGACACCTCCTTATACACTGTAATTAAATGGTGTAGTCAAAAAGAAAAATCGTACCTTATTAGATATGGTATGGTCCATGATGTGCTTCACTAAATTACCTATTTTCTTCTAGGGTCATATCCTAGAGACCACAATTTATATCTTGAATAGAGTACCTTCTAAATCTGTATCTAGTACTCCATATGAGATATAGAGAAGTAAGAAACCCAATCTTAAGTATTGGGGTTGTCCAGCATATGTCAAAAGAAATTTTGGACATAAGCTTGATGCTAGATCAGATAGATGTCCATTTATTGGATATCCAAGAAATAGTGTAGGATAATTATTCTACCATCCTACTGAACAAAAGGTATTTATAAGTAGGCATGCCACTTTCATAGAAAAAGAATTTATCCTAGAAAAGGGCAGTGGCAAAAATATTGAACTTAGTGAAGTTCAAGAAAAATAAATAGAAATTTCTCAATCAAATAATCACATAAAAGAACCAAAAAAAATAACTCCTATTCATAGGTCTGAAAAAGTACGACATACACCTATAAGGTATGGGTTCATTATTGAGAATAATAAAGCCTAAGTTATTGAGAATGATGAACCTCTGACCTATACAGAAGTAGTCAAAAGTAAGGACTCTGACAAATGGCTGGCTGCCATGCAATCCGAAATAGAATCCATGCACACCAACAAAGTATGAACTTTGCTAGATGCACCAGAGGATATAAACCCTATTGGATGCAAATGGATATTTAAGAAAAAGATTGGAGCAGATGGTCAAATTGAAACTTATAAAGCCAGATTGGTGGCTAAAGGTTTTAGGCAAAAATAGGGGATTGATTATGATGAAACATTTTTATCTGTTGCCATGCTCAAATCTATTCGGATTATGCTTGCCATAGCAGCATACCACGATTATGAAATATGACAAATGGATGTGAAGAATGCCTTCCTTAATGGTTTCCTTGAGGAGGAGGTCTATATGTCACAGCCAGAGGGATTTGAGTCAAATGAGAGACCAAATCAGGTATGCAAGCTTAAGAGATCCATTTATGAATTAAAGCAAGCATCAAGGAGTTGGAACATCCATCTTGATATAACAGTAAAAGAGTTTGGTTTCATCAAGAATGTGGATGAACCATGTGTGTATAAGAAAACTAGTGGGAGAACCATAGTCTTCTTGGTTCTGTATGTAGATGACATACTCCTCATTAGGAATGATATCCCAATGTTGAAATCAGTCAAATTATGGTTATCAAATAAGTTTTCCATGAAGGATTTGGGAGAAGCATCCTATATACTAGGAATAAAGATCTATAGAGATAGATTTAAGAGGATGCTAGGCTTATCCCAATCTAGGTACATTGACTTAATACTGAAAGGATTCAGTATGGATGAGAGTAAAAGAGGTTACTTACCCATGAGTCAAGGCATACATATGAAGGAAAATCATGATTTCCCGAATCAAGTTCATTCAGATCAGATCAGATCAAAAGATATATTTCAAAAATTTTTCTCTTTCATCTAGATTAGATCTAAGATGTTTTAGATCTGATTATTACTATTTTAGAAATTAAATAAAATATATATAAATTAAATCAAATTTAATTTACCTTGATATGGGTAATCCTATTACCTGTTGATGATCCTATATGCAGCAGAAGGTTCTGGATCTAGCCACGCAAGTGCCTGGCCTCTATCGATATCCACTCGGGCTGGATCTGGAGATCCTCTTCTTCTCTATCACATCTCCAGAAATCAGATCTAGATCTGATCTGGAGGATCTTCAAAACTCCTTTTGAAGATCAGCAGTCGTCCTTTGCAGCAGCGCAGCCTTCTAGCTTTCAGTCGCCTTTCTTTGATCTGGATCGCACCAACCAAAAATCCAAAACTCCTTTTGGACGTGGAGAGGAAGGGGAGAAGGTGGTTTGGCATGGAGGAAGAGGGGAGAGGCAGCCTTGGGCGTGGGGAATTGTGATTCCTTTCAATCACTTCCAATCACAATCTGGGTTGGGCGCAGGGTCTTATTTATAGACTATCTGTGATCCAACTTCTCTTCTTCCCAACCAATCACAACTCTTTGTGAAATCAGATCTAAATCTGATTGGTGGGAATAGAGTCCCCTGGATTCCTCCTTAGAGGGTGCCTAAGACCAGTCAAAGTTGGTTCTTAGGAGAACTCTAATTGGAATCCAAAAAGGAGATGGAGTCCCTTGTCCAACAAGGACTCCTAGGCGCCTCCAACTTGGGCACACGCCAAGGGTGGCGTGCGCCCTCTTCCTTGCCAGGTTCTGGCAGGGGGACAGGCCCCCACCAGCTCTCCAATAGGTGCATGACATGTGGTCAAAAGTCAAAGTGTCAATGGTCAACATTTGACCAGTCAAAGGTAGACTTTGACCAAAGTCAAAGAACAAGAAATGGCAGGTGACCAAAAATGGCAGGTAATGTCTTACAAAATAAGACAACCTTTTTCTGACTTGGACAACCTCCAGTCAGACCATATGAAGGCCTCTGATTGAGCACAAACTCCTTTGGCTCAGTCAGGACAACTTATTTATGATAGTAAAAGAAGAACGTTAGGTTCAATCGAGTGCTAGCACGATTTCCTTGAACCTAATTGAATCTCATTCAGATCAATTGAACTAGATCAGTTCAATTGATGATCACCAGATTCAAACCCTTGTTTGTGTGACCCAGTTAGGTTCAGTTCTGTATGGTAATGGGATATGTCATGATCTCTATCATCGACATCATCGAAACTCCTTTCGATGGATCAGAACTCTTCTGATTCGAACAGCTAGAATGATCGATCATCTAAATCATTCTAATTGCTCCCAAAATCCACCAGTGACACCTAGCAGTATATGGTGGCAACCCATCAGAGCTGAATGCGAACCTCTTGGTGCAGCTACCTGTGTGATTAAGTTCTTCTATCTTGAGCCCCGATCAGATTAGGGTTAAGGTGAACTCGTCAAACCCTAGTCTCTGTCATATGATGTAATCATTCGATTCGAGTCCAATGTGAAAATCTAAATAGAAACTCTTTCTATTATTTCACTCTGCCATGGCCATGGGCTTCTGGACTTGATTCTCATGATCATCATAGGGCTGCTCCTCTACCACCGAGGTAGATAGATTCCATCTTGATGCAATCCAGTTCCTACAATGAACATGCTATAGCCAACATACACCTCAGGGTTCCATATGGCTAGGAGACCGAGTAATGGTGTAGTCAAACTATAACACCCTCAAGGTGAACTGCCGATGCATCCTCAGGTCAAAGAACCAGACACACTACTGCAGCATCGAGTCAGTCATTGACGAGAAGGTAGACTCCCTAATGACTACTCGAGGTGGTCACGCTCAGTGCCCTCGTTCTCTAACGAGTACCTGTACTCTCGCTCCGGTGTCTCCACACCGTAGACTCAAGACTCATCTACTAAAGAGAAGCGATTGTACACCAACCTTCCGGATCAATCACCATCCTCGTGATGATCCTATGGTCGGGAGCATTTTATGAGTTAATAATGATTATTCATGTCTTAAATTTTCAACTCTTGAAAATATGAATTATCATTACCATTAACTCAAAGGATGTATCACAGACACTAAATACACATATGTGTGATAGAAAATAACCCATTTTATTGATTATAGTCAAAATTATAATTTTGCCCCTAGAAGTGTATTACAAGTGTCAGCCAATTCTGGCTTCTAGGGCACATATATCTAACAATCTCCCACTTGTCCTAAAGCCAATTGGCTACAAGTCTAAGTCCCATCTTCTCAAGGTGGGCTTCGATCTTCTGCTGGCCCAACGGCTTTGTAAGTGGGTCTGCCACATTATCTGTGGAGTTGACTCTCTTGACCTCGACGTAACCCTTCTCGAGGTAATCGCGGATGAGGTGGTATCGCCGCTCAATGTGCTTGGATTTCTGGTGAGACCTCGGCTCCTTAGCAAGGGCTATGGCGCCATTGTTGTCGCAGTATAGAGGAATGGCATCTGATGGCATTACTCCAATTTCTGCAGCAAACTTCTTGTACCAGAATGCTTCCTTCGCAGCCTCTGATGCAGCGATATATTCTGCTTCCATGGTGGAATCTGCTATCACCGTTTGCTTGGAACTCTTCCAGCTGACAGCACCACCATTGCACACAAACAGACTCCCAGATGTCGACTTTCGATCATCTATATCGGACATGAAATCCGAGTCTGTGTATCCCTGGACTTGGAGTTCTCCATTACCAAAGACCAACATCATATCCTTAGTTCTTCTCAAGTACTTAAGGATACATTTCACAGAAGTCCAGTGTTCTTCACCTGGATTTGACTGATATCTGCTTGTGACACTCACAGCATGGGCTATATCAGGTCGTGTACATAGCATGGCATACATGAGGCTCCCTATTGCAGAAGCATAAGGGATCTTGCTCATGCATTCTATTTCCTCAGGTGTGCTGGGGCACATCTTCTTGGAAAGATGAATACCATGTCTGAAGGGTATTAATCCCCTCTTAGAGTTTTCCATACTAAACCTCTTTAGTACTTTCCTCTATGTACATCTTCTGTGAAAGTCCTAGCATCCTATTCGGTCTATCCCTATAGACCTTAATTCCTAGAATAAAGGATGCTTCACCTAGGTCTTTCATGGAGAATTCCTTGGACAACCATAATTTGACTGTTGTCAACATGGGAATATCATTCCCAATAAGGAGGATGTCATCCACGTACAATACGAGGAAGACAACAGCGCTCCCACTGACCTTTTTGAAAACACATGGTTCCTCTTCATTTTTGATGAAACCAAACGTTTTGATCACATCATTGAAACGAGTGTTCCAGCTCCGAGATGCTTGCTTAAGTCCATATATGGACCTTTGCAGCTTGCAAACCTTGTGATCAGTATCACTGGATGTGAAACCTAGCGGCTGTTCCATATAGATATCTTCCTCAAGATATCCATTTAAGAATGCCGTTTTCACGTCCATTTGCCATATTTCATAATCGAAATAGGCTGCAACGGCAAGCAATGTGCGGATGGATTTTAGCATAGCCACTGGGGAAAAGGTATCCTGATAGTCAATGCCTTCGCGTTGACTATAACCTTTTGCCACTAGTCTAGCCTTGAATGTCTCCACATTTCCATCTGCACCAATCTTTCTCTTGAAGATCCATTTACACCCAATAGGTACTATACCTTCTGGTGGATCTACCAAGGTCCAGACTTGGTTTGAGTGCATCGAGTCAATTTCTGACTGCATTGCCTCTAGCCATTTCTCGGAGTCGATATCTGATATCGCCTCGTTGTAGGTTTTGGGATCATCACCATGAGCACCATTACCTACGAGGAACATTTTCTCTACTTCCTCTGAAATAATACCTAAGTATCTTTCAGGGGCCTTGCCTTTTAATAAGAAATTAAGAAGTGCATCTAGATAAAAGATTAAAGAAGAAAATTTAAGAAGATAAGAGAAAAAAAATATAGGTAAGGAGTGTTAGATTATATGGCCCTAGAAGCCAGAATTTGGCTGCACTTGTAATACACTTCTAGGGGCAAAATTATAATTTTGATTATAATAATAAAATGATTATTTCTATATATGTGTATTTAGTGTCTGTGATACATCCTTTGAGTTAATGGTAAATGATAATTCATATTTTCAAGAGTTGAAAATTTTAAGACATGAAATAATCATTATTAACCTCATAAATGCTCCGACCAAGGATCTCATAAGGATGGTGATTGATCAGAAGGTTGGTGTACAATCGCTTCTTTTAATAGATGAGTCTTGAGTCTATGGTGTGGAGACACCGAGCGAAGAGTACAGGTACTCGTTAGAGAATGAGGGCAATGAGCGTGACCACCTCAGAGTAGTCATTAGGAGTCTAACCTTCTCGTCAAGTGACTGACTCAATGCTAACGTAGTGTGTCTGGTTCTTTGCTATATGCATCGACAGTTCCAACATGGAGTGCATCATATTTCGGAAGGCCTCCGATTGATCGATCGAATCGAGTTCCATTGAAGGCTTTCAAATCAGAGGAAGCTCAAAGTTTTGGTATGGAATGGGACTTTTGCATAAATTCGAGGAGAGAAAGAAAAGATCGGTGTGGACGTCATTCATGGTGAGCTGAGGTAACGTGGTGAGGCTCCTCAAATTCATTAATCCAGTCCTTCTACATATTTTTTGATCGAGGATGTCATCTGATTGTAAACCTTGGAAGGCTTTCGATTATGAGATGGCTAGGTTACTTTTGGAGAAGAATCACGATCTTGAAACAAGGATCTTTGCCTTATTTCCCTTTTCTAGCGTACGAGCTATGCTAGCCCAAGTGCACTTCTTGGGACCTTGACTGATTTCTTGAAGGAAAATCTGATTTCCTCGTCTAAGATTCGTTCAGATTGATCAGATCAAAGATATATTTCAAAATTTTTTCTCTTTCATCAAGATCTAAATATTTTAGATTTGATTTTATTATATTTTAATTAAATAAAATTAATAAATATTAAATCAAATTTTAATTTACCTTGATTTGGGTAATCCTATTACCGTTGATGATCTTTATGCAGCGGAAGGTTCTGGATCTAGCCACGCAAGCCCTGGCCTCTATCGATATCCACTCGGTTGATCTGGAGATCCTCTTCTCTCTATCAACACTCAAAAAATCAGATCTGATCTGATCTGGAGATCTTCAAAACTCCTTTTGAAGATAGCAGTCGTCCTTTGCAGCAGCGCAGCCTTCTAGCTTTTGATCGCCTTTCTTGATCTGAATCGACCAACCATCCAAAATCCTTTTGGATGAGAGAGAGGAGAAGGAGAAGTGGTGGAGAAAGGGGAGAGCAGCCTTGGGCGTGAGGATTCCTTTCAAATGAATTCTTCCAAAATCTGGTTGGGCGCAGGGTCTTTTAATAGACTAGTGATCCAACTCTCTTCTCCCAACCAATCACAACCTTTGTAAAATCAGATCTAAATCTGATTGGTGGGAATAGAGCTCCTTGGATTCCCCTTAGAGGGTCCTAAGACCAGTCAAAGTTGGTTCTTAGAGAAACTCTAATTGAATCCAAAAAGGAGATGGAGTCCCTTTCAACAAGGAACTCCTAGCGCCTCCAACTTGGCACAGGCCAGGGTGGGTGCGCCCCTCTCCTTGCAGGTTCTACAGGGGAAGGCCCACCAGCTCTCAATAGGTCGTGACATGTGGTCAAAAGTCAAAGTGTCAATGGTCAACTTTGACGCAGTCAAAGGTAGACTTTTGACCAAAGTCAAAGAACAAGAAATGCAGTGACCAAAAATGGTAGGTATGTCTTACAAAATAAGACAACCTTTTTCTAATTGGACAACCTCCAGTCAGACCATATGAAGGCCTCTGTTAGCACAAACTCCTTTGCTCATGCAGGACAACTAATTTATGATAGCAAAAGAAGAACGTTAGGTTCAATCGAGTGCTAGCACGATTTCCTTAACCTAATATGAATCTCATCAGATCATTAACTATCAGTTAGATGATCACCAGATTCAAACCCTTGTTTGTGTGACCCAGTTAGGTTCAGTTTGTATGGTAATGGGATATGTATGATCTCTATCATGACATCATCGAAACTCCTTCGATGGATCAAAACTCTTCTGATTCGAACAGCTAGAATGATGATCATCTAAATATTCTAATTGCTCTCAAAATCCACCAGTGACACCTAGAGTATATGGTGCAACCCATCAGAGCTGAATGCGAACTCTTGGTGCAGCTACCTTGATAGCAAATCCATTTTAGGGTTTGTCTTTACTCTGAATAGTGCAGTAGGAAGTTGGAAGAGTTCTAAGCAGCCTACTATAGCTGATTCAACTACTGAGGTAGAATATATAGCTATAAGTGAAGCCACCAACAAAGCTGTCTGGATGAAGAAGTTCATCACTGAATTGGATATTATTCCTAAAATTAAGAATCCAGTACCACTTTACTATGACAATACTGGAGCTGTTGCTCAAGCAAAGGAACCTAGGTCTCATCATAAATTCAAACACATTCTGAGATGCTTCCATCTCATTCATGAAATTATTGAAAGATAAGATATAGTCATAGAACTAGTTGACATAAAGAACAACATAGCAGACTCATTCACTAAGGCTTTACCACTATAATTGTTTGATCATCACCTTGATTGTATGGGATTAAAATTTAAGGGTGATTGGATTTAGTGCAAGTGAGAGATTGAAAGGAATATGCCCTCAAGCCAATCAATTTTTGGGCTGTTCTTTATCTTCCAAACTCATGTAATGATATTTTAAACTAAATAAAAGCATTATTTCATCATATTCAGTGTCTTATTATTTATTTAACATTATGATGAACCCCATAAATTAAGGCTATGGTTTTAGAATTATGATGAGATCATACCAGTGAGATCTAAAACCTTAAAACCCTAATTTAAATATTCCTAGTCGATGGAACATTGAGTTGGGGATCAATGTTTTCGATAAGACTAGCACATCTTTTGTATGCTCAATTGAGAGGATGATTGATCTCACAATCACTTGTGTATGACACTAATATAAAGATGTAGGTGCTCATTAGAGAATGAGTTCACTGAATTGATCCAAGTTGAGAATATCTAATGGAGTCTTATCTACATGTCAATAGATGGTTCTCATAGTGGAATTATGCATATAATTCTTTGATCTGAAACTACCATAGAATCTTATATATATGAATCCATATTTTGGTTCATACTCATTCATGACTCAGTCATATACGAGATGATCTGGATATGGTAGATTATATATGAAGGTTGTGAGTAGGTTAACATGGAATCAATCACTCCTGGTAAGAGGAAATAGCATCCTACCTGCTTCAAACAAATGATGATTCAGGAAGACTTTGATCAAAGCCTGATGAAAATTAGAAATGGTTTCTAATATTTCATTAAATGAATCATCATCATAAGATTGAAAGAGAAATAAATATGATATTGGGATTGACATATTTTCATATCCACAGTCATATTCAGGATGTAGGGAGATCGAAGGATCTAGTTGCATGGTAATTTTTCATTGAAGGATATTTTTGGTATTTTATCAAAATTTCACATCTTTTGAGAAGTCACGATGTGTTGCTAGATGTTAATCATGTCTTATGGGTTCGATCAAATTAAAATTTTAATTTGATTATTAAATTTAAAAGTATTCTAAATTAAGTCAAATTGGGTTGGCTAGTTTTGACCTAAATCGGTTTGGATAAGTTCTAACCACATTAGGTCAAATCATACCCAGACCCACAACTGGTTAGATGTGGAACCCAATGGGTCACACACAAAGAGAATTGATTAAAGGGTCTAATTGGATTAGACCATGTTTGCAAGATGAACATGCTAGCACATGTACCAAACCCTAGCACCTAGATTGGAATTGGATTCGAATCGACTTCCGATTTAGGCTAATTAAGGTCCGATTTGAGCCAAATAGGATTTGGTCTTGAATTGAATTAACCTAGACTAATTGAGCTTCAGTTGGAGCACTACATACCAAAATCCCACATATCAGAGAGTCTCTCTCTTGTGCGTGGGAAGTTTTTCATAAGTAAAGAGTTTTTGGCGCATGGTATTTTGTTGGTGCCTACCTTCTTTAACTTTTACTATTTTTATGTCATGTAAATTTTTCAAATGGGCATGGACATTAGATATGGGGTGTAGAAGAGTCCTTCTACAGATTAAATACTTCGTTATTTTTTTGAGAAGGGACTCTTTGTCGCCCAGGAATCCTTGCCGCCCAAGACTCCATGCCGCCCTCTCATCCTTGATGCCTCTTGGACCAAGTCAAAGTCCCTTGGGACTTTGACTATTCAAAGATCAATCACCACATCATATTTGCTGAATGGGCATGCCACTTCAAGGCCATTGGATGGCCTTCTTATTTGATCTAATTGTTATATTAGGGTGGCGCCAAAAATGAAAGCTTGCGACTCTTCATAAATAACTTACGTAGAATTAGTCCAAGAGTCCTTCTGCTTTAAGGCACCTCTTGGACTAAGTCTACATAACATTATTATTTGATTAGGTGTGAGATAGGCTGAAGGGACATAAGATATTTATATGGAAAGGGTGTGAGAAAATGAGTTGTTAGCCTTACGTACATTATAAATAAGGGTGCACACCAGGAGTCCGGGTGTGTGAAAATTATCTTTCTTTCTTACAAGTATTTTCTATTGTCCAATTTTTTTTTGTTTCCTTCTCTTATCCAGATCTTGTCCTTATAAGGATTAGAAGTCATCTAAAGATAAAGAGATTAGGAAGAAAAATTAAGAAGACAAGGAAAAAGAAAGATAGATAAGGAGAGGCAAGGAAGGTGACATAAAGGCTAAAGAAGATCTTGTCCTTTTAATTAAAGTTCTTATTATTAGAATTTTAATTATATAAATCAGAGGTGCTGGTGTCTTGATCAAGTCTCTATATGGATCAACATTGGAGGATGAACATGTGGGCACCTGGTGGAACCCCTAATGAACTGCTGCCGACAATTAGGGATAATTTAGGATTTAGCGATAAGAGGTATGTTCTAATACTTTTTTTTATATTACAAGTGTATGTTATATGATTTAATTGCTAATAAGGTAGTCCTAGGATTCGGATTTGGTTTGTATGATTTCATAATTTTGCTTTAAAATCCATGCTTCCATCCTGTACACCAATCCTATCAGTGGCAACCTATCAAAACTGAAAATGAACCTCTTGGTGCAGTTATATGTGTGATTAAGTTCTTCTATCTTGAGCTCCGATTAGATTAGGGTTAAGGTAAACTCGTCAAATCCTAATTTCTGTCATATGATCTAATCATTTGATTTAAGTTTGATGTGAGAATCTTAATAGAAACTCTTCCTATTATTTCACTTTGCCATGGCCATGGGCTTATGGACTTGATTTTTATGATCATCATAAGGCTACTCCTCATCTACCGAGGTGGATAGATTTTCACTTGGTGCAATCTAATTCCTACAATGAACATGCTATAGCCAACATACACCTTAGGGTTCCAAATGGCTAGGAGACCGAGTCATGGTGTAGTCAAACTATAACACCCTCAAGGTGAACTATTGATGCACCTTAGGTCAAAGAATCAGTCATCGATGAGAAGGTAGACTTTCTTATGACTACTTGAGATGGTCACGCTCAGTGTCCTCATTTTTTAATGAGTACCTGTACTCTTGCTCTGGTGTCTCTACATCATAGACTCAAGACTCATCTATTATAAAGAAGCGATTGTACACCAACCTTCTAGATCAATCACCATCCTCATGATGATCCTACCGTCGGGAGCATTTTATGTGTTAATAACAAAAATTTGTGTCTTAAATTTTCAACTCTTGAAAATAAGAATTATCATTACCATTAACTCAAGAAATGTATCACAGACACTAAATACACATTATGATAGAAAATAATCCATTTTATTATTTATAGTCAAAATTATAATTTTGCCCTTAGATGTGTATAACAAGTGAGCCAATTCTGGCTTCTAGGGCACACATATCTAACAAGATATGCGGGCGCTTACTAAGATTGATTGTTCTCGACTGGTCACAGTGGTTCAGTTGCATCGAAAAGATGCAACCATATCTATTAGGCATTGGATGCTACGGACTGAAGGATGGATTGGGCTCAATATTTTGGATACGATAAGAGACCTAATTAGAAATCCAATCTATATAAATGGTGGGTCTGACTTAACTAAGGAGTAAATCAATATTTCAAACATGATGAGATTCATGAATTAGAGATCAAGTCTGGGTGCACCATGATTAAAAAAATATTGGACAAGAGTTATTCACTCATTAGCTAATCCATCACCAATAACTATTTGGTGAGGTAATAAGTCAGTTGGTGGGACTGCACCACCCACTAAAAATCATTAATTATGAAGATTTTTGCATCTCTACAGGAGAAGTGTAGGAATCTAAAGAAAATAGTAGAAGTTAATTTATTTAAAAATTAAATTTCTAAATAAATTGGTCAAGTCTTAATTACAAAATCTAACTAAAAACTTTGACTCTCTCTAGAAAAAAGAAAAATGTCTACATCCAACCCACTACCTCATATCCTGGACACCCATAGACTGATTGGATCCAATTAGAAGAATTGGCTCCAAAACTTCAAAATCATTTTAGGTTTTGAGAAGTTAACTCATGTATTGGATCAAGATCCTCCCACCTTACCAACCCATCCGTCTACTGAACAAAGAGCATCTCTTGATAATGGACGAATGAAGATAACAAGATCAGATACTACATGTGAGGCTCGATGTTTGATGAGCTTTAGTGCCAACATGAAGATATCAAGACTGTCCGCCAAATGTTATTTCACCTGTAAGAGTTATTTGATGAATAGAGTCATGCAACCAAATATCAATTCACTAAATGACTGTTTAAGGCTAAAATGCATGATGGGCAGTCAGTCCAAGATCATTGTCTAATGATGATCAAGGACTTGGAAGAGCTTGAGAAGCTCAGAGTAAAGTTAGATCAGGATCTACAGAATGATATAATTCTACAATTCTTGACTGATGCATATGGGCAGTTCATCATGAATTACCATATGCATAAACTTCAGAATACTCTGACCAAGCTTATGAATATGCTGGTTATTGTTGAGCTTTCTATGAAAGATTCTAAAGGCTCAGTACTTGCTATGAAATGGACTTCTTCCAAGAGAAAGTCTTTTGGAAAGAAGAAAAGTCTGTGAAAAGATAGAAGGTGGAAGGTAGAAAGAAAAAGAAGATAGAGCTAAAGAAGAAGACCGTTGACAAAGAAAAATATTTTTATTGTAATACTGATGGCCATTGGAAGCAAAACTATCCTACATACCTGCCACCCTAAAGAATAAGAAAGAGACAGGTCCTTCTGGAGGTGTGTTTGTTATTGAATATAACCTTACGATTTCTTCTGCATCCAGTTTGGTGCTTGACTCTGATTCTAGTGCTCATTTATGCACTTCTATGCAGGCTCTTAAGGATAGCAGGAGGCTGAGGGATGGTGAGATGATCCTACGCATAAAAAATGGAGCAAGAATTGCTGCTATAGCCGTGGAAACCTACCCTCTTCGACTACTATCTGGCTTAGATTTAGTACTTTGAGATTGTTATTATGTGCCTACCGTAAGCAGGAATTTGATTTCTATTTCATGTTTAGCATAAGAAGGCAATGTAATTAGTTTTTTTAAGGACCATTGTAATATTCTTTATAAAAGAAATAAAATTGCAAGTGGTTTCCATATTAATGGTCTCTACCAGTTACATATTGATGTATCTATCTTTAATATCGAGCAAAATGTGAATGCCGTAAAATGACCCAGGGATAGTCCAAATGATAGATATCTATGGCACCTAAGGCTAGGTCATATAGCAAAAGATAGGATTAACAAATTGGAGAAAATTGGGCTATTGAATCCGTTGACTTCCAAGCCATATCCAATTTGTGAATTATGTCTTCATGGCAAAATGACTAAGCTCCCTTTTGTAGGATATGGGGATAGGGCCACGGATCTACTTGCCCTAGTACATACTGATGTGTGTGGCCCATTTGATGTGTTAGCTAGAGGCAACTTTGATTACTTCATAACCTTTATCGATGATTTATCTTGGTATGGATACGTGTATCTTATGAGACACAAGTCTGAAGCCTTTGAAAAGTTCAAAAAATTCAGACATGAAGTCGAAAAGCAAACTAAAAAATCATTAAGGTTCTTCGATCAGATCGAGGAGATGAATACCTTAGTCGAGAATTTTTGGACTATCTCTAGCAAAATGGCATAGTCTCTCAATGGACTCCACCTAGAACACCTCAACTCAATGAAATTTCAGAACGAAAAAATCGGACCTTATTAGATATGGTCCGATCCATGATAAGCTTCACAGACCTTCCTGATTTTTTTTGAAAAAATAGCCTATTAACTATAATATATTTATTGAACAGGGTTTTCTCTAAAATCGTTCCAACCACATTGTATGAAATATGGCATGCTAAGAAACCAAGTCTGAGTCATCTCAGAATTTGGGGTTATCCAGCTCATGTCAAAAGACAACAAGCAGACAAGTTAGACTATAGGTCCTTTAGAGCTCAATTCATAGGATATCCTAAAAAGTCATTAGGATATTATTTCTACATTTCAGAAGACCATAATGTGATTATGAGTCGGCATGCCATTTTTCTTAAAAAATAGTTTATTTAGGATAGCGGCATTGGAAAGCAGATCAAGCTAGAGGAGAAAATCTCCCAAGAGCAACGAGCTAAGGATCTCATGGTACTAAATCAGGTTGAGCCAATACAATCACTACCTCTTCCATCTCGTAGATCGAAAAAAATTTTCCATCCCCATGAGAGGTACTTAGGTATTATTTCAGAGAAAGTAGAGAAAATATTTTTCGTAGGTATTGGGGTTCATGGTGATCTTAAAACCTATGACAAGGCGATATCGGATATCGACTCCAAAAAATGGTTAGAGGCAATGAAGTCAGAAATTGACTCGATGTACTCAAACCAAGTCTGGACCTTGGTATATCCACCAGAAGGTACCTATTGGGTGTAAATGGATCTACAAGAGAAAGATTGGTGCAGATGAAAATGTAGAGATATTCAAAGCTAGATTAGTGGCAAAAGGTTATAGTCAACATGAAGGCATTGACTATCAGGATATCTTTTTGCCAATAGCTATGCTAAAATTCATCCGCACATTGCTTGCTATTGCAGCCTATTTTGATTATGAAATATGGCAAATGGACATGAAAATGGCATTCTTAAATGGATACCTTAAGGAAGATATCTATATGGAACAGCCGCAAGGTTTCACATCTAGTAATGCTGATCATAAAGTATGCAAGCTGCAAAGGTCCATATATGGACTTAAGCAAGCATCTCAGAGCTGGAATACTCGTTTTAATGATGTGATCAAATTATTTGGTTTCATCAAAAATAAATAGGAACCATGTATTTTCAAAAAGATTAGTGGGAGCGCTATTATCTTCCTCATACTATACGTGGATGATTTCCTTTTTATTGAAAATGATATTCTCATGTTGACCATAGTTAAAATGTGGTTATCTAAAGAATTTTCCATAAAAGACCTAGGAGAAGCATCCTTCATTCTAGGAATCAAAGTCTATAGAGATAGACTAAATAGGATGCTAGGTCTTTCACAGAAGATGTACATAGAGAAAGTACTAAAGATGTTTAGTATGAAAAATTTGAAGAGGAGATTAGTACCCTTCAGACATGGCATTCATTTCTCCAAGAAAATATGTCCCAACACACCTGAGGAGATTGAACGCATGAGCAAGATCCCTTATGCTTCTGTAATATGGAGCCTCATGTATGCCATGTTATGTACACGACCTGATACAGCCCATGCTATGAGTGTCACGAGCAGATATTAGTTGAATCCAAGTGAAGAACACTAGACTTCTATGAAATATATTCTTAAGTACTTGAGAAGAACTAAGGATATGTTGTTGGTGTTTGGTAATGGAGAACTCCAAGTTCAGAGGTATACAGAGTTGGATTTTATGTTCGATATAGATGATCGAAAGTTGACATCTGGGAGTCTATTTGTGTGTAATGGTGGTGCTATCAGTTAGAAGAGTTTCAAGCAGACAGTGATAGTAGATTCCACTATGAAAGCAGAGTACATCACCGCATCAGAAGTTATGAAGGAGGCATTCTAGTACAAGAAATTTATCGCTGAGATCGGAGTGATGCCATCAGATGCCATTCCTCTATACTGTGACAATAATGGTGCCGTAGCCCTTGCTAAGGAGTCGAGGTCTCACCAAAAATTCCAGCACATCGAGCGGTGATATCACCTCATCCGTGATTACCTCGAGAAAGGTTATGTCAAGGTCAAGAGAGTCGACTCTACATACAATGTGGCAGACCTACTTACAAAGTCGTTGGGCCAGTAAAAGATCGAAACCCATCTTGAGAAGATGGGACTTAGATTTGCAGCCAATTGGCTTTAGGTCAAGTGGGAGTTTGTTAGATATGTGTGCCCTAGAAGCTAGAATTGACTGACACTTGTAATACACATCTAAGGGCAAAATTATAATTTTGATTATAAATAATAAACTAGATTAGTTTCTATCATAATGTGTATTTGAAAGCATCTGTGATACATCCCTTGAGTTAATGGTAAAGATAGTTCATATTTTTAAGAGTTGAAAATTTAAGATAAATTTTCATTATTAACTCATAAAATGCTCCCGACCGTTGCATCATCATGAGGATGGTGATTGATTCGAAAGGTTGGTGTACGATCACTTCTTTAGGATAGATGAGTCTTAAGTCTATGGTGTAGAGACATCGGAGTGAGAGTACAGATACTCATTAGAGAACGAGGGCACTAAGCATGACCATCTTGAGCAGTTATGAGAAAGTCTATCTTCTCGTCGATGACTGGCTCGAAGCTACAGTGGTGTGTCTGGTTCTTTGACCTGAGGTGCGTTGGCAGCTCACCTTGAGGGTGTTATAGTTTGACCACACCATAACTCGATCTCCTAGCCATTCAAAATCCTGAGGTATATGTTGGCTATAGCATGTTCATTGTAGGAATTGGATTGCACCAATAGGGGATCTATCTACCTCGGTGGATGAGGAGTAGCCCTATGACAATCATGAGAATCAAGTTCATAAGCCCATGGCCATGGCTGAGTGAAATAATAGAAAGAGTTTCTATTAGAATTTTTACATTGCACTTGAATCGAATGATTAATTCATATGATAGAAATTAGGGTTTGACGAGATCACTTTAATCCTAATCCGATCAGGGCTCAAGATAGAGGAACTTAATCACACAGATAACTATATCGAGAGGTTCACTTTTAGTTCTAATGGGTTGCCACCATATGCTGCTAGGTGTCACTGGTGGATTTTGGGAGCAATTAGAATGATTTAGATGATTGATCATACTAGTTGTTTGAATCAGAAAAGTTCTGATCCATCGAAAGATATTTCGATGACGTCGATGATAGAGATCATGATGTATCCTATTACCATACGAAACTGAACCTAACTGGGTCACACAAAAAAGAGTTTGGATCTGAATATGATCAATTAGACTAACCCAGTTCAATTGATTTGAATAATATTCAATTAGGTTCAAGGAAATCATGCTAGCACACAATTGAGCCTAATGTTCTCCTTCAACAATCATTAAAACTTGTCTTGACTGAGCCAAATATGTTTGAGCTCACTCAAAAATCTTTACTTGGTCTGACTAGAGCTTGTCTTTATGAGATAAATTTGAGACAACACTTGCCATTTTTCATCACTTGCTAAATCTTGTCCTTTGACTATGGTCAAATATTGATCTTTGATACTTAGACATCTGCCCATGTGTCATGCACCCATAGGAGACAACATGGGGCTTTGTCCTCCTGCTAAAAAATAGAAAGGGAGGGGGTGCATGCCTAGGGAGGCACACACCCCATGAGGATCACGCCTGGAGTCCCATACAGATGGGACTCCAAGTTGCTTCATGCTTTCAACTTGGGCGCCGCCAAAGTGTCCTCTTTGACCAATCTTGATGCCACCTAAGGAGGTTTGTGAGGGACTCTAATCTGATTCGATTAGATGATGTCATCTTGCCAATCAGATTTAGATCTGATTACATAAAAAGCCATGATTGATCGAGATGATGTGGCACTGCATGGCGCAGTAGGGTCTATATAAACCCTATCTGCACATAGGATTGAGAGGTTCTACCCTTTGCCCATGCCATAAGGATTCTGTCACTCCCTCTTCATGCCACCTTTAGGTCCTCTCTCTCCTATCCACATTCAAGACTTTTTGGGCTTGAGTTTGGTGCAATCCAAGCAAGAGAAAGGCAACAGGAAAGGAAGAAGGTGGCACTGCTACAAAAGACAATAGCTGATCTTCAAAAGGTATTTTGAAGATCTTCAAGATCAGATCTAGATCTAATTTTTAGATCATAGATTGAGAAGGAGAAGATCTTTAGATCCTGTCTGAGTGGATACCGATAGAGGTCAGATGCTTGCGTGGCTACATCCAGAACCTCAGGCAAACATCGAGATCATCATAGGATAATAGGATTACCCATAACAAAGGTATAATTAAATTAGATTTAATTAATTTTATTCTATCAGATTGATAAAATTAGATCTAAAGAGTCTTAGATTTGATTTGGATCTAAGAGCAAAAATTTTGAAATATCCCTCTTGATCAAATTAGATCTGAATGAACCTGACCCAAAAAATAGAATTTTTTCCTTCACGGTAGTGGGGTCGCCTGTAGCCATGTGGAGTTTGTTACGAAGAGAGGTGTCTGTTATCGTGATGTGCCCATTCGTTGAGATTTAATAGTTGAAATCTAAAGAAAGCAGGCATTGGTTGGTGAAGAGCTTTAATATAAATCAATTTCAGAAAAGTTTGGACTCCTAAAGGGAATATGCTAGATGGGATAATTCGGAAGGAATACTATTTGAAATCTGGAAGTAATCTACTAGAGGAATCTGGATGGAGTTCGACTGATGGAAAAGTTTAGAAGAAGTCCGACTGATGGAGAAATCCAACTGAAGGAGAAGTCTAGAAAGAGTTCAACTCCTGGAGGAATCCAACTAAAGGAGAAGATTGAAAGAAGTTTGGCTCCTGAAAAAATTTGATGGAAGGAGAATTTTGAAAGGAGTTCAACTCCTAAAGAAATTCGACTGAAGGAGTTGTCCGAAAGAAGTTCGACTGCTAGAGAAATTTGGCTGAAGGAGAAGTTTGGAAGGAGTTCGACTGCTGAAGAAATTCGGATGAAGGAGAAGTTTAGAAGGAGTTTGGCTCCTGAAGAAATCCAACTGAAGAAAAAGTTTGGAAGGAGTTTGGCTCTTGGAGGAATCCAGCTGAAGAAGAAGGTCGGAAGGAGTTTGGCTCCTGGAGAAATCCAACTGAAGGAGAAGTCCAGAAGGAGTTTGGCTCTTGGAGAAATCCAACTGAAGGAGAAGGTCGGAAGGAGTTTGGCTGCTGGGAGAATTCTCGATCGAAGCTCTTCCATAATTACCAGTTAAATTAGGTTAAGTATCAGATTGGACTTCGATGGGAGCGGGGTTTATCCCCAATAATATTGATGTTTTTGTTTTCAATATCGAGCAAAACGTGAATGCCATAGGATCAAAGTGACCTAGGGGTAGTCTAAATGATAGGTATCTGTGGCACCTTAGACTAGGTCATATAGCGAAAGACAAGATTAACAAATTGGAAAAATCTAGGCTATTGACTCTATTGACTTTCGAGTCATATCTGATTTGTGAATCATGCCTTCATTGCAAATGACCAAGCTTCCTTTTGTGGGACATAGGAAAAGGGCCACAGACCTACTTGCCCTAGTACATACTGATGTGTGCGGTCCATTTGATGTGCTGACTAGAGGCAACTATATCTACTTCATCATCTTTATTGATGATTTATCTCGATACAGGTATGTACACTTGATGTGACACAAGTCTGAAGTCTTTGAAAAGTTCAAGAAATTCAAACTCGAAGTAGAAAAATAAATAGAAAAACCCATTAAGATTCTTCGATCAGATCAAGGAGGTGAATACCTCAGTCGAAAATTTCTAGACTATCTTAAGGAATATGGCATAGTCTCTTAATGGACTCCACCTGGAACATCTCAGCTCAACAAAATTTTAGAATGGAGAAATTGTACCCTATTAGATATGGTTCAATCCATGATGAGCTTCATGGATCTTTCTGATTTTTTTTGGGGACATAGTCTAATGACCACTATATATCTACTGAATAGGGTTACCTTTAAAATTGTTCCTACCACACCGTATGAGATATGGCATAGTAAAAAATTAAGTTTGAGTCACCTCAAAATTTGGGGTTGTCCGGCTCATGTCAAAAGATAACAGGCGGACAAGTTAGGGTATAGGTCCTTTAGAGCTTGGTTCATAGGATATCCTAAAGAGTCATTAGGATATTATTTCTACAGTCTGAAAGACCATAATGTAATTGTGAGTCGACACACCATCTTTTTTGAAAAATAGTTTATTCAAGATGGTGGCATTGAAAGGTAGATTAGACTTGAGGAGAAAGTCTCCCAAGAGCCACAAGCCAAAGAACCTATGGAACCAAATTAGACTGAGCCAGTCCAATCACTACCTCCTCCACCTCATAGATCAGATAGAATTTTTCATCCCCCTGAATGGTACTTAGGTACTATTTCAGAGGACGTAGAAAAAATATTCTCCATGAGAAATGGGGTTCATGGTGATGATCCCAAAACCTATGATGAGGTAATATCAGATATCAACTCTAAGAAATGGTTAGAGGCAACAAAGTCAGAGATTGACTCAATGCGCTCGAACCAAGTCTAGACCTTAATAGATCCACCTGAAGGTATAGTACCTATTGGGTGTAAATGGATCTACAAGAGAAAGATAGGTGCAGATAGGAATATGGAGAAATTCAAGGCTAGGTTAGTGGCGAAAGGGTATAGTCAGTGCGAAGGCATTGACTATCAGAATACTTTCTCGCCAGTAGCTATGCTAAAATTCATCTGCATATTGCTTATTGTTGCAGCCTATTTCGATTACAAAATATGACAGATGGACGTGAAAATGATGTTCTTAAATGGATATCTTGAGGAAGATATTTATATAAAATAACTGCTAAATTTTACATCCAGTGATGATGATCACAAAGTCTGCAAGCTGCAAAGATCCATATATGGACTTAAGCAAGCATCTCGAAGCTGGAATGCTCATTTCAATGATGTGATCAAATCATTTGGATTCATCAAGAATGAGGAGGAACCATGTGTGTTCAAAAAGGTCAGTGGGAGTGCTGTTGTCTTCCTCGTACTGTACGTGGATGACATCCTCCTTATTAGGAATGATATTTTCATGTTGACCACAGTCAAAATATGGTTGTCTAAATAATTCTTCATGAAAGACCTAGGAGAGGCATCCTTTATTCTAGGAATTAAGATCTATAGAGATAGATTGAATAGAATGCTGGGTCTCTCACAGAAGATGTACATAGAGAAAGTGCTAAAGAAATCAAGCATGAAAAATTCTAAGAGGGGCTTGTGCCCTTCAGACATGGCATTCATCTCTCCAAGAAGATGTGTCCCAACACACCTGAGGAGATTGAATGCATGAGCAAGATCCCTGATGCTTCAGCAATAGGGAGCCTCATATACGCCATGCTATGTACACGATCTAATATCGCCCATGCTGTGAGTGTCATGAGTAGATATCAATCGAATCCAAGTGAAGAGCACTGGACTTCTGTAAAATATATCCTTAAGTACTTGAGAAGGACTAAGGATATGTTCTTAGTTTTTGGTAATGGAGAACTCCATGTCCAAGGTTATACAGACTCAGACTTCATGTCTGATATAGATGATCGAAAGTCGATATTTGAAAGTTTGTTTGTATGCAATGGTGGTACTGTCAGCTGAAAGAGTTCCAAGCAGACTATGATAGCAGATTCCACTATGGAAGCACAATACATCGCTACGTCGGAAGTTGCAAAGGAGGAATTCTATTACAAGAAGTTTGCCGCAGAGCTCGGAGTGATGACATCGGATGCCGTCCCTCTGCACTGTGATAACAATGGTGCCATAGCCCTTGCTAAGGAGCTGAGATCTCACTAGAAATCCAAGCACATCGAGCGATGATTCCACCTCATCCATGATTATCTCAAGAAAGGTTACATTAAGGTCAAGAGAGTCGACTCCATAGAAAATGTGATAGACTCACTAATGAAGGCATTGGGCCAGTAGAAGATTGAAGCCCATCTTGAGAAGATGGGACTTAGATTTGTGGCCAATTGGCTTTAGGTCAAGTGGAAGTTTGTTAGACATGTGCCCTAGAAGCCAGATTGGCTAGCACTTGTAATACACTTCTAAGGATAATTTTATAATTTTGATTATAAAGTAATAAAAGGGTTATTTTTCTATCATAGTGTGTATTTAAAAGTATCTGTGATACATCCTTTGAGTTAATGATAATGGCAATTCATATTTTCAAGAGTTAAAAATTTAAGACAAGAATTTGATAATTAACTCCTAAACTACTCCCAACCGTAGGATCATCACAAGGATGGAGATCGATCTAAAAGGTTGGTGTATGATCGCTTTCTTAGGGTAGATGAGTCTTGAGTCTACGGTGTGGAGATACTGAAGTGAGAGTATAGGTACTCATTAGAGAATGAGGGCACCGAGCATAACCACCTCGAGCAGTCATAAGAAAGTCTACCTACTCATCGATGACTGGCTCGACGCTATAGTAGTGTGTCTGATTCATTAACCTGAGGTGCATTAGGCAATTCACCTTGAGGGTGTTATAGTTTGACTACACCATAAGTCCGTCTCCTAGCCATTTAGAATCTTGAGGTGTATGTTGGCTATAGCACATTCATTGTACGAATTCGACTACACTAATTGGGGATCTACCTACCTCGGTAGAAGAGTAGCCTTATGACGATCATGAGAATTGAGTCCATAAGTCCATGGCCATGGTTGAGTGAAGATGATAGAAAGAATTTCTATTAGGGTTTCACATTGGACTCGAATCGAATGATTAATTTATAAGATGGATATTGGGTTTGACGAGTTCACCTTAACCCTAATCCTATCGGAGCTCAAGATAAAAGAACCCAATTACACAATTAACTACACTAAGAGATTTGCTTTCAGTTCTAATGGGTTGCCACCATATACTGCTAGGTGTCATTGGTGGATTTTTGGAGCAATTAGAATGATTTTGATAATCGATCATTCTAATTGTATGAACTAGAAAAGTTCTGGTCTATCAAAAGGTGTTTCAATGATGTCGATGATGGAGATCATGACATGTCTCATTACCATATGGAACTGAACCTAACTGAATCTTATAAACAAGAATTTGGGTCTGGATGTCATTAATTAAGCTAACCTAATTTAATTGATTTGGATTAGATCCAATCAGGTTCAAGAAATTCGTGCTAGCACACGATTGAGCCTGACTTTTTCCTTCTGTAATCTTTCTGATTCATCACAATCGAGTCAAATTTGATTTGACTCATTCTTGTATCTTGAATGAGTTTATTTTATTTGACTAGAGCAAGTCCAGGTTAGATTAATTGTAGATATTAAATCCATTCATAGTGCGATTGGACTAGGGTCAAAAGTAGACCTAATTGAGAGAATTAAGGGTCACCTGATCAGATATTTCTAAAAAATTCTTTAAAAATTACTTTTTTAGGATATGTGATAGGGCATGAATCATACTTTGAGTGTACAAACTTTCATAATTTTTGGAGGTGCCTAGACTGAGTTTTGATAGAGTTCGATTTTGATCAAACTACCGAGGGAAGAGTCCTAGGCGCAATGGACTCTTCCTTATCTACTCATGCTACCCCATTTATGATGGATTTTTGATGTGAAAACTAAATGGGATCTGGAGATTTTCGTGGAGATCAGGTCTTAGAGTCCAATGGTCAAATAAATGAAGATTTTGGTCAAAGAGGGACTCTAAGTTGGTGCTATGCTTTTGTATAAGAACCCTTACACCAAGGCTCTTCATGTAACAATTTTTCTCACACCCAAAGGCTATCATTTTTGATATCCCAGACCCCCTCTATCCTCTCTCTTCCTCTCTTCTATATGTCTAAAAAGTTAGGCATAAATATGAGAAGAAGATCCAATCAAATTTGTGAAGAGTTCAGCATCTACACGACGATGATCATGAGATGGACAAGCTGCCTTCAAAAATTCTTTTGAAGGACTTCTAAATCAGATTCAGATTTGATCATTAGAGAAAAGATTCATGAGGAGAAGACATTTGATCTTGCTCGAGTGGATACTGGTAGAGGCCAGGCACATGCATGGCTCCTTCCAGAACCTTAGGAAAGATTAAGATCATCGTAGGGTAATTAGATTAACCCAAACAAGGTAGAAAATTAAATCTGATTTAATTTTATTTTAATTTTTAATATCAGATCACTTTGATCAAATCTGAGAACTCTTAGATCTGATCAGATCATAAAACTTTTTTTTAGAAAAATTTATCTCATATTTGATCAGATCTGCACGGTCCTGCGGTGGAAAATGGTGATTTTTCTTCAAAAACTAGGGATAATTTGGAAAAAGTTAGAAAAAATTTAATATTCTTTACTTAATTTTTATATTGATAGGTATTAATACTCCAATGATATACCTCACTTATGCTCTACCGAATATCAATGGCCATTTTGAAAATTGCTCGATAAAAATTCGAAACTCTAAAGTTAAAAGGTATCTTAAACTAAATTCTTTCTTTACTCGAGTACGAGCAAAGCTTAAGTTAGGGGATGTGATAAGTACCATAAATTTATTAATAAAAATATTAATTTAATAATTAATTTATATTAATTTTAAAAATTAATAATTAATTTATATATATTTTTAAAAAATTAATATTTTTTATTAATTAAAAAATAATTAAAAATAATAAAAATAAAAAATAATATTATTAGCAATAGAAAGAGCTCATTTTTTAGTCTTAACAAAATAAGTTTGAAGCAAATCAGAATTAAAATAGATCATATATGGATTTTTAAAGGAAAAAAAATAAAGAAAATTGAAACGGCCCAGTCGGCTCGACAAGCCAAGCCGGCGTGCCAAGTCGAGCCACTAAAGCTAGCTCAACTGGCACATCCCAGCTCAGTCAGTGCGCCATCCATGCTGGCTAAGCCATAGGAGCCGACTCGTCGGTTCACGAAACCAAGCGTGCACCGCCAGCTCAGCAACAATCGGCAAATCAGGATGTGACACATGGTAGACCAAGACCCTCAAAAGGGTTTATAAAAAATCTATCACAACTCATAGGGTATTTTAATCTTTTTACATGGCAATAGTAGGCAGTGATTGGTTGCAGTTCATAGAGTAGCCAGTCTACATGGTCCAACGCTACAGTACGTGCGCAATCGGATGATCCAAATAGTCTTTGGTCGAAATCTGATGGTTGGCATTAATTTTGGATTTGATTCGAATTCAGCCAGCTATCTAGATCTAGATTCAATGGCAGTGCTTAAACTAGGTCAAGATCCGACGGTCCATGATGCTCCCAATAATGATCAGGCAGCGAGAACACGATCCGACGATCAAATTTCTCTCATCAAAACCCCATTGGACAGATAGGACTCAATCCGACTTGATTTGGGTTTTTAAAACTCATTTTTAAGCACTTTTGGGACTATTTGATCAGAATTTGATAGCCAGCATTCAAGGAACTCAATAGGATGCATCCAAGACTGTTTTAAATCTGATTTTTGCAAGGATTTCATCAAATTTTGCCGATCAAACTCTATTTTAGTCCCATATTGCCTAGAAGAGAATACTCCAGCTCTCCAACACCTATAAATTGGACCCCAAGCCTTTAGAATTCAGTATCTTCGATCAGAGAGAGGCTCTGGTATAGGATAGGAGCCATGCTTGGGTTAGAAGCTGCTTCAAAGCAACGGATGCTGTGAAGAAGAGCTGTCTCTTACGCCATCTTCATACTGACGTCGATCCAAGATCAAGATCAGCTGCTTTTATTTTTATTATTTTTTTAAAATTTATATATTTAAATTTTAAATTTAAATTTTAATGCAAATTTTTTTATGCACTTTAAATTCATGCTTTTTACTTTTAATTATAAATTTAAATTTTTTTTCTTTACTTTAATCACCTTTTTATTTAATTGCAAGTGGATGCTAAGATCTAAATAGTAGATCTTAGTACCAAATTTACTTTTCTGTACTATTTAATTTATGCTTTTTATTTATAATTTTTATTTTCTAACTTTAATTTTTTTTTAAATCTTTTTTTTTCAAAAATCAAAAATTTCAAATTAAAGCACTGCCTTTCCTATGGATTCGATCCGACTCACTATTTTTTATGTATTTTTAATTATTTTAAGAAGTCAAATTTAAACTGATAAATACAATGTCTTAACGACAACATTGCGCTCTTATCACTACTCGTTAGACCTTAGCACTGATACAATATCCTACTACGCCAGTGTCTCCTTACAATATAGCAGCATCGTTACCAACGGATCGAAGCTCCCAGGTATAGAACATGGCAGCAGTAAACTCTTATCATCCTCTTTGAGATCCACCTCATTGTTGAGCAAATCCATGCTCATCCAGTCGAATCGCTGAATATATCCTGCAACATCCTCGTCCTCTTGCATCTAAAGGCTATACAATTGCTTCTTCAGCATCAACTTGTTGCACATATTTTTTCCTATGTACAACTGATGTAACCACGACCATAAACCCTTGGATGTCTTCTCCTCCAACATTCCATAGAGCACCTTATCTGCAAGATAAGCCCAAATCATGGCACATGCCCTTTTCTCCAAGGACACCCACTCCTTGTTTGTCACCTCCTTTGGCCTATCTTCAAAGGCTAAATTCAGTCTCATCTAAACCAGTAGATTCTCCATCCTAACCTTCCACATTATGAAACTTTTCTTTCCATCAAACTTCTCAGAACCTACCTTCAACCTGCTGTTCTCCATGATTGAATTGAATCAAAAATAGCCAACAGGTAGATCTAAAAAAATTATCTTGACTAGGGAGGTGGACAACAGCCCTGTGATCTCTTCCTTCCTCATGAAGCCTGGAGGAAACCTTAGATCTGAACTATGCCACTGATCTTTACTAAAACTTGATCTTCTTCCTCATTTGTGCTCAACTGGGCTCTGATACCATTTGTTGGAACAATCAATACTACTCTGACACCAATTGTTCTACCTACGGTTGCTTGGAACCACAGTCGTAGATCCAATTTCTTACACGAACCTAGGTGTTAATCCAGAAATATGAAGAAAAGCAAAGTATAGGTAGCGGCACCTAGGGCTTGGCATTGAAACCAGAGAGAAAAGAGAGAAGAGAGTTAGAAAGAAAAGCTCTATATTGATTTCACTCTCTTGTAAAAGATACAATACCTAGGTTTATATATCCTAGGGTTTCTGTCACATCATATAACCTTAATAAACCCAAATCCTAGCTAAAAAACTCTCCTAAGCTAACCCAATACATGAAAGCACTCATCGAGCCCATGTACATATGTCCCTCATGCTCTCATCCCCTGGATCTAAACCCAACCCGTACATGAGTTAGGACTGTTAAGACCTTATTGGTCTAGGCCTTAAGACCCCTTAGATTAAACCCAATGCAAGACCAAACAGAAAACCTCATCCAGTTTGCTTTGCCACCATCGAGCTAGCTTTATTAGTAGCCAAGTTGGCTCGACTGCGTCTCATCCAAACCCTATCTTCTGTCTTCCTGAGATAGCTGATTCGACTGCACCCCGAGCTAGCTCAATCTTAGCCCGAGTAGGCTCGACTGCGTATCCGAGCCAACCCACCTGTATGTCAGCTCCTTATCTTAGTTGATTCTTCTTCTGGCTTTGGTCCTTTGCTCCATCTTATGTCCCAGGTCTCTGGAGCATCTACCAAGCTCCTTAAGGTTCTCATACCTGAACCTAGAGTCCATGTAGGGTTGCACGTCACCACCATTTCTAGGATAGCTCCTGTCTTAGCCCTAGAACTCATACCCATCCTAGTCTCCCGAAGCCGACACCCTAGCTCTTCCCATGGCCTCTTAAGGCTTTGGAGCACCACACCAAATCCTACACTTGCTTCTTATGATAGAAGCACTCTGCTTGATCTAGGTTAGTGTTGGACCTTTTGTTTGGGCTAGGCATGAAAGCCTTAGCACGAACATCTTCATGCTGTTGAATAATGTTCAACTTCTAATACTTGTTTTCAAAGTTGTGTCCCATAAGTATATTACTGCCTTACAATGAATAGAGCAACTAGGGTTTAGCCTTAACTATACAAAGAAAAACCAAAAGCCTAATTAGCAAATGATTTATTAATCCTTAAGATTTGGACTTCAATCAAAAGATTTTTCCACTATTTTATTCGAATTGATAGTCTCTACCTCCAATTGAGGAATTATCCTAATTTCTTAGTGGGTACTAGAATCCACATAGACTCCACACAAGCCCAACTATGGTTGGTCAACCCATATACATCTAAGGATAGGTTCATAACTAATTATTTCTCTAAATAACTTTTAGTAATTTAATATTGCCCTAGGAATCTTTTCAGTAGGCTAGAGCCTGCATTGAAAGTCCCGATTATGTCCAACCATTAACATGGCCATACTTGGTTCATCTAACAAATGAATAATTAAGTCCAACTATGGTTGGTCAACCTAACCACTATTTAGAGAGATGTGGCCAAGAAATCATATTATGAATGATAATTTCATTAGCCGATAAGCACCAGGCCTATGGACCTCCAATGATTATCCAACTAATGGATCCATTATCACTTACTTAATGGGAGGCTATGATCTAGTGATCACCATAACTATTTTATTTTTAAGAACCTAATAATTTTAGAGGATTTAATTAATTGTAAAGAGAGCCAGATTAATTAGCTAATCATGATCCTCCTACTGACTTCACCAAGTCAGATTAATGAAGACCATAAATAGGCTAGTTTAGGAGCACCTAAATCAGTCACATTGATTTACCTACCTAACATGGATTAGCTCGAATTGTCAAGTGATGTAATCAAAATATAACTTCATCAAAAAGGCTAGTTAAGTGAGATCAGTGGGAGGATCTGCCAAAGCTTACCTTAGACACCATCATAAATGGCTAGGTAAGCGAGCTGCCAATTAAAAACCACTAGTCAGAGATGCCAGACTTATCTTAAACACCAATTGGTTAATTAGTTTTGATTGGATTAATCTAACAATTTGGCTAAACCACTTAGCCAAGAATCAAGTCCATTTGGTTCTCATTAAAGATATAGACTTGACCAACTACAACTATTATAATTGATCTAGAGAATACTTGACCAAATCTAAGACAACTATTGATTAGATTTAGTCAATTCTCTAATTAACTCCATTCTTTAATCTAATCTTAGGTCTAACCCAATTAATGGACCTAATTTTTACAAACCTATTAACCCAATATGTTATGATTTGTGTCATAGGATCTTCAATTCATAATCCTAAATCCTAATCAAACAACTCTTAATTCTTAATTATGTTTTGGATTGAGGATTGGGGTTTGGCATTTCAAAATTTTTTTTCATATTTATAAAATATTTTTACAATATGGTTCTACCAACCATGTTGTATGTTTGACTCATAATCAATATGCAAATTATATAAACATGAAACTACTTTTCGATCTAATCTAAACCTGTTCATATAATTTAAGATTAAAAAAATTTCAATACTAATCAACCATAAATCAATTTAGATCAAGTCCAACATATTTATGATGATTAAAATTAGATTAAAATAATTTTAAATAAATTATAAAATTTCTTAGACCTAATCTAAAATTTTATAATTAGGATTTTAGATTAACATATACTAGGACAACCTTTTCACTGTAAAGGGTAAACTCTACAGCAGGACAACCTTATAAGATCAATCCATGCAATCTAAAATACTTATTTTTAGATTTAAATAATTTTAAATTTAATAAATTATAAATAAATCTAGATCATATCTAAATAATTTATGACTTACATTAGATCTATACGAACTAGGACAACCTATACACTGTAAGGAGTAAACCATACGGCAGGACAACCTTATAATCAATTCGTGTGATCTAATTTTTTAATTTTAGATTTAAACAATAGATTATAATCAGATCTAATCTAAAAAATAATCTAAACATGCATCATAAATCATGTAATAAAGAATGAAGCTTTGATACCAATTGAAGGAAATAGATCTAAGGTTTTAAGATTATATTTTGAAACTTTTTCAAAACATGTAGCGAAAGAGATGAACTAATCATATTAACTCATAAATAATATAAGAAAGAGCCCTAGATCTAGGGTCCTATTACATGATTTAAGTATTGTTGCCCAAGTATGACTTCCCAAGAGGGGGGGTGAATTGGGTATTTTAAATTCTAGGCTTAAGATATGAATAGATTGATCTAATTAAGTGCCAAATCAAATAAGCTATGTAATGTGCAGTATACACAATCACAAACACAATGATTTTATAGTAGTTTGGTACCAAACTCAGCACCTACATCCACTCTCTAAGTAAACCACTTAGGAATTCAACTATAATCACTAGGCTTGATTACAGTCCGATTGTTTTACTTGAGCTCACAATCCAATCCCATTGATTTTGATCTTGGCTCACCAACCACAACCATATAATGATTATTTTTTCAGACTAACAATCAATCTCGATTGATTTTTGCTTTGGCTCACCAATCACAACCATACAATGTCCAACTCTAGATTTGGACTAACCCAAGTTTCTCACCCCAAGAAACTTGAAATAAAGATGAAAAATATAATAATCAAAATAAAAATAAACTCTTTGAAGCTTAAGAGAAGAAAATCTAAGAGCTTGGCTTGTAGGCTTGATTTCTTCTCTTTGAGTGCTTGAAAGAAGTAGAAATTGATCTTCAATGGTGATGACCTGACTTCTCTCTGATTGAGGATGTTGGAAGGACAAGGAAGGCTCTAAGAAACACTCCTTCCTTTTCACTATTTGGGTCACATACTTGAAAAACTAAAATTCTGCTTGGAAGCTCTTTCTAATATATTCAAAAGTCACTTTCTTGTCCCAAGTATTTTCTTAAGTATCCTAGAGGTTTTCCATCATTACAAGTCACTAACATAGGCTTCTAAAAGTGGTCTAGCCGTTGGAGAACCAAAAAGAGCCATTGTGAGGCGTGTGGAGTGAAAAAGCTATGAAACTAGAAACTAGCCATTACAGGAACTAGGCCAGCTTAGTTTTAAACTAGGTGGCTTGTTGAATCTCGGATGGCTCAATTTTCAGCTTAGACATCTCAGTCTTAGTTGTCACTCGATCATCTCAGTTTGAAATAGGGATGGCTCAGTTCCCTATAATGCTGAAGAACTAACTTTCTATCTTTTGGTCTTGTGCTTCTATTGAGACTAGGTTAGCCCAATTTGCGTGCCATATGTGCCAAATATCGTTTGTGATCCTTTCTTCTCCAAATTTCTTTGTAGGCTAGACTTATCCTTTTTGTCTTAATTTTAGAGAAGAAATTCTAGAATGAATACATCTTTCAAGAGGTCAAAATGGTTGTAAACTTCAAGAGCTCACAAACTTCAAATGTTTCCACTCATCCAAATAAAGTTTCATCACAAACAACGTTAGTAATTTAACAATTTATACTCAAATACTTTTGTTATCATAAAAATCAATCTAGGGTCAACAATCTCCCCCTTTCTGATGATGACAAAACCTTTTGAGTATAATTCTTCCTTCATATTTCAAAATGATATTTTCATTCAATCTTATCAATTAACTCATGCATCATATTCATTTTATCAATTTACATATGCTCCCCCTGAATATAATAGTCATGTTTGATCTAAGTCAAATTTTGTGTTGCTCCCCCAAACTATGTGCTGAGATTTCAATTTAGTAATTTGAGTTCTGATTTCTTCCATACTTGTAGTTACAATTGAATTTCACTTGTTTGCACATTCTTTATTTAGTTCTTGGTGAAGTAATGCCCATTTAAGTAGTATGCCATTCTTTAGATTTAATTATTCCTATTTTATACTCATTTTTCTCCCCATTTTTGTGTTTATCAAAAAGTATATGAATAATATAAAGAGATTTGATCAAGCATGAAAAGAGATAATTTCATTCATTTACATGAAGAATTTGATACAATACAAGCCAAAATTCAAACTTCATTCATTCATATAGATACAAACAGTATTAAGTGCATAAAATGCTGAAGTTTGATAATTACATATCATAGATACCTATCATGAACATTTACAACTAAAATGCTCTAAGTATAGCTAAATAGATCCTATATGCAATCTAATCAACATTGGGCTCTGGAGGGTTGAATGGGGTTGGATCCACATGAAGGGATGCTAACAGGGTTCTAAGCATGCTTTTCGAAATTTTTTTTTTGAAAAGGACAATGGAACCTAAATTAATCTACATTAATTTATAGCATGAAATGATCTAATCATAAAAAATCCTACTCAAGATCTTTGACATGTTAATATGTATAAGAAAAATAAAATATAATCGATCAGCAAATCACATTTGCTGATCGATCTATGTTCAAAATATAGTACTTGTGCATGGGTAGATGAACACCACAATCTGGATCCACCGAAAAAAGCTCCTATCGCACTGCAGCCACACACGTGTCCGACCTCTTTGGTGAGTCCACATGGAGCCTCTGATCCTGATCAGCCCCTCCGGAGTGCTAGCTCCTCTCCGGGCCTTTCGAAAACCAACTTTCGTCAATCCAATCGATGAATTGCTCCTGATCTTTTGGATGCTCCAAAAATTAGAAGATGCAATGAGGAAGATTAGATGGTGGTGAAAGCCAGTGGAAATATGGCACTCAAACTCTCCACCCAAAACCTATAGTCCCAACTCTAAGGTTTCAGCTCTCACACCCTCTTGATCCCTTTCTTTGGAAAGAACCTCACACATAAAAGGGATGCACCCTTCTTTGGATTTCTCTCTCTAAGAAACCCTCTTGCACCCTTCTCTGATGTTTAACAAATAGAAGGACTCTCCTTCTTGCGTGTGCACAAATTAAATGGTGATCAAACAAATAAGAAGGCATGGAGACTAGATAAGGATGAGAGGGAGATGTGGTTTCAAACACTAACAAATCAAGTTGAATTCAAAATTCAACTTGATTTGAATTGATCCAACCCTTAAACCAAGCCAAAAAGGAGATAAGAGAAGGGGTGTAGAAGGCTTCTTGGCATGGGAATTCCCATGCCCATTCCCAATGTGCATGGAGAAAAAAAATGGGTCAAAGGTCAATAGCGCAGGGAGATAGGAATTCAAACTAACTTTGAATTGGTTCAAATTGGTTTCAACTAAACTAATAACTTTGACCCAATTGGATTAGGTCAAATCTAATCAAATTAAGCTTAACCTAAATTAATTAATTTCTAATTAAATTAAAAATTAATTAAATCCAACTTCTGATCAAATTAGGATCCATCTTCCTAAGCGATTAGATCATCACATGATCTGATCAGGTCAAACTTAATTGAGTCAATATTCAATTAGACTTGATCAATTCCTCATCGCTCAATCAAATTAATTTAATCAGCAATATAATTGCTAATTTATCCTTCAATAAATATCTGAGTCCCAATCCAGTGGGACTTTCGATCAGCTATTAGATCAAGTAGGAACTCCCATTGTATGTGACCCTATAGGTTCAAATCCTAAGTCGGTAGCACAGGAACTAACTTCCTATACCAATCGATGTGACCATTTAGTAATGGTACCTGATGTTCGGATAGATCAAAAAGTCACAATGAAACAATGATGAACCTATGGTATATGGTTACCATATAATACATCCCATTGACCACGTGCTCATAGGATGATCTAGGATTAACTGCCAATCCTAAAAGTTCATCCATATTGTATTTCAAAATTTAGCATTCATCATATGGACTACCCTGGCTAAGGATTTGCTAAATTAAAATACAGCAACGCACTTGCTCCAACACTTGAAGGGGTCAATCTCATCTTGACTCATGCACTGACAAGCTAAGTACTTGACCACACCCAATAGCCTTCAGTCACTAAATTAAAAATTCAGATAGTCTGGTACCTAAGTACGGTGAGTTGCTTGCAAGTCAGTATGGTGATCTCAGGTCTAAGGGACACATATACCCATACCCTTTGCGAGCTACTCTTGGCAGAAAAGAGCTCCACAGTTGGGTCATGATTAGTGAAATGTATCCCTACATTTTGAAGAAAAAATCTATTTTTCCGGCATAAAATCATTCAGATCTGATTGGATCTGAAGGAATGTTTCAAAAAAATTTTCTAAAATCCTAATTAGATCTGAGACATCTTGGATCTAATCATAGAGATATAATATTAAAATTAAATATAAATTAAATCAAAATTTAATTTCAAGTACCTGATTAGGTAATTTGATTATCTTGCTGATGATTTATGGAAGCTAAGAGTTCTAGATTAAGTCATGCATGTGCCTAGCCTCTACCGAAGCCCACTCAGACTGGATCTAAAGGTGTTCTCCTCCTGGATCTGATCACCATAAATCAGATCTAAATCTGATTTGTAAAGCCTTTGAATCAATTGATGAAGGCAGTGTGTTCGTCTCACGAACTTCGTCTCTTTCCTTGAAACCTTTGCGCCTATTTGAATGCACCTTCTCCTAGAACCTTGGCCTAACTTTTGGGCATGGAGAAGAAGAAGAGGAGGGGTGTGGAGGAGGGGATGGCAGCCTTTTGGGGCATGGGGCATGGAGCATGAGAACCATGGAAACCCTAGGGTGCAGGGTCTCTTAAACAAAGTCCTGTGCCACCTCAGTGTTCCAATCAAACAAGCAACTAATTAGTTGATTTGTTTCTAATTTCTTGACAAATTTTTCATGCCAACTCACATTAGAATTGCTTCCCTAAACATTCCATAAAATGCCATACAAAATAGGTAGGAAGAGAGGGAGGAAATTCAGTACATGATGGACTCTTCCTTCTCTCTTAGAGTTTGATCTCCTTCAAACCTCTTTGACTGGTCCAATCTAAAATTTGACCAAGTCAAAATCTATCCATTAGGATGCAAACCTAGGGGGACATGGCCCTCTCCATGCCATACCAAAAAGGTGGGGGCGTGCACCCCTAGAAAATCTCGAGGGGCATGTGCCCCTGATCTCTTCTTTCTTACAACAGGGTCAGCCTTTGACTCTGGTGTGTTATAGAAAAGGTAGGTAACTAAAAATAGTAGGTAACCAGAAATGGCAGGTGCACCCATGATCTCTTCTTTCTTATAACAGGGTCAACCTTAGACCCTGGTGTGTGACAAAAAAGGCCAGTGACCAAAAATGATAGGTTACCAAAAATGGCAGGTGTTGTCCTAAAATCATCTGATGAATTTAGACAACCCCATTCTGACCTGGATAAACTTTAGTCAGAGTTTTAGTTGAGACAAACCAAAAAGACTACAGAAGGATAATGTTAGGTTCAATCATGTGCTAGCATGATTTTGTTGAACCTAATCGGATCTAATCCAAATCAATTGAACTGACTCAATCTAATTGATCACATCCAAACTCAAACCCTTGTATGTGTGATCTAGTTAGGTTCAATTCCATATGATAGTGAGATATGTCATAATCTCTATCATTGACATCATCAAAATATCTTTTGATGGATCAAAACTTTTTTGATTCATACAATTAGAATGATCGATCATCAAGATCATTCTAATTGCTATCAAAATCCACCAATGACACCTAGCAGCATATGGTGGCAACCCATCAGAACTGAAAATGAACCTCTCGGTGTAGCTTTCTATGTGAATTAATTCTGCTATCATGAGTCCCAACAGGATTAGGGTTTAAGGTGAACTCATCAAAACCCAACATCCGTCATATGATTGAATCATTCAATTTAAGTCTGATGTGAAATCCTAATAGAAAACTCTTTTTTATCATATCGCACTACCATGGCCATGGACTTAAGGATTCAATCTCATGATCATTATAGGACTACTACAGTATCGAGGTTGATAGATCCCATCTTGGTGCAATCCAATTCCTACAATGAACATGCTATAGCTAACATACACCTTAGGGTTCTAAATGGCTAGGAGACCAAGTTATGGTGTAGTCAAACTATAACGTACTCAAGGTGAACTGCCGATGCACCTCAGGTCAAAGAACCTAACACAAAGCTGCAGCATCAAGCCAATCATTGATGAGAAGGTAGACTTTCTTATGATTGCTCGAGTTGGTTATGCTCATGCCCTCGTTCTCTAATGAGTATCTGCACTCTCGCTCTGATATCTCCACACCGTAGACTCAAGACTCATCTATCCTAAGAAAGAGATCATACATCAACCTTCTGGATCGATCACCATCCTTATGATGATCCTATGGTCGGGAGCAGTTTGTGAGTTAATTATGAAAATTCATATCTTAAATTTTCAACTATTGAAAATATGAATTGTCATTACCATTAACTCAAAGGATGTATCATAGACACTTTTAAATATACACTATGATAGAAAATAATCTATTTAATAATTTATAATCAAAATTATAAAATTATCCTTAGAAGTGTATTACAAGTGTTAGCTAATCTGGCTTCTAATGTGAAAGAAAAATCCTAATTTTCCAGACCAAGTTCGTTCAGATCTGATCGAATCAAGAGATATATTTCAAAATTTTTTTTCTTTGATCCAAATTAGATCTGAGATGTTTTAAATCTGATTCTTATTATTTTAATAATAAAAAAAAAAATCTAAATAAATAAATTTAATTTAATTTATCTCAATGTAGGGTAATCCTATTATCCGTTGATGATCCTGTAAGCAGCAGAAGGTTCTGGATCTAGCCACGCAAGTGCCTAGCCTCTACCGATATCTACTCAGGCTGGATCTGGAGATCCTCTTCTTCTCTATCACATCTCCAAAAATTATATCTGAATCTAATTTGAAGGATCTTCAAAATAACTTTCGAAGATCAGCAGTTGTCCTTCGCAGTAGCACAGCCTTCTAGCCTTCTGTCGCCTTTCTCTCATCTGGATTGCACCAAGTTGGATCCCAAACCACTTTGGGTGTGGAGAGGAGAGGGAGAAGATGGACTTGGCATGGAGGAGGAGGAGAGAGGCAGCCTTGGGGCATGGAAATTTTCAGATTCTCCTTGAGTTGGGTGCAGGATTTTATTTATAGACTATGCATGATCCAACTCCTCTTCATCCCAACCAATCACAATCCTTTATAAAATCAGATCTAAATCTGATTGATGGGAATAGAGTCCCTTGGATTCCTCCTTAGATGCTGCCTAAGACCAGTTAAAGTTAGTTCTTAGGAGGAGTCTAATCGAAATCCAAAAAGGAGATGGAGTCCCTGTCCAACAGGGACTCCTGGGCGCCTCTAGCTTGGGCACACGCCAAGGGTGGCGTGCGCCCTCCTCCTTGCCAGGTTCTGGTAGGAGAACAAGCCCCCACCAGCTCTCCAATAGATGCGTGACATGTGGACAAAAGTCAAAGTGTCAATGGTCAATATTTGACTAGTCAAAGGTCAACTTTTGACCAAAGCCAAAGGACGAGAAATGACAGGTGACCAAAAATGGCAGGTATTGTCTTACAAAATAAGACAACACTTTTCTAACCTGGACAGGCTTCAGTCAGACCAACTGAAAGCCTCTGATCGAGCACAAACTTCTTTGGCTCAGTTAGGACAACTATTTACGATAGTAAAAGAAGAACGTTAGGTTCAATCGAGTGCTAGCATGATTTCTTTGAACCTAATTGAATCTCATTCAGATCAATTGAACTGGATCAGTTCAATTGATGATCATCTGATTCAAACCCTTGTTTGTATGACCCAGTTAGGTTCGGTTCTATATGATAATGGGATATGTCATGATCTCTATCATCGACATCATCAAAACTCTTTTTGATGGATCAGAACTCTTCTGATTCGAACAGCTAGATTGATCGATCATCTAAATCATTCTAATTTCTTCCAAAATCCATTAGTGACACCTAGCAGTATATGGTGGCAACCCATCAGAGCTGAATGCGAACGTCTTGGTGTAGCTACCTGTGTGATTAATTTCTTCTATCTTGAGCCCCGATCAGATTAGGGTTAAGGTGAACTTGTCAAACCCTAGTTTCTGTCATATGATGTAATCATTTGATTCAAGTCTGATGTGAAAACCTAAATAGAAACTCTTTCTATTATTTCACTCTGCCATGGCCATGGGCTTCTAGACTTGATTCTCATGATCATCATAGGGCTGCTCCTCTACCACTAAGGTGAAGGAAAAAAACCTGATTTCTCGGACCAGGTTCGTTCAGATCTGATCAGATCAAAAGATATATTTCAAAAAAAATTTTCTTTAATCTAGATTAGATCTATGATGTTTTAGATATGATCTTTATTATTTTAATAATTAAAATAAATTTATATAAATTAAATCAAATTTAATTTATCTTGATGTAGGGTAATCCTATTACCGGTTGATGATCCTATAAGCAGCGGAAGGTTCTGGATCTAGCCACGCAAGTGCCTGGTCTCTACCGGTATCCACTCAGGTTAGATCTGGAGATCCTCTTCTTCTCTATCACGTCTTCAAAAATTAGATCTGATCTAACTTGGAGGATCTTCAAAACACCTTTCGAAGATCAGTAGTTGTCCTTTACAGCAGTGCAGCCTTCTAGCTTTCTATCACCTTTCTCTCATCTAGATTGCACCAGCTTAGATCCCAAACCACTTTGGACATGGAGAGGAGAGGGAGAAGATAGGTTTGGCATGGAGGAGGAGGAGAGGACCAGCCTTGGGCATGGGAATTTTCAATTGCTTTTTGAGTTGGGCGCAGGATCTTATTTATAGACTATGCATGATCCAACTCCTCTTCTTCCCAACCAATCACAATCCTTTGTAAAATTAGATCTAAATTTGATTGATGGAAATAGAGACCCTTGAATTCCTTCTTAGATGGCACCTAAGACCAGTCAAACTTGGTTCTTAGGAGAAGTCTAATCAGAATCCAAAAAGAAGATGCAGTCCCTATCCAATAGGGACTCCTGGGCCCCTCTAGCTTGGGCACACGCCAAGGGAGGCATGCGCCCTCCTCCTTGCCAGGTTCTGGTAGGGGGACAAGCCCCCACCAACTCTCTAATAGATGCGTGACACGTGGATAGAAGTCAAAGTATCAATGGTCAACATTTGATCAGTCAAAGGTTAACTTTTGACCAAAGTCAAAGGATGAGAAATGGCAGATGACCAAAAATGGTAGGTATTATCTTATAAAATAAGACATTCTTTTTTGATCTGGATAAGCTCCAGTCAGACCAAGTGAAGGCCTCTAATCGAGCACAAACTCCTTTTGCTCAGTCAGGACAAGTAATTATGATAGTTAAAGAAGAACGTTAGATTCAATCGAATGCTAGCATGATTTCTTTAAACCTAATTGAATCTCATTCAAATCAATTGAACTAGATTAGTTCAATTGATGATCACCAGATTCAAACCTTTGTTTGTGCGATCCGATTATGTTCAGTTCTATATGGTAATGGGATATGTCATGATCTCTATTATCGACATCATCGAAACTCCTTTCGATGGATCAGAACTCTTTTGATTCGAACAGCTAGAATGATCGATCATCTAAATCATTCTAATTGCTTCCAAAATCCACCAGTGACACCTAGCAGTATATGGTGGCAATCCATCAGAGCTGAATGCGAACCTCTTGGTGCAGCTACCTGTGTGATTAAGTTCTTCTATCTTGAGCTCCGATCAGATTAGGGTTAAGGTGAACTCGTCAAATCCTAGTTTCTGTCATATGATGTTATCATTTGATTCAAGTCTGATGTGAAAAGCTAAATAGAAACTCTTTCTATTATTTCACTCTGCCATGGCCATGGGCTTCTGGACTTGATTCTCATGATCATCATAGGGCTGCTCCTCTACCACCGAGGTAGATAGATTTCATCTTGATGCAATCCAGTTCCTACAATGAACTTGCTATAGCCAACATACACCTCAGGGTTTTGGATAGCTAGAAGACCGAGTTATGGTGTAGTCAAACTATAACACCCTCAAGGTGAACTGCCGATGCACCTCAGATCAAAGAACCAGACACACCACTGCAGCATCGAGTCAGTCATTGACGAGAAGGTAGACTTCCTAATGACTACTCGAGGTGGTCATGCTCAGTGCCCTCATTCTCTAACGAGTACCTTGTACTCTCACTCTGGTGTCTTCCACACCATAGACTCAAGACTCATCTACTAAAGAGAAGCGATTGTACACCAACCTTTCGGATCAATCACCATCCTCGTGATGATCCTATGGTCGGGAGCATTTTATGAGTTAATAATGATTATTCATGTCTTAAATTTTCAACTCTTGAAAATATGAATTATCATTACCATTAACTCAAAGGATGTATCACAGACACTAAATACACATATGTGATAGAAAATAACCCATTTTATTGATTATAGTCAAAATTATAATTTTGCCCTTAGAAGTGTATTACAAGTGTCAGCCAATTCTGGCTTCTAGGGCACATATATCTAACAATCTTCCACTTGATCCTAAAGCCAATTGGCTACAAGTCTAAGTCCCATCTTCTCAAGGTGGGCTTCGATCTTCTGCTGGCCCAACGGCTTTGTAAGCGGGTCTGCCACATTATCTGTGGAGTCGACTCTCTTGACCTCGACGTAACCCTTCTCGAGGTAATCGTGGATGAGGTGGTATCGCCGCTCAATGTGCTTGGATTTCTGGTGAGACCTCGGCTCCTTAGCAAGGGCTATGGCGCCATTATTGTCGCAGTACAGAGGAATGGCATCTGATGGCATTACTCCAATTTCTGCAGCAAACTTCTTATACCAGAATGCTTCCTTCACAGCCTCTGATGCAGCGATATATTCTGCTTCCATGGTGGAATCTGCTATCATGGTTTGCTTGAAACTCTTCCAGCTGACAGCACCACCATTGCACACAAACAGACTCCCAGATGTCGACTTTCGATCATCTACATCGGACATAAAATCTGAGTCTGTGTATCCCTGGACTTGGAGTTCTCCATTACCAAAGACCAACATCATATCCTTAGTTCTTCTTAAGTACTTAAGGATACATTTCACAGAAGTCCAGTGTTCTTCACCTGGATTTGACTGATATCTGCTTGTGACACTCACAGCATGGGCTATATCAGGTCGTGTACATAGCATGGCATACATGAGGCTCCCTATTGCAGAAGCATAAGGGATCTTGCTCATGCATTCTATTTCCTCAGGTGTGCTAGGGCACATCTTCTTGGAAAGATGAATACCATGTCTGAAGGGTATTAATCCCCTCTTAGAGTTTTCCATACTAAACCTCTTTAGTACTTCCTCTATGTACATCTTCTGTGAAAGTCCTAGCATCCTATTCGGTCTATCCCTATAGACCTTAATTCCTAGAATAAAGGATGCTTCACCTAGGTCTTTCATGGAGAATTCTTTGGACAACCATATTTTGACTGTCGTCAACATGGGAATATCATTCCCAATAAGGAGGATGTCATCCACGTACAGTACGAGGAAGACAACAACGCTCCCACTGACCTTTTTGAAGACACATGGTTCCTCTTCATTTTTGATGAAACCAAACTTTTTGATCACATCATTGAAATGAGTGTTCCAGCTCCGAGATGCTTGCTTAAGTCCATATATGGACCTTTGCAGCTTGCAAACCTTGTGACCAGTATCACTGGATGTAAAACCTAGTGGTTGTTCCATATAGATATCTTCCTCAAGATATCCATTCAAGAACGCGATTTTCACGTTCATTTGCCATATTTCATAATTGAAATAGGCTGCAATGGCAAGCAATGTGCGGATGGATTTTAGCATAGCCACTGGGGAAAAGGTATCCTGATAGTCATGAAGGGAAATCCTGATTTCCCGATCCAGGTTCGTCCAGATTTGATTAGATCAAGAGATATATTTCAAAAATTTTCTCTTGATCTCAATCAGATCTTGATATGTTTCAGATCTGATTCTTATTATTTTAATAAATAAAATAAAATAAGATAAATTAAATCAAATTTAATTTACCTGATTTGGGTAATCCTATTACCTTGTAGATGATCCTGATTGCAGCGGAAGGTTCTGGATCTTAGCCACGCAAGCGCCTGGCCTCTACCGGTATCCACTTGGGTTGGATCTGGAGATCCTCTTCTTCTCTATCACACCTCCAAAAATCAGATCTGGATCTGATCTGGAGGATCTTCAAAACTCTTTTGAAGATCTGCAGTCGTCCTTTTGCAGCAGCGCAGCCTTCTTGCTTTTGATCGCCTTTCCTTGATCTGAATCGCACCAACCTAAGTCCAAAACACCTTTTGGACGTGGAGAGCAAGGGGAGAAGAAGCTATGGCATGGAGAAGGAGGGGAGAGGCAGCCTTGGGGCGTGGGGTTTCTCAATTGCATTCACTTAGGATTAGGGTTGGGCGCAGGGTCTTATTTATAGACCTCTTGTGATCCAACTCCTCTTCCTTCAAAACCAATCACAACCCTTTGTGAAATCAGATCTAAATCTGATTGGTTGGAATAGAGACCCCTGGATTCCTCCTTAGAGGGCGCCTAAGACCAGTCAAACTGGATTCTTAGTAGAACTCTGATTGGAATCCAAAAGGGAGGTGGAGTCCTTGTCCAACAAGGACTCCTAGGCGCCTCCTACTTGGGCTCACGCCACCCTTGGCGTGCGCCCTTCTCCTTGCCAGGTTCTGGCAGGGGGACAGGCCCCCACCAGCTCTCCAATAGGTGCATGACATGTGGTCAAAAGTCAAAGGGTCAATGGTCAACGTTTGACCAGTCAAAGGTAGACTTTTGACCAAAGTCAAAGAACAAGAAATGGCAGGTGACCAAAAATGGCAGGTAATGTCTTACAAATAAGACAACCTATTCTGACTTGGACAACCTCCAGTCAGACCATATGAAGGCCTCTGATTGAGCACAAACTCCTTTGGCTCAGTCAGGACAACTTATTTATGATAGCAAAAGAAGAACGTTAGGTTCAATCGAGTGCTAGCACGATTTCCTTGAACCTAATTGAATCTCATTCAGATCAATTGAACTAGATCAGTTCAATTGATGATCACCAGATTCAAACCCTTGTTTGTGTGACCCAGTTAGGTTCAGTTCTGTATGGTAATGGGATATGTCATGATCTCTATCATCGACATCATCGAAACTCCTTTCGATGGATCAGAACTCTTCTGATTCGAACAGCTAGAATGATCGATCATCTAAATCATTCTAATTGCTCCCAAAATCCACCAGTGACACCTAGCAGTATATGGTGGCAACCCATCAGAGCTGAATGCGAACCTCTTGGTGCAGCTACCTGTGTGATTCAAGTTCTTCTATCTTGAGCCCCGATCAGATTAGGGTTAAGGTGAACTCGTCAAACCCTAGTCTCTGTCATATGATGTAATCATTCGATTCGAGTCCAATGTGAAAATCTAAATAGAAACTCTTTCTATTATTTCACTCTACCATGGCCATGGATTTCTGGACTTGATTCTCATGATCATCATAGGGCTACTCCTCTACCACCGAGGTAGATAGATTCCATCTTGATGCAATCCAGTTCCTACAATGAACATGCTATAGCCAACATACACCTCAGGGTTCCATATGGCTAGGAGACCGAGTAATGGTGTAGTCAAACTATAACACCCTCAAGGTGAACTGCCGATGCATCTCAGGTCAAAGAACCAGACACACTACTGCAGCATCGAGTCAGTCATTGACGAGAAGGTAGACTCCCTAATGACTACTCGAGGTGGTCACGCTCAGTGCCCTCGTTCTCTAACGAGTACCTGTACTCTCGCTCCGGTGTCTCCACACCGTAGACTCAAGACTCATCTACTAAAGAGAAGCGATCGTACACCAACCTTCCGGATCAATCACCATCCTCGTGATGATCCTATGGTCGGGAGCTGTTTATGAGTTAATAATGATTATTCATGTCTTAAATTTTCAACTCTTGAAAATATGAATTATCATTACCATTAACTCAAAGGATGTATCACAGACACTAAATACACATATGTGATAGAAAATAACCCATTTTATTAATTATAGTCAAAATTATAATTTTGCCCCTAGAAGTGTATTACAAGTGTCAGCCAATTCTGGCTTCTAGGGCACATATATCTAACAATCTCCCACTTGTCCTAAAGCCAATTGGCTACAAGTCTAAGTCCCATCTTCTCAAGGTGGGCTTCGATCTTCTGCTGGCCCAACGGCTTTGTAAGTGGGTCTGCCACATTATCTGCGGAGTTGACTCTCTTGACCTCAACGTAACCTTTCTCAAGGTAATCGCGGATGAGATGGTATCGCCGCTCAATGTGCTTGGACTTTTGGTGAGACCTCGGCTCCTTAGCAAGGGCTATGGCGCCATTGTTGTCGCAGTAAAGAGGAATGGCATCTGATGGCATTACTCCAATTTCTGCAGCAAACTTCTTGTACCAGAATGCTTCCTTTGCAGCCTCTGATGCAGCTATATATTCTGCTTCCATGGTGGAATCTGCTATCACAGTTTGCTTGGAACTCTTCCAGCTGACAGCTCCACCATTGCACACAAACAGACTTCCAGATGTCGACTTTCGATCATCTATATCGGACATGAAATCCGAGTCTGTGTATCCCTGAACTTGGAGTTCTCCGTTACCAAAGACCAACATCATATCCTTAGTTCTTCTCAAGTACTTAAGGATACATTTCACAGAAGTCCAGTGTTCTTCACCTGGATTTGACTGATATCTGCTTGTGACACTCACAGCATGGGCTATATCAGGTCGTGTACATAGCATGGCATACATGAGGCTCCCTATTGCAGAAGCATAAGGGATCTTGCTCATGCGTTCTATTTCCTCAGGTGTGCTGGGGCACATCTTTTGGAAAGATGAATACCATGTCTGAAGGGTATTAATCCCCTCTTAGAGTTTTCCATACTAAACCTCTTTAGTACTTCCTCTATGTACATCTTCTGTGAAAGTCCTAGCATCCTATTCGGTCTATCCCTATAGACCTTAATTCCTAGAATAAAGGATGCTTCACCTAGGTCTTTCATGGAGAATTCCTTGGACAACCACATCTTGACTGATGTCAACATGGGAATATCATTCCCAATAAGGAGGATGTCATCCACGTACAATACGAGGAAGACAACAGCGCTCCCACTGACCCTTTTGAAAACACATGGTTCCTCTTCATTTTTGATGAAACCAAACTTTTTGATCACATCATTGAAACGAGTGTTCCAGCTCCGAGATGCTTGCTTAAGTCCATATATGGACCTTTGCAGCTTGCAAACCTTGTGATCAGTATCACTGGATGTGAAACCTAGCGGCTGTTCCATATAGATATCTTCCTCAAGATATCCATTTAGGAATGCCGTTTTCACGTCCATTTGCCATATTTCATAATCGAAATAGGCTGCAACAGGCAAGCAATGTGCGGATGGATTTTAGCATAGCTACCGGGGAAAAGGTATCCTGATAGTCAATGCCTTCGCGTTGACTATAACCTTTTGCCACTAGTCTAGCCTTGAATGTCTCCACATTCCCATCTGCACCAATCTTTCTCTTGAAGATCCATTTACACCCAATAGGTACTATACCTTCTGGTGGATCTACCAAGGTCCAGACTTGGTTTGAGTGCATCGAGTCAATTTCTGACTTCATTGCCTCAAGCCATTTCTCGGAGTCGATATCTGATATCGCCTCGTTGTAGGTTTTGGGATCATCACCATGAGCACCATTACCTATGAGGAACATTTTCCTCTACATTCCTCTGAAATAATACCTAAGTATCTTTCAGGGGGATGGGAAACTCTTTCCGATCTACGAGGTGGAGGAGGTAGTGTTCTTATTGGCTCAACCTGATTTGGTTCCACTTGGTCCTTAGCTCGTTCTGCTTGTGAGACTTTCTCATCAAGCTTAATCTGCTTTCCAATGCCACTATCTTGAATAAACTATTTTTCAAGAAATATGGCATGTCGACTCACAATCACATTGTGGTCTTCTGGAATGTAGAAATAGTATCCTAATGACTCTTTAGGATATCCTATGAATCGAGCTCTAAAGGACCTAAACTCTAACTTGTCCGCTTGTTGTCTTTTGACATGAGCCGGACAACCCCAAATTCTGAGATGACTCAGACTTGGTTTCTTACCGTGCCATATCTCATACGGTGTGGTAGGAACGGTTTTAGAGGGAACCCTATTCAGTAGATAGAATTGAAGTTAATAATGAATGTCCCCAAAGGAAATCAGGGAGGTCTGTGAAGCTCATCATGGATCGAACCATATCCAATAGAGTCCGATTTCTCCATTCTGAAACCCCGTTGAGTTGAGGTGTTCCTGGTGGAGTCCATTGAGAGACTATGCCATTTTTTCCTTAAGATAGTCTAGGAATTCCCGGCTAAGGTATTCACCTCCTCGATCTGATCGAAGAACCTTAATGGGTTTTCCAGTTTGTTTTTCTACTTCATGTCTGAATTCTTTGAACTTTTCAAAGGCTTCAGACTTGTGTCTCATAAGATACACATACCCATACCTAGACAGATCATCGGTAAAGGTAATGAAGTAGACAAAATTGCCTCTAGCCGGCACATCGAAATGGGCCGCACACATCAGTATGTACTAGGGCAAGGAGATCTGTGGCCCTCTCCCCATGTCCAACAAAAGGGAGTTTAGTCATTTTGCCTTGAAGACAAGATTCACAAGTTGGATATGACTCAAAAGTCAATGGACTCAATAGCCCATTTTTCTCCAATTTGTTAATCCTATCTTCTGCTATATGACCTAATCTCAGGTGCCATAGATATCTGTCGTTTGGACTATCCCTAGGTCGTTTGGCATTCACGTTTTGCTCGATAGTTAAAACAGGTACATCAATATGCAACTGATAAAGACCATTAACAAGAAAACCATTTGCAATTTTATTTCTTTCATAAAGAATGTTACAATGGTCCTTAAAGAAGGTGATCACATAACCTTCTTGTGCTAAGCATGAAACAGAAATCAAATTCCTGCTAGCTGCAGGCACATAATAACAGTCTTTTAAAACTAAGTCTAAACCAGATGGTAATCGCAGAGGGTATGTTCCCACGGCTACTGCAGCAACTCTTGCTCCATTACCGATGCGTAGGATCATGTCTCCATCCCTCAGCCTCCTGCTATCCTCAAGACCCTGCATAGAAGTGCACAGATGAGCACTAGAACCAGAGTCAAGCACCCAACTGGATGCAGAAGAAACCGTAAGGTTAGACTCAATAACGAGCATACCTCCAGAAGGACCTTCCTTCTTGTTCTTCAGGGTGGCCAGGTAAGTAGGGCAGTTCCGCTTCCAATGGCCGTCGCTGTTGCAATGGAAACACTTTCCTTTGCCATCGACCTTCTTCTTTTCGGTTCTGCCTTCTTCTTCTTTGATCCTTCCACCTTTTGCTTTTTCACAGACTTCTTTTTCTTTCCATAAGACTTTCTTTTGGAAGAAGTCCGTTCCATAGCAAGAACTGAGCCTTTAGAACCTTTCATAGAAAGCTCAGCGGTAACCAGCATATTCATCAACTCGGCCAAGGAATTTTGAAGTTTATGCATGTGGTAATTCATGATGAATTGCCCATATGCATCAGTCAAGGATTGCAGAATAATATCGTTCTGCAAGTCCAAGTCCAACTTCACACCGAGCTTCTCAAGCTCTTCCATGTCCTTGATCATTGTCAGACAGTGATCTTGGACTGACTGCCCATCACGCATCTTAGCCTTAAAAAGTCGTTTCGTGACTTGATATTTGGCTGCGCGACTCTGTTCACCAAACATCTCCTGTAGGTGAGCCAACATTTGGCGAGCAGTCCCGATATCTTCATGTTGGCGCTGGAGCTCATCAGACATCGAGCCCAACATGTAGTATCTGGCCTTATTGTCTTCGTCAATCCATTTTTCCAGAGACGCTCTCTGTTCAGTGGATGGACGAGCTGGTAAGGTGGGAGGGTCCTGGTCCAAAACATGTGTTAACTTCTCTGAACCCAAAACAATTTTGTAGTTCCTGAGCCAATCTTTATAATTGGGTCCAGTCAGTCTATGTGTGTCTAGGATACGTGCCAGTGGGTTGGACGCAGACATTTTCCTGTAGAGAGTCAAAGATTCTAGTTAGATACTGTAATTTTGACTTGACCAATTTGTTTAGGGATTTTATTTTTAAACAAATTAGCTCCCACTATTTTCTCGGATCCCTACACTCCCTCTGTAGAGATGCGAAAATCTCCACGATTGATGATTTCTAGTGGGTGGTGCGGTCTCACCAACTGACTCATCACCTCACCTAACAGTTATTGGTGATGGGTTAGCCAATGAGTGAACAACTCTTGTTCAATGATTCTCTAATCATGGTGCACCCAAACTTGGTCTCTAATTCATGAATCTCACCGTATCCGGAAATATTGATCCACTCCTTAGTTAAGTCAGACCCACCATTTGCATAGACTGGGTTCCTAATTGGGTCTCTCACCGTATCCGGAAAATATTGAGCCCAACTCATCCTCCAGCCCATAGCATCCAATGCCTAATAGACATGGTTGCGTCTTTCCGGTGCAACTGAGCCACTGTATCCAGCCGAGAACAATCAACCCCGGGAAGGGCCCGCACGTCTACAATGGTGGAAGACCTCGGACTTAATCTTTTCTTAGGGAGAATTGATTCAGGTCTCATTAAACTAGACTTGGCTTAGTCATAACAATTATGACTAACCTAGTGGCATGGGTCAGCTCGGATTATTGACCACCTCAGATCAGAACTGTGTCAACAGATATGGCCAGGTAAGTGAGACCGGTGGAAGGAATATGCCGTTAACTCGCACAAGAACGCATTCAGGTCGAGTAGCTTCCAATTAAAAACCAGTCGGTCGTATGTGCCAAACTTACCTTAGACACCAAATTGTTGAGTCAGAACCAATTGGGTTAGCCTACAATCCAGACTCTAACCTCTGAGCCTAATTAGGTCTTGCTTGATCGTGACTCGATCTTGACCCAGACTTAATCCTATTAGGCTGGTCAATTTAAGCATTGTTGATCCCATCTAACCAACTCTTGATTCGGTTTGATCAACCGCTTAGACCTAATTGAGCTACCCAAGCCCGAACCCAGTATTATGAATATGTCTTAGATCTGAAAATTCTCAATTTTAGACCTAATTAATATTCCATAAACTTAATTCTTAATTAAGTTGGGTTCATAAACAAAATATGCACAATAAATCCTAGGGTTTCAGGATCTAGGGTTTTGCAGAAAGTAAGTTTTGGGTTTCTGATTAAGGACGAACACGCAGCACCCCTACACGTCATCATAAGAACACCCCATCGAATGGGAAGGAGAGGGCCTTTAAACCCTTCTTCGTTCTTATGACCGGACGGCCAAGAGGAACGCCTTAATCAGGAACATGTAATACTACAAAACAGTTATAGATCTATATCATATATCTCATATACAAATTTAGATCTAATCAAGGCATATTTTGCATACATCTCATGTATCAAATTCATGCATGTTTTCAGATCTAAATTATCACATAATAATCTAAAAAATTAGATTTAAATTGATCTAATCAAAATAAATTCTAATCTAGACAATTATGTAGAACTATTCTACAACTAGTCTAGTCATGCATCTATCATATCTCATATGATATTTAAAATTAAATAATTTTTATTTGCTGTTTATTTAGATGTTATTATAATACTTATAATATCAGAAAATAGTAAATAAGAAGATCTAAAATATGATTTAATCAGATTAAATCAAAGACATGCAAAACTATTCTATAGAACTATTCTATTCTAGAACTAGTCATGCATATCTTCATGTTCTTAGATCCAAATCATTTAATTTTAATTTTTTTGATTTCAGATCTGATCACATCTCATGTGACATCTGAAATCACTTTATTTTTAATTAAAATAAAATTAAAATCAGATCTAAACAATTTAGAACCATGGCTCTGATACCAGTTGAAGGGAAATCCTGATTTCCCGGTCCAGGTTCGTCCAGATCTGATTAGATCAAGAGATATATTTCAAAAATTTTCTCTTGATCCTAATCAGATCTTGATATGTTTCAGATCTGATTCTTATTATTTTAATAAATAAAATAAAACAAGATAAATTAAATCAAATTTAATTTACCTGATTTGGGTAATCCTATTACCCTGTAGATGATCCTGATTGCAGCGGAAGGTTCTGGATCTTAGCCACGCAAGCGCCTGGCCTCTACCGGTATCCACTCGGGTTGGATCTGGAGATCCTCTTCTTCTCTATCACACCTCCAAAAATCAGATCTGGATCTGATCTGGAGGATCTTCAAAACTCTTTTGAAGATCTGCAGTCGTCCTTTTGCAGCAGCGCAGCCTTCTTGCTTTTGATCGCCTTTCCTTGATCTGAATCGCACCAACCTAAGTCCAAAACACCTTTTGGACGTGGAGAGCAAGGGAGAAAGAGACTATGGCATGGAGAAGGAGGGGAGAGGCAGCCTTGGGGCGTGGGAAATTCTCTAATTGCATTCACTTAGGATTAGGGTTGGGCGCAGGGTCTTATTTATAGACCTCTTGTGATCCAACTCCTCTTCCTCTCAACCAATCACAACCCTTTGTGAAATCAGATCTAAATCTGATTGGTTGGAA
>QRFJ01002975.1:0-122244 GCA_006176705.1 Cocos nucifera | reverse complement strand
GATCACAAGGTTTGCAAGCTGCAAAGGTCCATATATGGACTTAAGCAAGCATCTCGGAGCTGGAACACTCGTTTCAATGATGTGATCAAAAAGTTTGGTTTCATCAAAAATGAAGAGGAACCATGTGTTTTCAAAAGGGTCAGTGGGAGCGCTGTTGTCTTCCTCGTATTGTACATGGATGACATCCTCCTTATTGGGAATGATATTCCCATGTTGACATCAGTCAAGATGTGGTTGTCCAAGGAATTCTCCATGAAAGACCTAGGTGAAGCATCCTTTATTCTAGGAATTAAGGTCTATAGGGATAGACCGAATAGGATGCTAGGACTTTCACAGAAGATGTACATAGAGGAAGTACTAAAGAGGTTTAGTATGGAAAACTCTAAGAGGGGATTAATACCCTTCAGACATGGTATTCATCTTTCCAAGAAGATGTGCCCCAGCACACCTGAGGAAATAGAACGCATGAGCAAGATCCCTTATGCTTCTGCAATAGGGAGCCTCATGTATGCCATGCTATGTACACGACCTGATATAGCCCATGCTGTGAGTGTCACAAGCAGATATCAGTCAAATCCAGGTGAAGAACACTGGACTTCTGTGAAATGTATCCTTAAGTACTTGAGAAGAACTAAGGATATGATGTTGGTCTTTGGTAACGGAGAACTCCAAGTCCAGGGATACACAGACTCGGATTTCATGTCCGATATAGATGATCGAAAGTCGACATCTGGCAGTCTGTTTGTGTGCAATGGTGTGCTGTCAGCTGGAAGAGTTCCAAGCAAACGGTGATACCACCTCATCCACGATTACCTCAAGAAGGGTTACGTTGAGGTCAAGAGAGTCAACTCCACAGATAATGTGGCAGACCCACTTACAAAGCCGTTGGGCCAGCAGAAGATCGAAGCCCACCTTGAGAAGATGGGACTTAGACTTGTAGCCAATTGGCTTTAGGACAAGTGGGAGATTGTTAGATATATGTGCCCTAGAAGCCAGAATTGGCTGACACTTGTAATACACTTCTAGGGGCAAAATTATAATTTTGACTAATAATTAATAAATGGGTTATTTTCTATCACATATGTGTATTTAGTGTCTGTGATACATCCTTTGAGTTAATGGTAATGATAATTCATATTTTCAAGAGTTGAAAATTTAAGACATGAATAATCATTATTAACTCATAAAATGCTCCCGACCATAGGATCATCACGAGGATGGTGATTGATCCGGAAGGTTGGTGTACAATCGCTTCTCTTTAGTAGATGAGTCTTGAGTCTACGGTGTGGAGACACCGGAGCGAGAGTACAGGTACTCGTTAGAGAACGAGGGCACTGAGCGTGACCACCTCGAGTAGTCATTAGGGAAGTCTACCTTCTCGTCAATGACTGACTCGATGCTGCAGTAGTGTGTCTGGTTCTTTGACCTGAGATGCATCGGCAGTTCACCTTGAGGGTGTTATAGTTTGACTACACCATTACTCGGTCTCCTAGCCATATGGAATCCTGAGGTGTATGTTGGCTATAGCATGTTCATTGTAGGAACTGGATTGCATCAAGATGGAATCTATCTACCTCGGTGGTAGAGGAGCAGCCCTATGATAATCATGAGAATCAAGTCCAGAAGCCCATGGCCATGGCAGAGTGAAATAATAGAAAGAGTTTCTATTTAGATTTTCACATTGGACTCGAATCGAATGATTACATCATATGACAGAGACTAGGGTTTGACGAGTTTACCTTAACCCTAATCTGATCGGGGCTCAAGATAGAAGAACTTAATCACACAGGTAGCTGCACCAAGAGGTTCGCATTCAGCTCTGATGGGTTGCCACCATATACTGCTAGGTGTCACTGGTGGATTTTGGGAGCAATTAGAATGATTTAGATGATCGATCATTCTAGCTGTTCGAATCAGAAGAGTTCTGATCCATCGAAAGGAGTTTCGATGATGTCGATGATAGAGATCATGACATATCCCATTACCATACAGAACTGAACCTAACTGGGTCACACAAACAAGGGTTTGAATCTGGTGATCATCAATTGAACTGATCTAGTTCAATTGATCTGAATGAGATTCAATTAGGTTCAAGGAAATCGTGCTAGCACTCGATTGAACCTAACGTTCTTCTTTTGCTATCATAAATAAGTTGTCCTGACTGAGCCAAAGGAGTTTGTGCTCAATCAGAGGCCTTCATATGGTCTGACTGGAGGTTGTCCAAGTCAGAAAAGGTTGTCTTATTTTGTAAGACATTACCTGCCATTTTTGGTCACCTGCCATTTCTTGTTCTTTGACTTTGGTCAAAAGTCTACCTTTGACTGGTCAAACGTTGACCATTGACACTTTGACTTTTGACCACATGTCATGCACCTATTGGAGAGCTGGTGGGGGCCTGTCCCCCTGCCAGAACCTGGCAAGGAGGAAGGGCGCACGCCACCCTTGGCGTGTGCCCAAGTTGGAGGCGCCTAGGAGTCCTTGTTGGACAAGGACTCCATCCTCCTTTTTGGATTCCAATTAGAGTTCTTCTAAGAATCCAACTTTGACTGGTCTTAGGCACCCTCTAAGGAGGAATCCAGGGGACTCTATTCCCACCAATCAGATTTAGATCTGATTTCACAAAGGGTTGTGATTGGTTGGGAAGGAAGAGGAGTTGGATCACAAGCTTAGTCTATAAATAAGACCCTGCGCCCAACTCAAATTCATGAGAAATGATTGAATCAGAATTCCCCATGCCCCAAGGCTGCCTCTCCCCTCCTTCTCCATGCCAAACCACCTTCTCCCCTTGCTCTCCACGTCCAAAAGGAGTTTTGGACTTTTGGTTGGTGCGATTCAGATCAAGAGAAAGGCGATCAAAAGCTAAGAAGGCTGCACTGCTGCAGAAGGACGACTGCTGATCTTCAAAAGAGTTTTGAAGATCCTCCAGATCAGATCCAGATCTGATTTTTGGAGGCGTGATAGAGAAGAAGAGGATCTCTAGATCTAGCTCGAGTGTATACCGATAGAGGCCTGGCGCTTGCGTGGCTAGATCCAGAACCTTCCGCTGCAAACATGATCATCAATGGGTAATAGGATTACCCAAATTAGGTAAATTAAATTTGATTTAATTTATCCTTATTTTATTTTATTTATTAAAATAATAAGAATCAAATTTGAAACATCCCAGATCTGATATAGATTAAAGAAAAAAATTTTTGAAATATATCTCTTGATCTGATCAGATCTGAACGAACCTGGATCAAAAAATCAGGATTTTCCTTCAATGACTACCCTAGTGGCATGGGTTAGCTTGCATTATTGACCACCTCAGATCAAGACTGAGCCAACAAATATGGTCAGGTAAGTGAGACCAGTGGAAGGGATATGCCATTAACTCGACAAGAATGCATTCGAGTCAAGTAGCTCCCAATTAAAAACCAGTCGTTCGTATCTGCTAAACTTACCTTAGACACCAAATTGTTGAGCCAAAATTAATCGGGTTAGTCTACAATCTAGACTCTAACCATCGAGCGTAATTAGATCTTAGCTTGATCGATCACTCACATGACTCGATCTTGACCCAGACTTAATCCTATTAGGCTGATCAATTTAAGCACTCTTGATTCTATCTAACCAACTCTTGATTCAATTTGATCAATCTCTTAGACTTAATTAAGCTACCCAAGCCTGAACCAAATTTTATTAATATGTCTTAGATCTTAAAGTCTTAATATTAGACCTAACATATTTCATAATCTTAATTCTTAATTAAGTTTAGGATTCAAAAATAAAATATGTAAATACAATTCTAGGATTTCAGGATCTAGGATTTTGCAAAAAATAAGATCTTGATTTTTTATTAAGTATGAACGCACAGCACCCCTACATATCATAAGAACATCACATCGATTGGGAGGAGAGGGCATTTAAACCTTACTTTGCTCTTATGATCGAACGATCAAGGAAAATATCTTAATTAAAAATATAAAAACTACAAAACTAGTTAGATTTACATCATATATCTCATATATAAAAATTGATCTAACTATAAACATATTTTGCATACATCTGATGTATCATATCATGCATATTTTTAGATTTAAATTATCTCATAATTATCTAAAGAATTAAATTTAAATTAATCACATCAAAATAAATTCTATTCTAGATAATTATGTAGAACTATTCTACAATTAGTCTAAACATGCATTCATCACATCTCATATGAATAAAAAATTAAATAATTTTATTTTCTATTTTTTAGATCTTATTATAATATTTATAATATTAAAAAATAGTAAATAAATTGATCTAAATTTATAACTTAATCAAATTAAATTATGATCATGCAAGACTATATATACAATAATTCTATTCTACAACTAGTCATGCATATTATAGAACTTAGATCTAAATTATTTAATTTTAATTTTTTTAATTTTAGATTTAATCATATCTGATGTGATATCTAAAATTATCTAATTATTAAATTAAAAAAAAATTAAATTAGATTTAAATAATTTATGAAAACTTGGCTCTAATACCAGTTGAAGGAGAAAAAACTATTTCCTGGGTCAGATTCGTTCAGATCAGATTTGATCAAGAAGAATATTTCATAAATTTTTTATTAGATATAAATCAAATCTAATACTTTTCAAATTTGATTTGATAGATCTAATAAAATAAAATAAAAATAAATTAAATTATATTTAATTTGTACCTTGTTCATGGGTAATCTAATTACCTTATGATAATCCTACTGATTGCCTGAGGTTCTGGATGTAGCCATGCAATTGCCTGGCCTCTACTAGTATCCACTCAGGCAAAATCTAGATATCTCCTCCTTCTCAATCTATCCTTCAAAGATCAGATCTAGATCTGATCCTGAAGGTCTTCAAAATAACTTTTGAAGATTCGACGTCGTCTCTTGCAGTAGTGCTGCCTTCTTCCATTCTTGTCGCTTTTCTCTTGCTTGGATTGCACCAAACTGAGCCCAAAATCTCTTAGGCATGGAGAAGAAAGAGAGGATCTGAGGTAGGCATGGAGGAGAGTGGGAGAGAGAAATATGGCATGGGCTAAGGGTGAACCTCTCAAAAGTTAGATCCTACTACACCATGCAGTACCACATCATCCCACCCAATCATGTCTCTTTGTATAATTAGATCTAAATTTAATTGATGGGATGACATCACCTAATTCAATCAGATGAGAGCCCCCCTCCAACACCCTTAGGTTGTGCCAAGACTGGTCAAAGTAGAGTCCCTTGGCGCCACCTAGTTTGATTCCAAGAAGCAACCTAGAGTCCCATCTATATGGGACTCCAAGCATCCCTATTCTTTGACGCACGCCTTCCTAGGCATGCACCCCCTTCTTTCCTCTTTCTAGCAAGGGGATAGGCTCCTATCTACTCTTCTATGGGTGCATGATATATGGGCAGATGTCTAAGTGTCAAAGGTCAATGTTTGACCAAAGTCAAAAGACAAGAATTAGCAGATGATGAAAAATGGCAGGTGTTGTCTCAAATTTATCTCATAAATTAAGAATATCCTTTTCTAATCTAGATAAGCTTTCAGTCAGACAAAGTAAAGATTCCTAGTGAGTCCAAACACATTTGGCTCAGTTCGAGATAATTTTTAATGATTATAAAAGGAGAACATTAGGCTCAATCGTGTGCTAGCACGATTTTTTTGAACCTAATTGAATATAATTCAAATCAATTGAACTGGGTTAGTCCAATTGATGATATCCAGAGATCCAAATCCCTTATTTATGTATGATCTAGTTAGGTTTAGTTTTTTATGGTAATCAGGGATATGTCACAATCTCTATCATTGACATCATCGAAACACCTTTCGATGGATCAGAATTTTTCTGATTTAGACAACTAGAATGATCGATCATCCAAATCATTCTAATTACTCCCAAAATCCACCAGTGACACCTATCAGTATATGGTGGCAATCCATCAAAACTAAAAATGAACCTCTTGGTGTAGTTACATGTATGATTAAGTTCTTCTATCTTGAGCCCCGATCAGATTAAAGTTAAGGTGAACTCGTCAAACCCTAATTTCTATCATATGATTTAATCATTTGATTCAAGTCCGATGTGAAAAATCTAATAGAAACTCTTTCTATTATTTCACTCTACCATGGCCATGGGCTTATGGACTTGATTCTCACGATCATCATAAGGCTGCTCCACATCTATCGAGGTAGATAGATTTCCTCTTGGTGCAATCCAATTCCTACAATGAACATACTATAGCCAACATACACTTCAGAGTTTCAAATGGCTAGGAGATCGAGTCATGATGTAGTCAAACTTAATACCCTCAAGATGATCTATCTATGCACCTCAGGTTAAAGAACCAAACACACCACTGCAGCTTTGAGCCAGTCATCAACAAGAAGGTAGACTTCCTTATGACTGCTCTAGGTGGTCACGCTCAATTTCCTCATTCTCTAACGAGTACCTGTACTCTTGCTTTGGTGTCTCTGCATCGTAGACTCAAGAATCATCTACTATAAAGAAGCAATTGTATACCAACCTTCTGAATCAATCACCATCGTCATGATGATTCTACAGTCAGGAGCATTTTATGAGTTAGTAATGAAAAATTCATGTCTTAAATTTTCAACTCTTGAAAATAAGAATTATCATTACCATTAACTCAAGGGATGTGTCACAGACACCGAATACATATTGTGATAGAAAATAATCCATTTTATTATTTATAATCAAAATTATAATTTTGCCCTTAGAAGTGTACAACATGTGTCAGCCAATTCTGGCTTCTAGGGCACACATATCTAACAGCTCTGGCAAGATATTGCTATTCAATTGCCTTGCAGAGGGGTGAGCAGTCAGATCCTTATTCGATTGATGGGTTGGATGTCTGCAACGATCTAACTAAAGAGCAGGGTGAGCCCATAGAAGACGTTGTTTCTGTGCCACTAAATGACGAAAATGTAGAGCATGCAGTATAGATCGGCTCCAACTTGGTGGAAGAGATACGAGAGCAGCTTGTCAAATTTCTATGGAGGAACGTAGATGTTTTTGCTTGGGTCCCTGATGACATGCTTAGAATAGATGTTGAAATCATGGAACATCGTCTGACTATTGATCCCAAACATTGGCCAACGAAAAAGAAGATGCACAACCAAGCCCCAGAGTGATAGAAAGTAATTGTAGAGAAAGTTGACAAGCTCCTCAAGATCGGATTCATCTGAAAATTCAACTATCCAAATTGGGTCTCCAACATCGTGCTCATCAAAAAGATGAATGGCAAGTGGGGAATGTACATAGACTTCAAAAAGCTGAACAAAGCCTGCCTGAAAGATAGCTACCTCCCACCCAGGATTGATCAACTGAAAAATGCAACCTCGGGCCATGAGCTCCTCACTTTCATGGATGCCACTTTCGGCTATAATCAAATCCGGATGGCACCAAAGAGTGAGCAGAAAAATGCTTTTATTACTGACCGTGGTCTTTACTATTATAGGATTATGCCTTTTAGACTCAAAAATGTAGGAGCAACATACAACGCCTGATCAATAAAATCTTCAAGGAGCAGATCGACTGCAACATGAAGGTATATATAGATGACATGCTTGTCAAGAATCGAATTTCAATAAATAACATTCTAATCTTGAGGAGACCTGCAGTGTCCTTACGAGGTACAAGATGAACCTGAACCCAACCCAGTGTGCCTTCGGCATGACCTTGAGGAAATTTTTGAGATTCAAGATGTCAAGGTGCGAAAGTGGAGCAAATCTGAAGAAGATTCAGGCCATTCAAGAGATGACTACTCCAAAATCAATCAAAGAAATTTAGCGCCTGACTGAAAAGGTGGCAATCTTGAACCACTTCATCTTGAGGTCGGTCGAGAAATGCATGCCCTTCTTTCAAGTCCTAAAATAGTTGAAGAACTTCTGCTAGACCATTGAATTCAACAAGCCTTTAAAGTGCTCAAGGACTACCTTTCTTCACCTCTCCTATTAGCAAAGTCCAAACCCTAAGAGGAACTATTTTGTACCTGGTGGTCTCCCCAGCGGCCCTTGCAGTAGTCCTAGTCAAAGAATAGGTGAAAGTACAGCAGCCGATCTACTATATAAGCCTAGTCTTGATAGACGCCGAGACCAGGTATACTAAGTTAGAAAAACTAAATTTTGCCCTATTGATTGCAACCTAGAGACTTCGATCTTACTTCCAAGGGCACACCATAACTCTTCTCACTGATCAACCAATCAAGATAATTCTTCATCGAATAGATGCCTCTAGAAGAATAGCAAAATGGGCAATTGATCTCACTGAGTTCGACATCAACTACCAGCCTTGGCCATCGATCAAAGCCCAAATTTTGGTAGATTTTATAGTTGAATGCACTATTTTGGATGAAGCCAAGCTAGAATAGAATGAAGTCAATGTTTCCTGGTTACAACCAAGTTCCTCTGAGAAAAGAGCAGACCTTCCTAAAGATTTTTGGGCCCTATTTGTAGATGGCTCATCTAATGCTTCTAATGCAGGTGCAGGGCTGATCTTGGTCAATTCAGAAGGAGTCATTATCGAATATGCACTATGCTTTGAATTTTCTATCATAAATAATATGGCCGAATATGAAGCTTTGATTAGAGAATTAAGAATCGCTGAAGAATTGAAAGCAGATTGACTTCAAGTCTACCGTGATTCTCAATTGATGGTCGGACAAGTTGGTGGCGATTATGAGGCTCGAGAAGAAAGCATGATAAAATATCTCAAAAAAGTGAAGAGCTTAACTCCAGCCTTCAACAGTTTTGACATCAAGTAGATCCTGAGAGTGAAAAATGCTTGGACCGACCTTCTCTCAGAGTTGGCAACATTGGCCTCGACTGAGCTGCCCAAGAAAATTTTTTTTGAAGTCCTAAAACACCCAAGTCTGAAAGAATGGTCTATAATGTAGATCGACCATGAGCCATGTTGGATTGACCCATTGGTTGCTTATCTCAAAGATGGAGCTCTTCCTCATAACCCGAAAGAAGCTAAAAAATTCATAAATCAAGCCTCCCGATATGTTCTATATGAGCTGTACAAAAAGTCATATTTCTTACTGCTCTTGAGATATCTCAAGCCTTCAGAAGCCAACTTTGCATTGTGGAAGGTGTATGAAGGAATCTACGAAAATCATGTGGGGGCCAGATCCCTATCACATAGACTACTTCGGCAAAATTACTATTGGCCAACCTTGTACCATGATGCTATAGAGTATGTCAAAAAATATGACCGCTGTCAGAGAAATGCAAATATTCAAAGGCAGCCAGCTCCTGAACTTACTCCCTTGAGCATCCCATGGCCGTTTGCTCAGTGGGCGATGGACATACTCAGATCTTTTTTTATGGCATCTGGATAGCGTAAGTTCCTCTTGGTGGCAATAGATTATTTCACAAAGTGGGTCGAGACTGAACCTCTTACAAAAATCACTGACGCAAAAGTGTAGGACTTCGTTTGGAAGTCGATTATTTATAGATTTGGCTTGCCTCAAATCCTTGTAATAGATAATGGACGGCAGTTTGCCGAAATAAGATTTGCCAAATTCTGTGAAGATTTGAATATCTCACACCATTTTACATCAGTAGCCCATCCACAGGCAAACAGCGAAGCCAAAGTAACAAATAGAACCCAGCTGCAAGGTATCAAAGCAAGACCTAAAAGAGCAAAGGGAACTTAGATGGATGAACTCTATCATGTGCTCTAGGCATACCAAACTATCCAAAGATTGCCAACTAGGGAGACCCCATTTGCCTTAGCTTTTGGAACAGAAGCAGTCATCCCAATAGAACTCAAACTTCGATCAATACGAGTCATGGCATTCGATGAGCAACATAACTCATGGGACCTCAGGGCTAACCTCGACTTATTGAAGAAAAAATGAGAAAAAGCTCAAGTTTGGATGGTAGAATATAAGCAAAAAGTAGCTCATTACTATAACTCTAAAGTCAAAAGCAAAATATTCAAAGTGGGGGACTTAGTACTTCGATGAGCAATTATTTCATAATCTCAGAATTGAGAAAAGCTCTATCCAAATTGGAAAGGCCCATATGAAGTAGAAGAGGTCATTCGACCCAGAACTTATCGCTTGAATGGGCTTGGAGGATCAACACTTTCGTGGCCTTGGAATTTAGAAAATCTAATAATGTACTACCAGTAATTTACCTTTAATAAAACTCCTCTATTTTAATATTATTATTTTTTATTTCAAAAATCATGTGATGATAGAAAATGACTCTCCGAAGTAATCAAAAGTGGCTTTATTAGGAATAGGAGAAGAATCTCATCCTAACTCGAGCAAGTTGAAGGCCTCATTAGTCTAAGACGAGATGAGGTGAGAGGTCCTATCAATGGCCCAGCTGTGCCCCTACAGCCATGCAAGGAATAGAAGGAGAACCTGAACCTAACATGAGCAAAGTTGAAGACCTCGTTAATTTAAGACGAGATGAGAGGAGAGGCCCTTCTGATGGTACTAATGTACCCTTACAGCCATGCTAGAAACAGAAGAAGAATCTCATCCTAACGTGAGCCAAGCCGAAGGCCTCATTAATCTAAGACGAGATGAGGGGAGCGGTCCTTCCAACGGTCCTAATGTGCCCCTATAGCCATGCTAGGAATAGGAGGAGAACCTCATCCTAACGTGAGTAAAGTCGAAGGCCTCATTAATCTAAGATGAAATGAGGAAAGAGACCCTTCCAACGGTCCTAATGTGCCCATATAGCCATGTTAGGAACAGGAGGAGAACCTCGTACTAACATAAGCAAAGTCAAAGGCCTCATTAATCTATGATGGAATGAGGAGAGATGCCCTTTCAACGGTCCTTATATGCTCCTACCATCTTGTTAGGAATAGGAGGGGAACCTCATCCTAACTTGAGCACAATAAAGACCTCGTTAACCTATGATGAGATAAGGAAAGAGGCCCTATCAACGGCCCAACTATGCCCCTACTACCATGAAAGAAATAGGACGAGAACCTCTTACTAACAAGAGTAAGGCAAAGGCCTCCGATTACTTAAGATGGGAGGAGAGAACCTTTCAATAGCCACAGCAAGAATAGAAGGAAGACCTCACCTTAACAGAAGCAAAAACCAACCTCATCGAGAACAGAAGGAGAACCTTGTCCTGACATAAACAAAGACCTTCGATTACCTAAGGCAGATGGAAGGACCTCGTCCTGACGAAAGGATGAAGAAAAATCGATGGAGCCGAACATGGAAGGATAAACTCATCCCAACATAGGTAAAAAATCTTTGGTTACGAAAGGATAGGAGAGAACTACTTTTTCGACAATCATTTCAATGAAAGTCAAAGCAGAAGAGAGAAATGAGAAAATTAATAGGCACTAAATCTAAATAAAACAAAATGATGATCAAAGAAAATATTCCTTCATTAAAATCGAAGTTCATTACAAAGTGTAGGTCCACGAGACCATGTACAAAAAAGAGAAAAGAAAAAATCACAAAGTTCTAAGAAGGCTCAGAACCCTCAAACTTTTGGCTGTCGACCCCCACCATTACAAGAGACTGCTTCAGCCTAAGGATTTCCTCCTCAAGCTCCTTCTTCTTATGTAGACCATCTTTGTACATCCTATAGGCATGTTGGAATTTGCCTTCGAGCTCTCGCCACAGCTTCCTTAAGACTTCAGACTTAGCCTCTACATCTCTAATGACTTGCTACTCGTACGATAGCTGGATCCTTAGCTATTGAATCTCAACCTTCTCCCTCTCCACCACTTTCGAAAGCTCACCCAGAATCCTCGTTAAGAAGGCAACCGGCTCTGATCCCTCACTCATGCCAGATTGTTGACTGTCATCGAGTTATTTTTGGAGTTGGATTACCTCACTATTAGTAGCACGAAGCCTTTGCTCAAGCTGGGATATCCTCTCGCTCCAACCCAATCGGTAGATATCATAAGTGAGCTCGGCATCATGCAGTTGCTTCTGGATCATGAAGAACCTCTTCGACCAATCTCACTCATACCGAGCCTTGATGGAAGACCACGGTGAGCTCCCCTCTAGTAGATGGATCTTCTCTTTCACTACCTTGAGATTGGTTTCGAGAGTGTTGATCTTCGTCATTAGTGCCCAAGATTTGTCATTGGCATTTTTCTTTAGCTTGGCGATCTCCTTCTCGAAGCTGCTCTTTTAAATGCTAAAACTTGCAGAGTCCTTCATGTGTAAATTATGGAGGTGAGTGACCTCCTTAGTTACCTCCAAAACATTCCTCCGAGAAGCTTGAAGGTCGTCCTTCATCTTCTTCAACTTCCTCTTTAGATGGTGGACTTCCTTCTTTAAGCTTTTTATTAAAGATTTCAATGGAACTCCCTGAGATAATGGGTCAGCATCGACTGGAGATGGCAGGTTATGACTCTGATTATTGGGGAGATTCTGGATAACATATGGCAAAACACCAATATAAAGAAAGGCATAGACAAAAGCGAATTCGCTTTCATTTAACAAAGAATTTTTAGGTACAAAGCAAAACAAAAAAGAAAAAGAAAAAAAATACAACTATCAAAGGCCTCCGACCTCTGATGGAGAAGTAGCGGAGGAGCTCGGCACTACAAGGATAGCTGTGGGCTCGGGAGCGGGTTGGACCAGTGCTTTGGTAGCGACCTTAGGCTCCTACACAGGCTTGGGCATCTCGACAGTGGGCTTGAAAGATTCAAGGACCACTTCAGCGGGAGAGAAGTTGGCTGCAGCACCGAATGACCTCGCTTCTTCATCGGACTCCTCTTCTAGGAAGCTGAGGTCAAGCTCAGGAAACCTCTGGGCCACCTTGCCTTCATAAAGTTCGAAGCCCTTTATGAATACCTCCTAGCCGAATGCAATATTTAAGTCCTTTATTTCAGAGGAGGCTTTGAACTCCATGGCTCAAGCTGTCGCCTTCAAAATGGACTTTGTGACATTTGAGCCTCCAGCTCGACAACCTGATCTTGGCCTCCTTCTTTTTCCCCTACTCCAAAGCCAATATGGCCTTAAGTCCGGTCGAGATGAGGTCCTCCTTTTGATGCACCCTCTAGAGATTCTCATTTTCTATCGCCTTCTCCTTCCCAAGGTGCTTGGCCTCAACGACCTTCCCTTGCAGGCTATCGACCTCGACCTGAAGGTCCTAGACCTTCAATGCTTCCGCCTTGTGATAATTTATCCTCTTGAGGTGGGCCAGTATGTGATGGCCCGACTGCCATGAACGAGTCACAGTAAGATAAGAAATAATAATGATAATTACATATATATGATGAAAAAAAAATGTGGCAAGATGACTATCTTGAGGAAGGTTCCAAGAGATTTTCAGATGAACTACCTCTGATCGAGGTCGGCTAGGTGGTCCACCTCTTCGGGCATGGCAAACTTGTCCATCAAATTTTGGATGATCTCCAAATTGCCGAAGGGGTCCACCCCCAAATCGTCGCCACCACTGTCACTCGACCCACCCAAGCGATCATTTTGGATCATCTTTGCGACAGCGGTCCTCTTCTTCTTCTTGTCATCTCCGACCCCTCCTACCATCTCAATGAGGGGCTCCGACACCGGCCCTCTAGTAGGAAGGCCCAAGGGTGCTGGAGGCTAAGGGCGGTCACCTTCGACATTGCCCCCAATGATTGAAAGGACCTCGACGTCCAGAATGACTTCATGAGCGATTGTGGGGATATTTAGGACCTCAAAACTTGGGCTACCAACCTTTATCCTTTTTGAGCTTTTGCCTGGGGCCACCCCCTTTCTCTTCTTGGCATAAAGACCCTTAGCAAGCTTCCTTACAGCATCAAAGTCCATTTCTATAGAAAAGAAAGACCACAATCAGTCGAGGTATGCATCCAGTTTCATAAGAGTCCATACATGTATACGAATGCACTTAATACCAGTAGGATCCAGAGATCTCAAGCCAAGTTTAAACAATGTCTGTTCCTTCAAAAGCTTGGGTAGACCAAGAGCTCGGTATGCCTTGAGTCTGTTAGAAGACTCGAGGTCGGCTCCATCCAGGCTATGGGCTCGGTGGATGGATTCCCTAAGGAAACCCCAAGGAGGAAGGTCAAGCAACAAGGTTGGGCATTGGATGAAGAAGTACTACTCCTTCCAGTTATGAATGGAAGAAGGAGAGCCTTTCAGCAACCCCTTCTTACCGAACTAAGGAGAGAAATACCACTAGTCCTTTGTGGAAGGATGACATTTGAAGGTATAAAAATTTTGAAATAATGAGATTGTTGGCTGAACTTTGGCTAGGCGATAGATAGAAAGGAAGTCGATTACGAACCAAAAGGAGTTCGATACTACGAAGGCAAGGGAGATGTTCAAAAGGCAAAATAGGATGACTACAAAGAGAGGAGGTGGAAGTCAGAGCCCGACACGCAAGGCTTTTAGATACAAATAAAATCAACCGGTCAGAGGTGAACTGGTGCAGTCATTTGACCCGGAGATCTCAAGGTCATACTCCGATGGGATGCCATATTATATCCTGATCAGGGAGAGGTCATTCGGAGTAAGGATAAAAGGGATGGTGTCCGAAGCAAAAGGCTGATGGGACATGTTCCTTGACTCAACCTTGGTTGGGGGGCAGGGTCTAGGAAGGTTGGTCCAGATGAGCTCCAAGAACCGATAGATTGAAAAGTTTCAGAAGACATATAGATCAAAGTAAACCCCCTGAAAAGCTCCCAAAAAGTAGGAAAAAATGAAGCACAAAAGCTTGTATGGAAAAACAGATAGAATAAGAAGTAAAAGAGGTAAGAGTAATTGAAAATAGGTTTTGAGAGGCTGACCTAAGTTGATTAAGAATGACAAAGAGATGATGAGTACGATAAGAATCGGATGGAGGAATGCCTAGAACTAGGAAAGACGAAGGGAGGAATTGAAAAATCTCAGACGGAAGAAGAGCAAGTGCCAAAGGAAGAAGAAGACTTAGGCATAAATGGATTCTAGAGATGGAAGAAGGCCTTAAATAGCCAAGGGGAGCCCGATATGGTTATGATGGCAGATCTCGTTTGGCCTGACCGCAAGTGCCGTGTGTCCCACTCATCATGGCAGACTAGTGTCTACGAGCGAATCCTTAATTGCATCATGCTTGGGGTAGTGTTGCGATGGGAAAGCCGAAGGGCTGTCTTCTTGAACTCACTTTGAATTTAAAGAGCCTTAATGTGAGCACAGTAAATGCCAAAACATCTCATCCTGACGTGTGTGGGAAGCCAAAAAGAACTTCGGCAGCCACATCTATACTTCCTTCCTTCAAATTTTGAACTTGAGAGTGAGGGGACTATTGTTGGGGATGAACCCACTCCTGCCAAAATTTGGCCAGATATCTGATTACTGAATGATCCCGTCGAATAGCGACAACCAAGACTGAGCCTCGACCGAGTTTGCAAGATCCCTCCAGGCTTCGTCCAAATGAGTTGAGTAGCAGGAGTGGTCGAGCTCCTCCATCCCAAGCAGTCAGCCCTCTATTGGTGGAACTTCCTCCAGATGAACTTTCATGCTCCATTGAGAGTGCCAAACTTCTCCACCTGTCGAACTCCTTTCGAACTTCATCTTCAACCAGACTTCTCCACCATTCAAACTCCTTTTAGACTTCTCCACCAGTCAAACTCCTTCTGGGCTTCTTCTTTAGTCGGACTTCTCCACTAGCCAAACCTCTTTCAGACTTCTTCTTCAGCCGAACTTCTCCACCCGTTGAACTCCTCCTGGACTTCTCCTTCTATCAAACTCCTTCCTATTGACCCACCAACTAGCATCACCTCACTCTGATACCAATTGTTGTTCCTACGACTGCTCGGAGCCACAGTCGTAGATCCGATCTCTTGTGTGAACCTGTGTGTTAATCAAACAAACTGATGAAGATCTAAGAAAGATGAGAGATGCTAGGATTCTGGTGTTAGAACCAGAAAGAAGAGAAAAGAGAGTTAGGAAGAAAAGCTCAATTGTATTCCCTTCTTCTTGTAAAAATTACAATGTCCTGGTTTATATACCCTAGAGTTCCCACATGAACCCTAATAAACCATAGCTTAAAAACTCCCTTAGGGTAACCCGATACATGAAAGTACTCATCGAGCTCAAGTCTCACATGCTTTCATCCCCTGGATCTAATCCTAACCAATACATGAATTAGCCCTCTTAAGACCTCTCAAACCAGGCCTTAAGACCCCTAGGATCAACCCAGACCCTAGCCCAAAATAGACCCTCGTGTAACTTTGCCCGCGCATTGAGCTGGCTCAGTCTCAGCACTAAGACGGCTAAGTTCCATCGGATCGACTCAATCTAAAACTGAGCCGGCCCAGTTCTATGCCATGCCTACAGTCCCGAACACTCAACTCTCTATTTTGCCTGTGCTCTATCTTGATTCTTCAGCTTTGGTTCCTTGCTCTATCATAAATTTCAGATCTCCAAAGCACCAACCAAGCCCCTTGAGGCCCTCAATATTCAAACCTCAAGCACATGGAGAGCTACATACCGCCTCCACCCTAGGACATCTCCTGTCCTAATCCTAGGACCATACCTGTCCTAGTCTCCCCAGAGCCCTCACCCTAGCTCTGCCCATGGCCTCTCAAGGCTTGGGAGCACCACACCAACTACAATCTCTACCTTGGTGCATCCAAGCCTTGGCACACCTGGCAATATCTTCCTATACAATCCTACTATCCCTACGTGTCCCGATAGCCCCTCGTGCTCACTTTGTCACTACCATTCTTCTTCAACTACTGAGCTCTCTTTGAGGCCTTTGGGATGACTGCCTCCACCACTGAAGTTTTTGGCTTGTTTCTCTACTCCACTTTTGGAGTTTAGGTATCCCTCTACTTGGCAGCTGCATCACTTGTCCTAAGCTTTCTTGGAGATCATGCAACATTTCTTTACCGGCACTCGCTGCATATCCTGATGCTCCACCTAACACTATCCCCTCAGAGCCACACCTATCTCCCTGCACAATCCTCTCCACCTAGATCTGTACAGCCCTGACACTAGTGTTGGGATATAGGTCCTCCCTCTGCACCCCTCTATTTTGAACCTATGTCACAGCTTCCTCCCCCCATGAAGCCACCTCTAGCTGGTAATCCACCTGGAACTGAAATCCCCCTAATGCCATAGAAGCTGACTCTATCTCTGAGTCCGCCAAGGCCAACCACCCAATGCTGCACTGCTGGGCCTATCGCCATACCTCGAATACCATCACTGCCCCTTTGGACCCTCTGCACTCTGTAGACCTATTCGAAACCATCTCAGATATTCCGCACCCTACTGGCTCCTCCGAGACCACCAAGATTTCATTCGAATCTTCACTTTTAGGGACTATAATGATGGAATCCAAGCTTTCTCCTTCTTTGCACTTCTTCCAAAGTGGACACTTCCACTTAAAGTGCCCTACTTCTCTACACTTGAAGCATCTTTTGGACCCCTTGCTACCCCTCTGTTCATCCTTCTTCTTCTCTTTTCTGTGCTTCTCTAAAACCATAAGACACAACTAGAAGATCTTCCTCTTTGTCATCCATTCTCGCTGCTCGTTGGACCTGAGCACTAATCGATCTCTTCGTACATCAGTGTCTCCTTACCATACAGCAAAGTTGACACTAACGAATCGAAGCTCCCGAATAGCGAACATAGCTACAATAGACTCTTGTCCTTCTCTTCTAAATCCATCGCTATATTGAGCAAGTCTATGCTCATTTGGTCGAACCGCAGAATATGCCCTACAATATCCTCGTCTTCCTGCATTCGAAGACTATATAGTTGCTTCTTCAGCATCAACTTGTTGCATATGTTCTTCCCCATTTTCAACTACTGCAACCTCGACCATAATCCCTCGGGTATTCTCTCCTCCAACACACCATACAAAATCTCATCCACCAAACAAGCCCTAATTATGGCACATGCCCTTTTCTCTAAGGACACCCACTTTTTATCTATGATCTCCTCCGGTCTATCTTTCAAGACTGAATCCAACCTCATCTGAACTAGCAGATCCTCTATCCTTACCAACCACATCATGAAACTTCCCTTTCCATCAAACTTTTCTAATCCAACCTTCAACCAATTATTTTCCATGATCAATCTAAATCAAATAATAGCAAATAGATAGATCTAAGAAATACCTTGACTAAGAATGGTGGATAGCAGTCCTGTGATCTCTTTCTTCCTCATGAAGCTTGGAGAAAGCCTTTAGATCAAAATCTTGCTGCTGATCTCTACTAAAAACTAATCTTCTTCCTTCTTCATGCTCAACCGGGCTTTGATACCAATTGTTGATCCACCAACTAGCATCACCTCACTCTGATACCAATTATAGTTCCTACGGTTGCTCGGAGCCACAGTCATAGATCTAATCTCTTGCATGAACTTGGGTGTTAATCCAGCAAACTAAAGAAGATCTAAGTAAGATGAGAGAAGCCAGGATTTTGGTGTTGGAATCAAAGAGAAGAGAGAAGAGAGTTAGGGAGAAAAGCTCAATTGTATTCCCTTCTTCTTATAAAAGTTATAATATCCTGATTTATATATCCTAGAGTTTCTACATGAACCCTAATAAACCATAGCTTAAAAACTTTCTTAGGCTAACCTAATACATGAAAGCACTCACCGAGCCGAAGTCTCATATGCTCTCATCTCCTGGATCTAATCCTAATACATACATGAATTAGCCCCCTTAAGACCTCTCAAACCATGCCCTAAGACCCCTAGGATCAACCCAGACCCTAGCCCAAAATAGATCCTCGCATAACTCTGCTCGTGCACTAAGCTGGCTCAATCTTAGCACTAAGTCGACTAAGTTCCACCAGGTCGGCTCAGTCTGAAGCTGAGCTGACCTAGTTCTATGCCATGCCTGTAGTCCCGAACGCTCAGCTCTTTATTTTACTTATGCTCTGATACTTAGCCGATCTAGTTTTAGACTGAGTCGACTATCCTGCAGAAAATATCCTTTCTGCAGTCTTGATTCTCCAACTTTGGTTTTTTGCTCCACCTTGAATCCCAGATCTTCAAAGCACCAACCAAGCCCCTTGAGGCCCTCAATATCCGAACCTCAAGCCCATGAAGAGCTACATGCCGTCTCCACCCTAGGATAACTCTTGTCCTAGCCCTAGGACCATACCTATCCTAGCCTCTCCGAAGCCCTCATCCTGGCTTTGCTCGTGCCCTCCCAAGGCTTGGGAGCACCACACCACCTACACTTTTGACTACCCAGAAGGATCTCAGCACCAACTCTCAATATGGCGAATAACGATCTACGCATAGTTGATCTCAAGAACCTCCAAGCTCTTTTGGAACAACATTAGTGAGGGACACTCCATCGCCAATGGCCGTCCCATCTGAACTCTAGCTGGCATGTCATGATGACAGACTCTACCCTCTATAACAAACTTCACATGGCCTTGAACGATCCACTACCAGATGATTATGGTTATCGCCATCAGTTTATTACAGGCTCCGTCTATATAAGGGATCCTTTAGACATATTTTTGGATGGAAGCTCTCTTCTTCTTGACACTGCTACTTTCTCTACTGAGCATTCTATTTTTGTTGGTTGGAATAGCTGATTTAGCTATTGGAGGGTCCTACCGTAGCCACCCCTCCTCTGGTTAGGACTTTTTTTACAGATCCCAATGGTGACCTCAGCTTCTCTAACTTCAACCAGTTCCGGCATCAACCAGATTTCACATCAATAGTTTTTAATTGGGAGCTGCTCACACTGATTCGATCTTTGATGAGTTAATGGCATATCCCTTTCACTGATCTCACTTACCTAGCCATCCTATTGAATTAGATTTTGATTAGATCACTTGATGATTTGGGCTCATCCATGTCAATTAGGTAAATTAGTGTGACTGATTTCGGTGCTCCTAATGTCGATTTGAATTAGATTCCTTTTTTATCTGACTTGGTGAAGTTAGTGAGAGGATCGAAATTGGCTGGCTCATTCTCTCTATCTTCTTTAAATCAAATCAATTAAATCCTCTAAAATTATTAGGTCCCTAAAAATGAAATAGTTATGATGATAACTAGATCATAGCCTTCCATTAAGTGGATGATAATGAGTCCATTAGTTTGATAATCATTGGAGGCCCAAAGGTCTGCTAATTATCGGCTAATAAAATTATTATTCATAATATGATTTCTTAGCTGCATCATCTAAATGGTGGTTAGGTTGACCAACCAAAGTTAGACTTAATTATTCACTAGTTAGATGGATCAAGTATGGTCATGTTAATGGTTGGACCTAAAGGAACCTTTTCAGTGGAGGCCAAAACCTGCTGATTAGGAATTACGGCAAAATAAAATTACTAGAAATTATTTAAAAAAATAATTGATTATGAACCTATCCTTAGATGTACATAGGTTGACCAACTAAAGTTGGGCTTGTGTGTAGTCTATATCGATTTTAGTATCCACTAAGAAATTAGGATAATTCCTTGAATTGGAGGAAGAGGCTACCAATTCGAATATAATAGTGGGAGAACCTTTTGATTAAAAATTCAAATTTTAGGTTTAATGAATCAATTACTAATTAGATTTTGTTTTTCCTTTATGCAGACATGGCCACTTTTCTTTTGCTTCAATCATTGTTAGACAATGATAAGCTGATGGGATGCAACTTTGATAACTAGTATCGAAAGTTGAAGGTTGTCCTAGAGTATCAATGGATTCTGTATGTACTGATAGATTTGGCACCTGAGGAGCCAGCACCTAATGCACATAGAACGATCAGAGATACTTACTAGAAATGGCTCAATGATTGAATCATGATGCATTGCATTATGTTGGCTACCATGAGCGATGAGTTCAGTCGCAGGTTTGAGTCAGCTCAGCTAGAAGACATGCTTCAAGTGTTGAACAAGTCTTTTGGTACACCCAATGATATTGACAGGCACAAGACTAGTTGTGCCATCTTCAACATCAAGATGAGGGATGAAGCTTCAGTCACTGATCATGTACTGTACATGATCGAGCTGATGGAGCATTTGAGCAAGCTCAGATTTTTCTTGCACAAGCAACTAGGGAAAGATGCAATTTTAAACTCATTGCCCAAATCATATCTCCCATTTCTTACTCATTATAGAATGACAAAACCTAAAGTTAACTACCATGGGTTATTGGGGTTGCTTCAGAACTTTGAAAAGGATCACCAGCTCTATAAGGAGTCCATGAACTTAGTGGGAGGTTCATCTTTTGATTCTCGATCTTTTAAAAAAGGAAAGAAGAGCAAAAAAAAAATCAAAGAAGGTGCATGTTCAGGCTAGGACATCTGGGCAGGACAAGACTAAGAAGATCAAGCCTTATAAGAGTCAAGGTGAATGCTTCTTCTACAAGAAGTAGAGGCATTGGAAGAGAAACTATCCTCAGTACGTTGCCTCATTGGACCCCAATAGGCCAAGAAAGAAGCAAGTTATTGTTGGGCAAGGTATTTATATGATAACTCCTTGCAATTTTTCTATTTATGATAAAACTGACTGGATATTGGAATTGGTAGTTCTTACTATATTTGCTATTTGTTGTAGGAATTGCAGGTCAGTAGGAGATTCGAGCAAGATGAGAGGTTCCTTAACATAAGAGATAGAAGATCGATTCCAATTCTAGCATTAGAAATCTTGAAACTTATATTTGAGTCTCATAAAGTTGTTCTTAGTGATTGTTATTTTTATCCTAATTTTTTTTTTAAAAATATTTCTATAGGGCTTTTGGCCAAAGATAATTATGAATTTTCAATAAAGAAAGAATTTTGTAATGTCATTATGAATGGTATTACTATAGTCTCTGGACATTTGAATAATAGTGTGTACATGTTATCATAACCTATTAATGTCGTCTATTCCAATAGCAAGCATCCTAGATTAGATAGTGTATCTGATATCTACTTATGGTACTATAGGATAGGTCACATTAATAGGAATAGGATAAATAGGTTGACTCAAGAGAGAATTTTTGAAGTCAGTGATTCAAAATCACTCCCAATCTGTGAATCTTATCTTCTTGAAAAAATGACCAAGTCACCTTTTACTGAAAAAAGTGAGAGAGCCATTGAGCTCTTAGATCTAGTACATACTAATGTATGTGGACCAATGAGCATAAGTGCTAGAGGTGGATATCTCTGCTTCATTACTTTCATAGATGATCTATCCAGGTAATGATATGTCTGTCTGATGAAATATAAGTTAGAGTCATTTGAAATGTTCAAATGATTTAAAAGTAAAGTAGAAAAATAAACTAGAAAGAATATTAAGACTCTTCAATCTGATCGAGGAGGAGAATACTTTTGTGATGAGTTTCTCACATATGTATGAGAGAATAGGATTCTCTTCTAATGGACTCCTCCAGGAATAGCACAGCATAATGGTGTATCTGAGAGGAGAAATTAGACTCTATTAGACATGGTCCAATCCTTGATGGGTTTTGCCAGCTTGTCGATAACCTTCTATGGATATGCACTCAGATCGACTTTCTATCTATTAAATAGGGTTCCAAGTAAGTCTGTAATTAAGACTCCATATGAGATATCGATAGGGCATAAGCCAGCACTTTCGCACCTTAGGATCTGTGGGTGCCTAGCTTATGTAAAATGGTTAATCATAGATAAACTTGGACCAAGGTCTGATAAATGCATATTTATAAGGTACCCCAAGGAATCAAAAGGATACATTTTCTACCATGCTGATGAACAAAAGGTGTTCATCAGTCTTAAGGAAATCTTCTTGGAAAAGAAGTTTCTTGGTGAAGGAACTATTGCCTCTAAGATTGAACTTGATAAAGTTCAGCAAGTAGAAAAGCCAATATCTATTGTCGAACCTGAATCAAATTTGATTAGATCAGATCTAGAGCTTAGTATCTCTGCACCATTAAGGTGATCTGATAGAGTACCACATCAACCGAATAGATACTATGATTTTTTGGTCTAAAATGGTGATCCTATCGAACTCGATGAGAATGATGAGAATTTGATCACCTATATGAATGCAATGCAGAAACTTGATTCCGAGAAATGGCTTGAGGCCATGAATCCGAGATGGAGTCCATGAAGATCAATTATGTGTGGATATTGGTTGACCCATCCAAAGGGGTTAAACCCATTGGATGTAAATGGGTCTTCTAAAGAAAGAGGGGCATAGATGGAAAGGTGAAGATCTATAAAGCCCATCTGGTTGCCAAGAAATATCATCAACGTTATGGTATTGACTATGATGAGAAATTCTCTCTAGTGGTAATGCTCAAATTCATTCAGATAATGCTTGCTATAACTGCACATCTGGACTATGAGATTTGATAGATGGATGTGGAGACAACTTTCCTAAATGAAAAGCTGACCTAAGAGGTGTGGATGATACAACCAAAGAGATTCACATCTATAGATGAGTCCAAGGTGAGCAAGCTTTAGAGATCCATTTATGGATTGAAGCAAGCATCTCGAAGTTGGAACATGCATTTTGATAAGATGATCAAAACATATGTCTTCATTAAGAATGGGGAAGAGCCCTACATCTATAAGTGGGTGAATGGTCCGATAGTGGTATTCCTTGTCCTATACATTGATGGCATTCTCTTAATCGAAAATGACATCCTTGCACTGCAAGAAATAAAAGTATGGTTGTCATCCTAGTTCTCCATGAAGGACTTGGGTGAAGCATCCTACATTCTAGAGATGAAAATCTATAGGGATAGATCTAAGAAGATGCTTGGGTTATCCCGATCCACGTACAAAGAAACTATGCTGAAAAGGTTCAACATTAAGAATTCTAAGAAGGGCTATCTTTCGATAGACCATAAAATTTTTCTTTCTAAGAAGGATTATCCAACAACTCCTGAAGAGAGAGAGTGCATAAGTAGAGTCCCATATGCTTCAATAGTGAGATCTATCATGTACGCCATCACATGTACGGGACCAGATGTAGTATACTCAATAGGAGTAATGAGTAGATACCAATATGATCCAGGAGAAAACTACTAAAGAGTGGTAGAAACTATCTTTAAGTATTTAAGAAATACTAAGAACCAATGGTTGGTTTATGGTGAGTCAGATTTGAAACTTGTGGGGTTTACTAACTCCATCTTTCAATCTGACCATGATGACAGTAGAAGCATATCAGGTTATGTCTTTACCCTAAATGGTGGAGCCATCTGTTGGAAGAGTTCCAAGCAGCATACTTTGGCAGACTCTGTTTGTAATGTAGAGTATATCGCAGCATCAAATGCTGCGAAGGAAGCTATGTAGTTGAGAAAGTTCATCACCGAGCTTGGAGTAGCACCCTCCCTTGATAGTTCGATACTGCTTTACTATGATAGCGTGGTACCATTGCTCAGGCAAAGGAATCAAAGGCACACCAATGGATGAAGCACACACTACATCGCTACCACCTGATCTAGGAGATCGTGGATAGAGGTGATATCGACCTTTAGAAGATCGATGAAAAGGATAACTTGTCTGACCCCTTCACTAAAGCCTTAACGATAAAGGTGTTTGACAACCACAAGTTGAAGATGGATATTAGATACTGTGCCGAGTGGCTTTAGGATAAGTGGAATTTGTTGGAAAACATGTTCCAAAGTCAATCGTCAATCTGTTGACAGTTTTGCTATCTTATAATTATAATTGATTTATTATTAAATAAAATATATTTTTGATATTTTTATCATATAGTATGCATCTTCTAATGAACTCCATTGTTGTGATGAAGTCCTTAAGACTATTTAGCTTCGATAAAGAGAGGATTTATCGATTAGTCCTTAAACTATTCGCGATCAAATGATATGCTATTAATAAGGACGATAGCATTTATTGAGCATAGGTCATTGTGTTCAATATGGATTAGTTATCCTCTTAACCAAGGAGTGTGGAGACACTGAATGGCATACAAGTAAGATGTATGGGTACATCATCATTGGATATGACCAACACCAGAGCGCTCTACTGTCGAGAATTGCTCTGATGGGATATAGGTATAAGTATCCCTTAGACCAGAGATCACCATAGTGGCTTGTAAGCAACTCACTATGATTTGATACTAGACTAACTGAATTTTTTAAGTCAGTGATGGAAGGTTTTTGGGTATAGTCAAGTACTTACAAAATCGATGAGTGATCAAGATGGAATTGACCATTCGAAGAGTTGGAGAAGAATGCATCATTATATTTCAATATAGCAAAAACCTTGGCCAGAGTAATCCATGAGATAGATTTAATATTTTGAAATATAATGTGGATGAGCTAATTGAGATTGATAGTTAAACTCTGAGGTGTCCTATAAGCATTTTGGTCAAGGGGATGAATTATACAAAAGCTATATCCACATGGGTTCTAAGGATGTTGTTCTTCACATTCGACCTATCTTGCAGTCGGGTACCATTGCAAGATGGTCACTTTGATTAGTATAAAAATTTATTTTTTTGCTATCAACTTAGGTTTGGACCTATGGGGTCACACACATAAGAGTTCTCGATCTGATCGGATGGTTGATCAATGATTAAAAATTATTCTAGGGTTAAACATTCAATATGATTAATGTTTGACCTAGCGCAAGTGTTGCAGGAGGATCGATTAGCAATTTGATTACTAATTTATATAATTTGATTATGCTAGAGGGTTGAGATTAAGTTTAATTAAATATAATTTAATTAGATTTGGTTTGGACTTGATTGGATCAAGTTTAATTTATTTATTAGATGAGCAAATTGCAAGGAAGAACTAGTCCTAGTTCAATTAGGACTTGTATCAACCCAATTTCTAATTTAATTAAAAAATTAAATCAAAATTAAATATGATTTAATCTAATTTAATTTGGTTATTAGTTGAACTAAGATCTAATCTAATTGGATTAATTAAATCCTAATTTAAGTTGATTCAAGGATCAAGTTGGACCAAGTCAAACTAGTAGTCCTAGTGAGACTAGGACTCCTATTTCTATACGCCACCTTAGCCCCAATGCCCCCCATGCCATTTTTGTTAGATTATTTCATGGAAATATTTCTCTCCAGATTTTTACACATGCCCCCTTGCTCTCTTTATCTCAAATATGGTATTTAGATTTTGTGATCAAGTCAAAAGAAGAGTTTGAGTTGATTTAAACTTATGAGACAAACTTTTGAGAAACCAAAACTCCTTCCTATTTTGTATCGCCCACATCCCAATTTTTCCTCTCAAATTTTTATGGTTTTTAGATGTCTTTCTGTGCAACATTCCTTGATAGTCCATGCAAAATATAAAGGAGAGGGCGCCCAAGAGTTGGGCACCCCAAGTCTAGCCCTGTTTGGATAACCCTTGACTAGGTATTTGACCAAGTCAAGGATTCCTCTATATCTCCTTATATAAAATGAATTTTGATCTAATTCTTTTGTAGATTACACATATAAGAGAGAACATTTGGGGCATGAAAAATCTTAGAATGAATCCTAGGGCATAGGATTTTGTGAAGGCACCAATCAAGGTGCATTGGTGAGAGAAGAAAGAAGAAGAAGAGGGTCTTCTTCTAGGTTTTTTCTTCCACTCCTATTCCTTTATCTTTATGAGTATCTGAGAGGTATCTCAGTGTCATGAATCATCCTCCTAGACTTTAAAAAGTTGAAGATTCCAAACTTGAAGAAAAAAGATCCATATCGACCATTAGAGAAGGATCAGCATAGTACTAGCATACGGTGCTGATTTTCGAGCATGGAAGTTCAGATCTACAATCAAAGGCTCGTATGGATAGCTCATAGAGGCCAGACACATATGTAGCTTGGAGCAACCATCTTAAGCCCAGATTAACAAGTTAAGAAACTCGAGATTCAAGGGTAAGGATGATCTAATATCTCTATTACATGTCTAGATCTGAAATAAAGTAGTCTGTTGTTGATATGATTAATATGCAGTTCTTTTAATATTTTATTTTTTGATTTAATAGCATGCCTTAATCATGTAATAGGATCATATATCTAGGGTTTTATGTTATATTGTTCATGATTTAATGTGATTAATTCACCTCTTTTGCTATAATTTTGAAAAAATTTCAAAAGCTAACCCTAGAACCCTAGATCGATTTCTGCACATGTCATCCAATAGATCATCCCAATGCCTCTAATCACACAACTTGATCCATCCAGTAGATAAATAGTGCTATCACTGCTCTTCAGAAAGTCAAACTGCTTCTTTCTACAACAAACATGATATGTGCATCCAGAATTTAAGATCCACTGCTAGAATGAACTAGATACCTCATCAAATATCTCCAAGACATCATCCTCTAACTCCCTACTGACTATCGCTATAGTAGCCCTCATCCGATCCTTGAGTTTTGGGCAATCCTTGACTTGATGTCCCAACTCATCATACCTGTAATATCTGATCTTGCTTTGGTCCCTCATCTTGGACCTGGATCGTCCTCCTTGCGATCCTCTATCACTCCATCTACTACCTCCTACTCCTCTAGAAATCGCCAAAGCTGAGCTACCACCATTTATGATCGAAGCTGGATTCTCCCTCCTGAGAATCTCATTTTGGAGTATCGCTATAGTGACCTTATCCATCTTGATGGTGCTCTTTTCCACTAGAAGAGCAGTCACTAAGAACTCATACGAAGGAGGGAGCGATGCTAGCAAGACCAACATCCTGGTCTTCTCCTTAACTTTTCTACCAACACTGAGGAGGTCAGTGACAATCTTTTGAAAGTTGGATAGATGCTCCTACACGCTTTAGCCTTCATCCAACCATAGCTAGTAGAACTGCCTCCTAAGGAATAGCATGTTGGTGAGCGACTTCGCCATATACAACTCCTCAAGCTTTGACCACAGCACTATCGAAAAGTCTCACCAAGTACATGGATCACCACATCATCTACTAGGTACAAGTAGATCATGCTCACCACCTACGTCTAGATCCACTTTCAATCCTTCACCTCTATGGTGGCTAGCATCTCATCATATAAGAGAGCATCGATCAAACCATGTTGGATGAGGACATCCTTTACCGTTGCTTGCTATAAGAAGAAATTTTTCTTTCCATCGAACCTATTGATCTCTATCTTGATTGTACTTATCTTCTTCATATTCTTCAATCTCTATCTACTACTACTATCTATGCTCTAATACTATCTGGCTTTGATACCAATTATTATGGTATCAACTCACTCTGATATCAAACTATTGGGATATCAGCTACTCTGATACTACTAGTTAAGGATCTAGTACCAAATTATTACGGTAGGAAGAAGAAAGAAATAAAATAAGAAATTAATTAAGTACATGGATCAGCCTAAAGGTCCGCCTCCATGGGACATGCAGAGCTTTACCACGAAAGAAAAAAATAGGTATAAGAGGAGAACACCCACTCTCAACTTACTGTATATAAATCTCTCTCAACTAGAAGCTGAAGGAAAATCCTGATTTTCCGGACCAAGTTCGTTCAGATCTAATCAATCAAGAATATATTTCAAAAATTTTTTTTCTGATTATAATCAGTATTAATATTTTCAAATCTGATTATTATATTTAATAAATAAAATAAAATAAGAATAAAAAATCAAATTTAATTACCTAAATTTGGTAATCCTATTACCTGTTGATGATCTGTTTGCAGCGAAAGGTTCTGGATCTGCACATGCAAGGCGTGCCTCTACAGTATCCACTCAGCTGATCTGAGATCTCTTCTTCTCTATCACACCTCCAAAAATTAGATCTGGATCTGGAGGATCTTCAAACTCCTTTTGAAGATCAGCAGTCATCCTTTGCAGTAGTGCAGCCTTCTTACTTTTTGATTTTCTTTTGATCTGGATCACCAACCAAGGTCCAAACTCTTTTGGATGTGGAGAGGAGGAGGAGAAGAAGCTTTGCTGGAGGAAGGGAGAGGAGCCTGAGGTGTGGGGTTTTCAATTTCTCAATTGAATCTTTAACTGAGTTGGGCGAGGGTCCTTTTTTATAGACTAAGCGTGATCCAACTCCTCTTCCTCAACCAATCACAACCCTTTATAAATAGATCTAAATTTGATTGGTGGAAATAGACCCCTGGATTCCTACTTAGAGGGTGCTAAGACTAGTCAAAGTTGGTTTTAGGGAGAACTCTAATTGGAATCCAAAAAGAGAGTGGAGTCCTTGTCCAACAAGGACTCCTAGGCACCTCCAACTTGGGCACACGCCTAAGGTGGCGTGCGCCCTTCTCCTTGCCAGGTTCAAGTAGAGGGACAGCCCCAACCAGCTCTCCAATAGGTGCATGACATGTGGTCAAAAGTCAAGTGTCAATGGTCAATGTTTGACCAGTCAAAGGTAGACTTTTACCAAAGTCAAAGACAAAAATGGAGTGACCAAAATGGAAGTGTCTTACAAATAAGACAACCTTTTCTGACTTGGACAACCTCCAGTCAGACCATATGAAGGCCTCTATTTGAGCACAAAGTCCTTTGGCTTAGATCGGACAACTTATTTATGATAGCAAAAGAAGAACGTTAGGTTCAATCGAGTGCTAGCATGATTTCCTTGAACCTAATTGAATCTCAGTCAGATCAATTGAACTAGATCAGTTCAATTGATGATCACCAGATTCAAATCCTTTTTGTGTGACCCAGTTGGTTTCAGTTTTATGGTAATGGGATATGTCATGATCTCCATCATCGACATCATCGAAACTCCTTTCGATGGATCAGAACTCTTCTGATTCGAACAGCTAGAATGATCGATCATCTAAATCATTCTAATTGCTTCCAAAATCCACCAGTGACACCTAGCAGTATATGGTGGCAACCCATCAGAGCTTAATGTGAACCTCTTGGTGCAGCTATCTGTGTGATTAAGTTCTTCTTTCTTGAGCCCCGATCAGATTAGGGTTAAGGTAAACTCGTCAAACCCTAGTCTCTGTCATATGATGTAATCATTCGATTCAAGTCCAATGTGAAAATCTAAATAGAAACTCTTTCTATTATTTCACTCTACCATGGCCATGGATTTTGGACTTGACTCTCATGATCATCATAGGGCTACTCCTCTACCACCGAGGTAGATAGATTCCATCTTGATGCCATCCAGTTCCTACAATGAACATGTCATAGCCAACATACACCTCAGGGTTTCATATGGCTAGGAGACCGAGTAATGGTGTAGTCAAACTATAACACCCTCAAGGTGAACTGCCGATGCACCTCAGGTCAAAGAACCAGACACACTACTGCAGCATCGAGTCAGTCATTGACGAGAAGGTAGACTCCCTAATGACTACTCGAGGTGGTCACGCTCAGTGCCCTCGTTCTCTAACGAGTACATACTCTCCTCGTGTCTCCACACGTAGACTCAAGACTCTCTAGAAGTTGTACACCAACCTTCACGATCAAATCACCATCCTCGTAATGATCCTATGGTCGGAAGTAATTTATGAGTTAATAATGATTATTCATGTCTTAAATTTTCAACTCTTGAAAATATGAATTATCATTACCATTAACTCAAAGGATGTATCACAGACACTAAATACATATATGTGATAGAAAATAACCCATTTATTAATTTTAGTCAAAATTATAATTTTACCCCTAGAAGTGTATTACAAGTGTCAGCCAATTCTGGCTTCTAGGGCACATATATCTAACAGAAGCTACCCTCATAAAATCTCTCTTAGAATCCCAAGAAGATCCATAGAAGCTACAAAATGCTCTGCCCTCATAGCTTTCTTGTTGAATGCTATGCACCTTTTGCTTCTCTCTCTTACGGACTGCACGTACTCGGTGCTCTATCAAGCTCCTCTCTATGACTGCCTGAGCCTCTCTACATGCCTCTCATACCACATGCACCACTTTTTTTGCTCCACAGCATCTTAGCCATCAAATAAGATGAGAATCCTCTTCTCAGTAGTTCACTGTAGTCCTAACAGGAATCATTCTCCTAATATGAGTCAAACATGTTCTTGATAAAGTTTCAAAATATTTTTCAACCTTCAGATCATGACCGTAACCCTCCATAGTCATTGGATCTTGTAGTCCATCTACAACTCTCGTAGATCCCTTGGATTAATCACAATCTGAGTTCCAATAAAAAAAATCCCATCGTATTCTGTTTGCTTCCATTGAGGCAGCTCGATCAAGGGTCGAGCTGGCTCGACTACATCTCATCTGGACTCCTACTATCTATCTACCTGAGAGATCCAACTCGGCTATGGTTCGAGCCGAGTCGATCGTATATCAGAGTCAGTCCGACTGCTATACTGAAAATTGATTCTTATCTTACTTTGGATCAAATTTGAGGTGTCAAATCCTAACAGAGAGATGACTATGACTAAAGTGCATGCTATTCCCCTCACTTTGAGTTTTCTTTATGAGCCATGGAAGCAAGATGGACCCTACATTGGTGAGGATGTTGGAGTTGTCATCAGCTCGAAAGTGATAGGCTAAAGCTCCATCTATTAATACATTACTTTCTAGAGGCACCACTATTAAGACTCTGAATACCATATTTTTAGTCACATCTTTTTCAGTTCCGGCAGATGCGGGGGATAGAATCCTTCTCTGGTGGTTGGACCTTGGATTTTGAAGGTGGAGGCCACCATATTGATCTCTATAGAAGAGGTTTCTGCAAAGGAACCTCTAACGTGGAAACTTTTGTAAAAGAGCTTCCCATAGAGGTGATGGAGGTCATGGAGGCAATTAAGTCCTTGGAATTGATAGAAATCACAAGAGTTAGAGGTCCATCAGAGCTAGCAATTCCTAATTTAGGTCTTCCTCCGACCGTAACTCTAGTAAAGTGTTCACAACTAGTGCCTCCTTCTCCATCCGTAGTGGAGAACCTTAGGGTTGTAGTAGACTTTTTTGGAGAGATTTCTCTCGTATGATGAGAAGCAACCTTTAGGCGGAGAAGGGGCTCAGTGCTAGTATTGAAAAATGTGTCCCAAAGCCAATCATCAACCTATTGACAGTTGAGCAATCTTATAATTATAATTGATGTTGCCTCAAGAATTGATTTTGATAATTACAAAGCATTTGATGGGATTACTAATGAATTTAGCTTGGAAAAAGATTTTTTGTATTTCAGAGACAAAATCATAATTTTATCAAGTTTTGATCTAACAGCCTCAAGAGCAAGTATAGAAGATTTCTAATCCTTTGGAGGTAGTTCCATAATTTTTGGATGCTTATTTTGGAAGAAAATCAAGTTTGAAGCAAAAGGATCGACCCCTAGGTCGTCCCTTTCTGAAAAGGGCTGTTTGGCACGTTATCTCTATGCCGAGGGTCGACCTCAGGATCGACCTCTATTGTTCCAAAGGCTAAAAATATAGAACAACTATTTTTCTAGTTTTTGTCTCAGAGGTCGACCTCGAGGTCGATCCTTGTGCCACAAGTCGACCCATGAGTCGACCCTTGCAATGGAAATTTATCTGCAATGGCTATTTATTTTCTTATTTTAGTAGGTTTTAATGATTTTTTTAATATCTCCAATGACTACAAATCTTGCTCAGGATTCTCTCCTCCATCTATTGAAGATTTAAAAGACTTTAAATAGAAAAAAATACAAAAGATTGGTGTGATTCAATTTCAACCCTAAGCAAAAGTCATCTTCAAGCAAAGAAGCCTTCATTTCAAGTTCACCTATCTCTCAAGTGCTCTTTCAAATCTCCAACAACCTTGAGAAAACTCAGAGAAGCTTCGTCCATTATTGTGAAAAGCATTCTTAAGATTTTATTTGCTCACAAAGGGAGCTAAACTTGTATTTGATTATCATTAAATCTTTTACTCTGCTTTACTATTTTAATTCAAATTTTGAAGTGTTAGATATGTGTGCCCTAGAAGCCAGAATTGGCTGACACTTGTAATACACTTTTAGGGGCAAAATTATAATTTTGACTATAGATAATAAAATGGGTTATTTTCTATCACAAATATGTATTTAGTGTCTGTGATACATCCCTTGAGTTAATGGTAATAAATATTCATATTTTCAAGAATTAAAAATTTAAGACATGAATTTTCATTTATTAACTCATAAAATGCTCCTAACCGTAGGATCATCATGAGGAAGGTGATTGATCTAGAAGGTTAGTGTACAATCGCTTCTTTATAGTAGATGAGTCTTAAGTCTATGGTGTAGAGACACCGGAGCGAGAGTACAGGTACTCGTTAGAGAATGAGGGTACTGAGCGTGACCACCTCGAGTAGTCATAAGGAAACCTACCATCTCGTCGATGACTGACTCGAAGCTATAGTGGTGTGTCTGGCTCTTTGACTTGAGGTGCATCGATGGTTCACCTTGAGGGTGTTATAGTTTGACTACACCATGACTCGATCTCCTAGCCATTCGGAATCCTAAGGTGTATGTTGGCTATAGCATGTTCACCATAGAAATTGGATTACACCAAGAGAAAATCTATCTACCTCGGTAGAAGAGGAGCAGCCTTATGATGATCATGGAAATCAAGTCCATAAGCCCATGGCCATGGCAGAGAGTGAAATAATAGAAAGAGTTTCTACTAAGATTTTCACATCGGACTTGAATCGAATGGTTAAATCATATGATAGAAATTAGGGTTTGACAAGTTCACCTTAACCCTAATCTGATCGGGGCTCAAGATAAAAGAACTTAATCACACAGATAGCTACACTGAGAGGTTTATTTTCAATTTTGATGGATTGCCACTATATACTGCTAGGTGTCACTAGTGGATTTTGGGAGCAATTAGAATGATTTAGATGATCGATCATTCCAGTTGTCTGAATCAGAAGAGTTCTGATCCGTCGAAAAGAGTTTCAATGATGTCGATGATGGAGATCATGACATATCCCATTACTATATAGAACTGAATCTAACTGGATTACACAAATAAGGATTTAGATCTAGATATCATCGATTGGACTAATCTAGTTCAATTGATTTGAATTAGATTCAATTAGATTCAAGAAAATCGTGCTAGCACACGATTGAACCTAACATTCTCCTTTTATTATCATTAAAAGTTATCTCAACTGAGCAAAATGAGTTTGTGCTCACCTAGGTACCATTACTTGGTCCGACTAGAGCTTGTTTAGGTCAAAAAAGAGAGTCTTAATTTATGAGATAAATTTGAGACAACACCTGCCATTTTCCGTCATCTGCTAATTCTTGTCCTTTGACTTTGGTCAAACATTGACCTTTGATCCTTGGACATCTGCCTATGTGTCATGAACTTATTGAAGAGTAGATATGGGCTTGTCCCCTTACTAGAATTTGAAAAGAAGGGGGTGCATGCCTACGATGGCATGCACTCATGGATAGGGACGCCTGGAGTTCCATACGGATGGGACTCCAGGTTGCTTCTTGGATTCTACTTAGGTGACCCTTACTTGTAGACTTTGACTAGTCTTAAGTGCCATGTAAGGATGAATTTATGGGACTCTCATCTGATTGGATCAAGTAATGTCATTCCACCAATCAAATTTAGATCTGATTGCACGAAGCAACACGATTGACCGGGATGATGTGGCACTGCATGGCGCGGTAAGGTCTATAAATAAACCCTATATGCGCCCAACTTTCATAGAGTTTCTCCTAGCCCATGTCCCAAGGCTGCCCCTCTTCTTCCTCCATACCATCTTCTGATCCTCTCTCTCCTCTCATGCCCAAGAAAAGTTGGACTTCAGTTTGGTGCGATCCAGGCAAGAAAAGACTGATGAGAAAGGAAGAAGGCTGCACTGCTGCAGAGACGACTGCTGATCTTCAGAAGAAGTTTTGAAGACCCTTCAAATCAGATCCAAATCTAATTTTTGGAGAGGTGATAAAGAAGGAGAAGATTTCTAGATCCAGCCCAAGTGGATACCAGTAAAGGCTAGGCGCTTGCATGGCTAGATCCAGAATCTTAGGCAATCAGCAGGATCATCAAAGGGTATTCGGATTACCCACATCAAGATATAAATTAAATTAGATTTAATTTAATTTATTTTTATTTATTAAATTATAAAATTAGATTTGAAATATCTCAGGTCTGATATGGATGTTTGAGAGAAATTTTTGAAATATGTCTCTTGATTCAATCATATCTGAACGAACCTGATCCAGGAAATCAGGATTTCTCCTTCAATTGGTATCAGAGCCAGATTCAATAAAAATAGTTTAGATCTAATTTTTATTTATTTTAATCTAATAATTAATAATTTTTTATTTCACATGAGATGTGATTACATCTAAAATTAAAAAAATTAAAATTAAATAATATAGATCTAAGTTCTACAATATGCATGACTAGCTGTAAAATAGAATAGTACTACACATAGTTTTGCATGATCATAATTTATTTTGATTAAATTATGATTTTTAATTTATTTATTTTCTATTTTTTAATGATTATAAATATTATAATAAGATCTAAAAAATAAAAAATAAAATTATTTAATTTTTAGATCATATGAGATATGATAATTGCATGTCTACAGTAGTTGTAGAATAGTTCTACATAATTATCTAGAATAAAATTTATTTTGATGTGATCAATTTAAATTTAATTTTTTAGATAATTATGAGATTATTTAGATATAAAAAATATGCATGCATGATAAATGAGATGTATACAAAATATGTATTAAGTTAGATCAAATTTTATATATGAGATATATGATGTTGATCTAACTAGTTTTGCAGATTTATATTTTTGATTAAGGCATTCTCCTTAGCCGTCCAGTAATAAGAACAAAGTACGATTTAAATGCCCTCTCCTCCCATTCGATGGGGTGTTCTTATAATGTGTAGGGGTGCTGCGCGTTCGTCCTTAATCAGAAATCAAAAACTTACTTTCTGCAAAACCCTAGATCTTGAAATCCTAGGATTTTATTTATATATTTTGTTTATGAACCCTAAACTTAATTAAGAATTAAGATTATAAAATATTAATTAGGTCTAAAATTGAGAATTTTAGATCTAAAATATATTCATAATATTAGGTTCGGGCTTGGGTAGCTTAATTAGGTCTAAGCGGTTAATCAAATCGAATCAAGAGTTGGTTAGATGGGATCAACAGTGCTTAAATTGACCAGCTTAATAGAATTAAGTCTAGGTTAAGATCAAGTCACATGAGTGATCGATCAAGCTAAGACCTAATTAGGCTCAGTGGTTAGAGTCTGGATTGTAGGCTAATCTGATTGGTTCTAGCTCAAAAATTTGGTGTCTAAGGTAAGTCTGGCAGATATGATCAATTGATTTTAATTGGGAGCTACTCGACTCGAATGCATTCTTGTTGAGTTAATGGCATATCCCTTCCACCGATCTTACTTACCTGGCCATGTTTGTTGACTCAGTTCTGATCTGAGGTGGTCAATAATCCGAGCTAACCCATGCCACTAGGTTAGTCATAATGGTTATGACTATGTCAAGTCTAGTTTAATGAGACCTAAATCAAATCTCCCTAAGAAAAGATTAAGTCTAAGGTCTTCCACCATTGTAGATGTGCGGGCCCTTTCCGAGGTTGATTGTTCTCGACTGGTTACAGTGGCTCAGTTGCACCGAGAAGATGCAACCATATCTATTAGGCATTGGATGCTACGGGCTGGAGGATGGATTGGGCTCAATATTTTGGATACGGTGAGAGACTCAATTAGGAATCCAATCTATGCAAATGGTGGGTCTGACTTAACTAAGGAGTGGATCAATATTTCAAGCATGGTGAGATTCATGAATTAGAGATCAAGTTTGGGTGCACCATGATTAGAGAATCATTGAACAAGAGTTGTTCACTCATTGGCTAACCCATCATCAATAACTGTTAGGTGAGGTGATGAGTCAGTTGGTGGGACCGCACCATCCACTAGAAATCATTAATCATGGAGATTTTTGCATCTCTATAGAGGAAGTATAGGAATCCGAGAAAATAGTGAGAGTTAATTTGTTTAAAAGTAAAATTTTTAAATAAATTGGTTAAGTCTTAAAACTAAAAATATTGACTGTCTACAGAAAAATGTCTGCATCCAACCCATTAGCACGAATCCTGGACACCCATAGACTGACCGGACCAAATTATAAGGATTGGCTTCGAAACTTCAAAATCATTTTGGATTTTAAGAAGTTAACTCATGTATTGAACCAGGACCCTCCCACCTTATCAGCCCATCCATCCGCTGAACAGAGAGCATCTCTGGATAAGTGGATAGATGAAGATAACAAGGCTAGATATTACATGTTGAGCTCGATGTCTGATGAACTTCAGCACCAACATGAAGATATTAGGATTGCTCGTCAAATATTGGCTCACCTATAGGAGATGTTTGGTGAATAGAGTCGTGCAGCTAAGTATCAAGTCACTATATGACTTTTCAAGGCTAAGATGCATGATGGGCAGTCAGTCCAAGATCATTGTCTGATGATGATCAAGGACTTGGAAGAGCTTGAGAAGCTTGGAGTGAGGTTGGACTTGGATCTGCAGAATGATATAATTCTACAATCCTTGACTGATGCATATGGGCAATTCATCATGAGCTACCATATGCATAAACTTCAAAATTTCTTGGTCGAACTTATGAATATGCTGGTTACCACTGAGCTTTCCATGAAAGGTTCTAAAGGCTCAGTGCTTGCTATGGAATGGACTTCTTTCCAAGAGAAAGTCTTTTTGGAAAGAAGAAGTCTATGAAAAAGCAGAAGATGGAAGAAGGAAAGAAGAAAAAGGCAGAGCTGAAGAAGAAGACCATTGACAAAGGAAAATATTTCCATTACAATAATGATGGTCACTGAAAGTGAAACTGCCCTACTTACCTAGCCACCCTAAAGAAGAAGGAGACAGATCCTTCTGGAGGTATGCTTGTTATTGAGTCTAACCTTATGGTTTCTTCTGCATCCAATTGGATGCTTAACTCTGGTTCTAGTACTCATTTGTGCACTTCTATGCAGGATCTTGAGGATAGCAGGAGGCTGAGGGATGGTGAAATGATCGTATGCATTAAAAATAGAGCAAGAGTTGCTGCCGTGGCCATGGAAACATAGCCTCTTCAACTACCATCTGGTTTAGACTTAGTTTTAAAAGACTATTATTATGTGCCTACAGCAAGCAGAAATTTGATTTCTATTTCATGCCTTAGCATTAGAAGGCTATGTAATTAGTTTTCTTAAGGACCATTATAACATTCTTTATGAAAAAAATAAAATTGCAAGCAGTTTTCTTATTAACGATCTTTATCAGTTACATGTTGATGTATCTATTTTTAATATCGAGCAAAATGTGAATACCATGAAATGACCTAGGGATAGTCCAAATGATAGGTATCTATGGCACCTAAGACTAGGTCATATAGCAGAAGATAGGATTAACAAATTAGAGAAAATCGAGCTATTGAGTCCATTGACTTTCGAGTCATATCCAATTTGTGAATCTTGTCTTCATGGCAAAATGACTAAGCTCCCTTTTGTAGGACATGGGGAAAGGGCCACAGATCTTCTTGCCCTAGTACATACTGATGTGTGCGGCATTCCATTTGATGTGCCGGCTAGAGGCAACTTTGTCTACTTCATAATCCTTTACCGATGATTTATCTAGGTATGGGTATGTGTATCTTATGAGACACAAGTCTGAAGCTTTTGAAAAGTTCAAGAAATTCAGACATGAAGTAGAAAAGCAAATTGGAAAATCCATTAAGGTTCTTCGATCAGATCGAGGAGGTGAATACCTTAGTCGAGAATTCTTGGACTATCTCAAGAAAAATGGCAGTCTCTCAATGGACTCCACCTGAAATACCTCAACTCAATGGGGTTTCAGAATGGAGAAATCGGATCCTATTAGATATGGTTCGATCCATGATGAGCTTCATAGACCTTCTTGATTTTTTTTGGAGATACTATTTGTTAACTACAACATACTTACTGAATAAGGTTCCTTCTAAAACCGTTCCTACCACACCGTATGAGATATGGCATGGTAAGAAATCAAGTCTGAGTCATCTCAGAATTTGGGGTCATTTGGCTCATGTCAAAAGACAACAAGCAGATAAGTTAGACTTTAGGTCCTTTAGAGCTCGATTTATAGGATATCCTAAAGAGTCATTAGGATACTATTTCTACATTCCAGACGATCATAATGTGATTATGAGTTGACATGCCATCTTTCTTGAAAAATAGTTTATTCAAGATAGTGACATTGGAAAGTAGATCAAGCTCGAGGAGAAAGTCCCACAAGAGCAACGAGCTAAGTACCAAATGGAACCAAATCAGATTAAGCCAATCCATTCACTACCTTCTCCACCTCGTAGATCGAAAAGGGTTTTCCATTTTTCTGAGAGGTACTTAGGTACTATTTTAGAGGAAGTAGAGAAAATATTCCTCGTAGGTAATAGGGTTCATGGTGATGATCCCAAAATATATAACGAGACGATATCGAATATTGACTCCAAGAAATGGTTAGAGAAAATGAAGTCAGAAATTGATTCGATGCACTCAAACTAAGTTTGGACCTTGGTAGATCCACCAGAAGGTATAGTACCTATTGGATGTAAATGGATCTATAAGAGAAAGATTGGTACAGATGGAAATGTGGAGACATTCAAAGCTAGATTAGTGGCAAAAGGTTATAGTCAATGCGAAGGCATTGACTATCAGGATACCTTTTCATCAGTAGCTATGCTTAAATCCATCCGCACATTGCTTGCTGTTGCAGCCTATTTTGATTATGAAATATGGCAAATGGACGTGAAAATAACATTCTTAAATAGATATCTTGAGGAAGATATCTATATAGAATAACCACTAGGTTTCACATCCAGTGATGGTGATCACAAGGTATGCAAGCTGCAAAGGTCCATATATGGACTTAAGCAAGCATCTCGGAGCTGGAATACTCGTTTTAATGATGTGATCAAATTATTTGGTTTCATCAAGAATGAGGAGGAGCCATGTATCTTCAAAAAGGATCAGTGGGAGTGCTGTTGTCTTCCTCGTATTGTACGTGGATGACATCCTCCTTATTGAAAATGATATTTTCATGTTGACCATAGTTAAAATGTGGTTATCTAAAGAATTCTCCATGAAAGATCCTAGGAGAAGCATCCTTTATTCTAGGAATTAAGGTCTATAGAGATAGACCGAATAGGATGCTAGGACTTTCATAGAAAATGTACATAGAAGAAGTGCTAAAGAGGTTTAGCATGGAAAACTCTAAGAGGGGTTTGGTACCCTTCAGACATAGCATTAATCTATTCAAGAAGATGTGCCCTAGCACACCTGAGGAAATAGAACGCATGAGCAAGATCCCTTATGCTTCAGCAATAGGGAGCCTCATATATGCCATGTTATGTACACGACCTGATATAGCCCATGCTGTGAGTGTCACAAGTAGATATCAGTCAAATCCAGGTGAAGAACATTGGATTTTTGTGAAATGTATCCTTAAATACTTGAGAAGAACTAAGGATATGTTGTTGGTCTTTGGTAATGGAGAACTCCAAGTCCAAGGATATATAGACTCAAATTTTATGTTTGATGTAGATGATCGAAAGTTAACATTTGAGAGTTTGTTTGTGTGCAATGGCGGAGCTGTCAGTTGGAAAAGTTTCAAGTAGACAGTGATAGCAGATTCCACCATGGAAGTAGAATACATCACTATGTCAGAAGCTGCAAAGGAGGCATTCTGGTATAAGAAGTTTGCCGCAGAGATCGAAGTGATGCCATCAGATGCCATTCCTCTGTACTGTGACAACAATGGCGCCATAGCCCTTGCTAAGGAGTTGAGATCTCATCAGAATCCAAACACATCGAGCGGCAATACCACCTCATCCACGATTACCTCAAGAAGAGTTACGTTGAGGTCAGGAGAGTTGACTCTGCAGACAATGCAGTGAATCCATTTACAAAGCTGTTGGGCTAGCAGAAGATCAAAACCCACTTGGGGAAGATGGAACTTAGATTTGTAGCCAATTGGCTTTAGGTCAAGTGAAAGTTTATTAGATATGTATCATAGAAGCCAGAATTGACTAACACTTGTAATACACTTCTAGGGGCAAAATTATAAATTTGATTATAAATAATAAAATAGGTTATTTTCTATCATAAATGTGTATTTAGTGTCTGTGACACATCCCTTGAGTTAATGGTAATGATAATTCATATTATCAAGAGTTGAAAATTTAAGACATGAATTTTCATTTATTAACTCATAAAATGCTTCTAACCATAGGATCATCATGAGGAAGGTGATTGATCTGGAAGGTTAGTATACAATCACTTCTTTATAGTAGATGAGTCTTGAGTCTATAGTGTAGAGACACCAAAATGAGAGTATAGGTACTCGTTAGAGAATGAGGGCACTGAGCGTGACCACCTCGAGTAGTCATAAGGAAGTCTACCTTCTCGTCGATGACTGACTCGAAGCTGCAGTGGTGTGTCTGGTTCTTTGACCTGAGGTGCACTGACAGTTCACCTTGAGGGTGTTATAGTTTGACTACACCATGACTCGGTCTCCTAGCCATTCGAAATCCTGAGGTGTATGTTGGCTATAGCATGTTCATTGTAGGAATTGGATTGCACCAAGAGCGAATCTATCTACCTCGGTAGAAGAAGAGTAGCCCTATGATGATCATGAGAATCAAGTCCATAAACCCATGGCCATGGCAGAGAGTGAAATAATAGAAAGAGTTTCTATTAAGATTTCACATCAGACTTGAATCGAATGATTAAATCATATGATAGAAATTAGGGTTTGACGAGTTCACCTTAACCCTAATTTGATCGGAGCTCAAGATAGAAGAACTTAATCACATAGGTAGCTACACCGAGAGGTTCATTTTTAGTTTTGATGGATTGCCACCATATACTGCTAGGTGTCACTGGTGGATTTTGGGAGCAATTAGAATGATTTAGATGATCGATCATTCCAATTGTCTGAATCAGAAGAGTTCTGATCCATCGAAAGAAGTTTCGATGTATCGATGATGGAGATCATGACATATCCCATTACCATACAGAACTGAATCTAATTGGATCACACAAACAAGGGTTTGGATCTTTATATCATCAATTGGACTAACCTAGTTCAATTGATTTGAACTAGATTCAATTAGGTTCAAGGAAATCATGCTAGCACACGATTGAACGTAACGTTCTCCTTTTATTATCATTAAAAGTTATCTCGACTGAGCCAAATAAGTTTGTGCTCACCCAGGTACTATTACTTGGTCTGACTGGAGCTTGTCTAGGTCAGAAAAGGGATGTCTTAATTTATGAGTTAAATTTGAGACAATACCTGCCATTTTTCATCACCTACTAATTCTTGTCCTTTGACTTTGGTCAAATATTGACCTTTGACCCTTAGACATCTGCCCATATATCATGCACTTATTAGAGAGTAGATAGGGGCTTGTCTTCTTATTGATTTGGAAAGGAGGGGGTGCATGCCTAGGATGTCGTGCGCCCATGGATAGGGATGCCTGGAGTTCCATATGGATGGGACTTTAGGTTGCTTCTTGGATTCTACTTAGGTGATCCTTACCTATAGACTTTGACCAGTCTTAGGCACCATCTAAGGATGAATTTATAGGGCTCTCATCTAACTAAATCAAATGATGTCATCCCATCAATCAGATTTAGATCTGATTGCATGAAGCAATGTGATTGGCTGGGATGATGTGGCACTGCATGGCGCAGCAGGATCTATAAATAAACCCTATCTGCGCCCAACTTTCATAGAGTTTCTCCTAGCCCATGCCCTAAGGCTGCCCTCTCCCTCCTCCATGTCATCTTTTGATCCTCTCTCTCCTCTCATACCCAAGGAAAGTTGGACTTCAATTTGGTGCGATCCAGGCAAGAAAAGGTTGATGAGAAAGGAAGAAGGCAGCACTGCTGCAGAGACGATTGCTGATCTTCAGAAGGAGTTTTGAAGACCCTCTAAATTACATCCAGATCTAATTTTTGGAGAGGTGATAAAAAAGGAGAAGATCTCCAGATCCAGTCTGAGTGGATATCGGTAGACGCCAGGCGCTCGCATGGCTAGATCCAGAACCTCAGGTAATCAGCAGGATCATCAACGGATAATCGGATTACCTACATCAAGGTACAAATTAAGTTAGATTTAATTTATTTTATTTTTATTTATTAGATCTATAAAATTAGATTTGAAATATCTCAGATCTGATATGGATGCTTGAGAGAAATTTTTGAAATATCTCTCTTGATCCGATCAGATCTGAACGAACCTGTTCTGAAAAATTAGGATTTTTTCTTCATGAAGGGGTTCTAAAACTTGAGAATGTTGATCCTAACCTTGAATAGGATTGTATTGGGTTGGCTTGTACCCAAAAAATAAGTGTTCTAGCTTAGGATAGCTAGGGTTAGAGGTTTCCAATGGTGTATTCAGTTTGAATATTGTTAGTGGATTTTAATTCTCAAGTAGGAGCTTGGGTAGTTGATGTAGGTGCAAGAAAAGTATCGAACCACTATAAATCTTAGTTGTTTGTGGTGTGCTTACTATCTTTCTTTCCTTAGTTTGTTAAATTCTTGCTCTCTAATCTTTTATATTTTTTCTAACCTAAATCGCTTCATACACAAGTCTTGCATATCATCATTCAATCTTAATATCTTTAAATTAGCTTTAAAATTTTAAAAACTCAATTCATCCCACCTCTTTGGTTGCATAGCTGGGCAACAAGTGGTATCAGCGCCTAGTGCTCTAGCCCTACTTTGATTTAACCATCAAAGAGCTAAAGATCTATGGCAACCCAAGTTAGTATTTCTCTAGCCAAGGAGCGGTCCACAAACCGACCTCCACTTTTCAATGGGACAAAATATACTTATTGGAAAGCTTAGATGAGAATTCTTATAGAAGCACTTGACTATGATATATGGGGTATCATAGTTAATGGACCACACACACCCACTAAGATAATTGATGGTGAGGAATCAATCAAACACGAAAAGGAATGGTGAGAAATCAATCAAACCCAAAAAGAAAATGGCTCAACTCAATGCAAGAGCCATGAATATTTTATATTGTGCTCTAGATGCTAATAAACTTAATCATATTTCAACATGCATGTCGGCTAAGAAAATATGGAATTAGTTAGAAGTAACTCATGAAGGCACTAATCAAGTTAAATAGTCAAAAATTAACATGCTTGTGCACAAATATGAACTTTTCAAAATGGAGTATGATGAATCAATAACTATAATGCTTACTAGATTTATGGATATTATAAATGGTCTTAAAAGTCTTGACAAGTTTTATTCTAATAGTGACCTTATGAGGAAGATTCTTAGGTCTTTGCCAAGGACATGAGAGGCCAAAGTGACTGCAATCTAAGAAGCCAAAGATCTGAATATTTTACCCTTGGAGGAGCTTCTAGGATCACTAATGATGCACGAGCTAAGTATGAAACAACATTAAGAAGAAGTTGTTAAGAAAAAGAAGACAATAGCCCTTAAATCCACCACTCAATAACATGAAAAATTTGATGAAATGGAAGATGAAGAACAAAATGAAGAAATAGCCCTCATCACAAGAAAGTTTAAGAAATTTTTGAAGAGAAAATAAGGGACGAGGAAGAGGCTATCTACCAAAGAAGAGCATAGCAAGGAAAAGGATAGGGAGCAACCTCTTATTTGCTATGAATATAAGAAGTCGGGTCACTTTAGGTCTGAATATCTTCAAATTAAAAAGATTTTCAAGAAATACAAGAACAAGGCTATGGTGGCAACATGGAGTGATAGTGATGACTCAAGCTCCAAAGAGGAGAAGCTCATGAACATGCCAACCTATGCCTTATGGCACATGAGAATGAGGTAAGTGCTGAAATCTCAAATGAATTTACATTCGAAGAACTTGAAAAAGCCTTCTATGATTTAGTTGATGATTTAAAGAAGTTAGGAACTAAAAATGAAGAACTAAAATTAAAGAATCAAGTCTTACTAAAAGAAAATGAAACTATCCTAAGTAAAAAATTAGTCTTAACTCAAGAGAATCTAAATTTGAAAAATAAAATCAGAAATTTAAAATTGATAGTTGAAAAATTTACTTTGACTTCAAATAAACTTCATATGATTCTTGGAAATCAAAAGGCCATTTATGATAAGGCTGGTCTAGACTATAACCTCCAAAGAAAATAAAAGTTTTTGAAAAATATTTTTATAAATTCATAAAGCAATAAATTTTTAAATGTTACATAACTTAAATGTGGTAAACTAAGATACAAATCTTATACATGTTTCTCTAACAATTTAAATGTAAAAAAAATATGGGTTCTAAAAGGAACCATTGTGACTAACCTTAAAGGACCCAAGAAAACTTGGGTACCTAAAGCAAGGACTTGATTTTGCATGTAGGTTTATCTTGCATCCAAAGAAAAAATTCGAAGATGGTATCATGACAGCGGATGCTCAAGACACATGATTGGTGATGAGTCCCAATTCATCACACTTGATGCTAAAAATGGAGGGATGGTCACATTTGGAGATAATGGCAAAGAAAAGATCATTGGTATAGATAATGTCAGTATCACTCTTCTAAGTATATTGAAAATATTTTATTAGTAGATGGTTTAAAATACAATCTCTTAAGTATTAGTCAACTTTATGACAAGGGTTACAATGTTGATTTTGAATCTTCATTGTGCATTGTAACTAGTTCCAATGATGACGACATTAAGTTTGTTAGTCATAGGCATGGTAATGTTTATATGGTAGATTTGAATGATCTTTCTATGATAAACATGTAATGACTAGTAACTATGAATGCCAAAACTAATGAGACTAGTTGGCTTTGGCATTGTAGGCTTGCACACATTAGTATGCATTCACTTTCAAAGCTTATCGAAAAATAGTTATCGGTTTACCAAAATTGAACTTTGAAAAAGATAAAATTTGTGATGCATGCCAACTAGGTAAACAAATAAGAGTTTCATTCAAATCTAAGAATATTGTTTGAACTTCTAAGCCATTGAAACTTTTGCACATGGATTTGTTTGGTCCTACAAGAATAGCAAGCTTAGGTGAAAAATGTTATGGTTTTGTAATTATCGATGACTACTTATGTTTTATATAGATTTACTTTTTGGCACATAAAGATGAAAATTTTCATATTTTCATAAAGTTTTATCGAAAAGTTATAAATGAAAAAGGATTTTCAATTCAAAGCATTCAAAGTGATCATGGAACCGAATTTGGAAATCAAGACTTTAAAAAATTTTATGATGAAAAAGAAATTAGCTATAATTTTTCAGCACCTAGGACACCCCAATAAATTGGAGCAGTAGAAAAAAAATAGAACTCTAGAAGAAATGGCCCGTACTATGCTATGTAAAAGCAACCTTCCAAGATACTTTTGGGTGGAAGCAATTAACATAGCATGTTACAACTTAAATCGTGCTCCAATCAGACCAATTTTAAAGAAAACATCTTATGAGCTTTGGAAAGAAAGAAAATCTAATATTGCATATTTTCATGTTTTTGGTTGCCGATGTTTTGTTTTGAACAATGGTAAAAAAAAACTAGGTAAATTTGATACATAATTCGATGAAGCTATTTTTCTTACTTACTTCTTTCTAGTAAAGCTTTTAGAGTTTTTAATAAAAGAACCTTAGTAGTAGAGTCAATACAAATTATTTTTGATGAGACTAATGATCTTCCATCGAGAAAGAGTTAGAATTTTGATGATGTAGATCCTCTTATAGAAGGATTGAAGGAGATCATCCTAAAGAATTCAACAATTCAAAATGAAGAGAATCATGAAGACAAGCAAGAAATTGAGGGTGAAGGACAACAAGAACAACCTTAAGGTACAAATGATCTTCCAAAAGAATGGAGGTTTGTTCACAATCACCGTAAAGAACTATATATTAGTGATCCTACACATGAGATAAGAACTCGCTCTTCACTTAGAGATGCATGTAATCATTTTGTATTTGTTTCTCATTTTGAACCCAAAACCATTGATGAAGCCAAAAAAGATTATAATTGGATAAATGCAATGCAAGAGGAACTTAATCAATTCAAAAGAAATAATGTATGGACTTTAGTATCAAGACCTAAAAATTATTCAATAATTGATACCAAATAGGTATATAAAAATAAATTGGATGAAAATGAAAATGTAATTAGGAATAAAGCAAGATTAGTTGCAAAGGATTATAATCAAGAAGAGGTAATTGATTTTAATGAGATCTTTGCACTTGTTGCTAGACTAGAAGCAATTATACTTTTACTCACTTATGCATGCTTTATGAATTTCAAGCTATTTCTAATGGACGTTAAAAGTGCTTTTCTAAATGGATATATTGCCGAAGAAGTTTATGTAGAACAACCTTCCAATTTTAAAAAACATGCTTTTCCAAATTATGTTTTTAAATTAACTAAAGCATTATATAACTTAAAACAAGCACCTAGGGCTTGGTATGAAAGACAAAGTAAATTCTTGCTTAATAATGGATTTTTAAGAGGAAATGTACATACAACCCTTTTCATTAAAAGTAATCATGATGACATCTTAGTAATACAAATATATGTTGATGACATTATATTTGGATCTACTAATGAAACTTTATGTCAAGATTTTGTTAAGCTCATGCAGGAGGAGTTCGAGATGAGCATGATGGGTGAACTATCATTCTTCCTCGGACTTAAAATCAAACAAACAAAAGAATAAATTTCCATCACTCAAAGCAAGTACATAAGAGAACTGCTCAAGGGATTTATGATGGAGAGCTGCAAAGTAATTGGTACCCCCATGAGTCCATCATGTAAGCTTGACAAGGATGAATGAGGTAAAAGTATTGATAAAAAATTTTATAGAGGCATGATTAGTTCTTTATTGTATTTAACTACTAGTAGAACAAATATCATGTTTAGTGTTTATTTATGTGCATGATTTCAATCTAATCCAAAAAAATCACATTTAAATACTATAAAAAGAATACTTAAATACCTAAAAGGAACTCAATCCATAGGTTTATGATACTCTAAGAATTCATCAATCGATTTAATTGGATATTCAGATGCAGACTTTACTGGATATAAATTAGACAAAAAAAGCGCTACTGAAACTTGCCAATTTTTAGGAGTTAACTTAATTTCTTGGTTTAGCAAGAAGCAAAATTCGGTAGTATTGTTTACGGTCGAGGCCGAGTATATTGTAGCCGAAAGTTGCTATGCATAAATCTTATGGATTAAGCAACAACTTGAGGACTTTGGCATCAAACTAAATAAAACTCCCATAAGATGTGATAATACTAGTGCCATAAATCTAACTAAGAATCCAATTCAATACTCTAGATCAAAATATATTGAATTAAGACATCATTTCATAAGAGAGCATGTTCAAAATAATGATATAATCCTTAATTATGTTTATACTTAAAATCAACTGGCTGATATTTTCACTAAGACCTTGAGTGAAGATAAATTTTATGAAATTAGGAGAGAATTGGAAATTCTAGATTCTTTTGCTTAAATATTCTTCTTCTGATCCCAACTTATTCTCTACTAATATTTTTGGATCAATCCTTGAGACTTAATTTTATTGCTTTAAGTTAAAAATTTTCCATCCTTCTTATTTTTTTCTTGACTATAACAAGAAAAAATATTTTTGAACTTAATAAGAAAAATCATAGATAAACAATTATACTTTATTTATCTCATAAATTTATTTGAGCATTCTAATGATTTTGATCATTTGATTCATTTTAAGCAACTATTTTTATTTTACACATTTTGATCATATTATTATTTTTTTTGAAAATTAGTTAGTATCAAAAAATCATTTTTGATCTTAAAAGATGATTATTGATGAATATTCGTGCCTTACTTAGATTGATTAATTTTAAAAAATAAATTTACAAAGAAATAATCTTTTTAAGTTTTTTGATATTGATGTCAAGCAAAATATTTCAAAGCAGCTATTTAAATCAAATATTCAAAGAAGACTTTAGTTTTTAATCAATTGATATCAGACAACTTGATATTTATCTTATATTTTATTAATCTTAAAATATATATATATAATAATAAAAGAAAAGAAGAGATGATCCCTGAAAAATTGAATATATCTTATAATTTATTTTAAATAATCTATTTGAAATCTTTAATCTTTGAAATATTCTATCTCTCTTGAATCTTAGAAGTTCAAAATAATTTTATTTAATACATTTATATTATTCAAAAAGGGGAAGACGTATTTTTAATTCATGTTGTTCATAAATAGAATTTAAAAAAAAGAAAAAGATATTCGTTCTAAATTTATTCTATTCTTTCAAAATGAGTAAAAAAAGCTAAAAGATAAATTTATCCAACAATAATTATGGAAAAGAAGGAAAGAAAATATTATGTGATGAATTTTCTAGTATTTACTCTTAAAAATAAGAAGAAAGATATTTGTTTGTTAAATATTATCTAGTTAGCCTTTACTGAATATTCTAATTAATTTGAGTTAAGGATAATGAACTTTGATTATTTTATGATCCTTTTAACTCAAGCCTTCATGTGATTATTTAGTTTAAATTTAATTGATTTGATTGCCAAATTATTTTTGATAATTAATTATAGTTAAAACTAATTTAAAATATATTCTCACTCTAAAATAATAATAATAATAATTTTTATACATACTTCTAATTTTGAAACTCATTTAAAAATATGAATATAATACAAAATTTTTAATGTCCCATTAGAAATCTTTGTAAAATCATTTTTGCTCTGATATTATCTTTGTTTTGCTCAATACATTTCTGATATATATCTTTTTCGAGCTTAATTGACTAAAATTTATTTAAGAAAAGAAAAGAATGAATAATAAATTAAATGTTGTGCTTGATTTCACTATTCAAATATTTGAATAGCTCTAATCCTCTTAAATCTTAAAAGTACATACTTAAAAATATGTTCAAAGAATCATATTCATTCAAAAAGGGGGAGAGCCTTTGATATTTGAGTTTAAGCTAATTTTTTGTAAAGAAAAAAATTTCAAATGATAAGCTTTTAAAGGGGAATCGATTCATTTGATTTGATTTAATTTTTTGAATTTGATACATCTATCATTTGACACACCCCATCACATCTCTAATTCTCCATTTGATTCAGATGCTTTCAACCATGATCTCTACTAGATTTAGTTTAGTCATATTTGTATTAGATTATGATCTAGTATCTTTTAGTTATTTCTATGAGTTGTTGATCAAGTCATGGTTGATTATATTTTGGATCAAACTTATGGCATTGGTACTATTGGCTATTTGGGTCATGGATAATTGTATCCATGAATTTTGTATGTTTTGATGGCCTAATTCTCATGAATATTTTTGATACCTTTATATTTTGTATGTTTAGCACTTATATATTTTGATGACTTGATGTTATGATAATCATTTGGATGTAAATATGTGATGATGTCATTTAAATGATGTGAAATGAAATCTTTGTGAATTGGTTAAATTTTATTATGATCATTATATTGTAAATTGAAAGTTTTATTATAAACTCTTGTTCTAATAAGAAAACATATGAAATAAATTAAAAGGAAGGCTTTTTTATTTTTTAATTTTAAAATTCTTTAAGATCTTACTTGATGATGTCAAAAAGGAAGAGTAGAGTAAATAAAATTAGACTATAAGCAAAATTGAAGTAAAATTGATAAAAAAAATAAAATTGAAGTAAAATTGATAAAAAAAATAAGTAAGTCAAATATTTTTGCAAATCATTTAAATGCCTGACTATAAGTAATCATCAAACTGCTCTTGATGCCATATTGATCAAATAATTGAATATAATATCCTAGTATATGATGTAGCATGTTCCTTCAAAATTTTTGAAACTCTCAATCAATGTATCTACATGCTTTATTTTGCTTATGCTCAAATATTTTGTAATCAATAAAAAGGAGGAGATCGTTGCTCCAAGAATTAATTTTGATGAATACAAAGTATTTTAGGGAATTACTAATAAATTTGGCTTGAAAAAAGACTTTTTGTATTTTAGGGGCAAAATCATAATTTTATCAAATTTTGATCTGAGAGCCTCAAGAGCAAGTATAGAAGATTCCTAATCCTTTAGAGGTAGTCCCATGATTTTTTAATGCTTATTTTGAGAGAAAATCAAGTTTAAAGCAAAAAGATCGACCTTTAGGTCATCCCCTGCTGAAAAGGGCTGTTTGGCATGCTGTCTCTACACCAAGGGTCGACCCTAGGGTCGACCTCTATTGTTCTAAAGGCTAAAAATATAGAATAACTATTTTTCTAATTTTTGTCTCAGTGGTCGACCTCGAGGTTGACTTTTGTGCCATGAGTCGACCCCTGCAATGAAAATTTATCTGTAATGACTATTTTTTTCTTATTCTGGCAGGATTTAATGGTTTCTTTAATATCTCCAATGGCTACAAATCTTGCTCAGAATTCTCTCATCCACCTATTGAAGATTTAAAAGGCTTTAAATAGAAAAAAATACAAGAGATTGGTGTGATTTAATTTCAGTCCTAAGCAAAAGTCATCTTCAAGCACAGAAGCCTTCGTTTCAAGTTCACCTACCTCTCAAGAGCTCTTTCAAATATCCAATAATCTTAAGAAAAATCAGGGAAGCTTCATTCATTATTTTGAAAAGCATTCTTAAGATTTTATTTGCTCACAAAGGGAGCTGAACATGTATTTGATTGTCATTAAATCTTTTACTCTGCTTTACTATTTCGATTCAAGTTTTAGAGGGATTCCAAAACTTAGAAAGGTTGATCCTAACCTTGAATAGGATTATATTGGATTGGCTTGTACATGAAAAAATAAGTGTTCTAGCCTATGATAGCTAGGGTTGGAGGTTTTCAATGGTGTATTCAGTTTGAATACGATTAGTGGATTTTAATTCTCAAGTAGGAGCTTGGGAAATGGATGTAGGTGCAAAAAAAGTATCGAACCACTATAAATCTTGCTTGTTTATGGTGTACTTGCTATCTTTCTTTTCTTAGTTTGTTAAATTCTTGCTCTCTAATCTTTTATACTTTTCTTTAATCTAAATTACTTCACACACACATCTTGCATATCATCATTCAATCTTGATATCTTTAAATTAGCTTTAAAATTTTAGAAACCTAATTCACCCCCTCTCTAGGATTGCATAGCTGGACAACAATTGATTTATTAATGAATAAAATATTTATTTTGGTATTTTTATCACAAAGCATACATCTTCTAATGAACTTCATTATTGTGATGAAGTCCTTAGGACTATTTTGTTTTCAATAAAGAGAAGATTTATCAATTAGTCCTTAAACTATTCATGATCAAATGATGCGCTGTTAATTAGGATGACAATATTTATCGAGCATAGGTCATTGTGTGCCGTATAGGTCGGTTATCCTCTTAACCAAGGAGTGTGGAGATACTGGTATGGCATACAAGTGATATAGAAGGATACATCATCACTGAACGTGATCAACTCTAGGGCATTCTGTTGTTGAGAATTGCTCTGATGGGATATGGCATAAGTATCCCTTAGACCTGAGATCATCATAGTGGCTTACAAGCAACTCAATATGCTTTGGTACCAGACTAATTGAATTTCAAATTTGGTAACAAAAAATTTCTAGGCATAGTCAAGTACTTGCGAAGTCGATGAGGGATCAAGATGGGATTGACTACTCCAAGAGTTGGAGAAGAATTAATCATTGTATTTCAATATACAAAACCTTGTCCAGAATAATCCATGAGATGAATTTAGTATTTTAAAATACAATGTGGATGACCTAATCAAGGATGATTGTTAAACTCTGAGGTGTTCTACGAGCATTTTGGTTAAGGGAATGAATTATATGGAAATAATATCCACATGGGTTTCAAGAATGTTGTTCTACACATTCGACCTATCCGACCATCGGGTACCATTACTAGATGGTCACTTTCATTGGTATAAAAATTTATTTCTATACTACCAGCTTAGGATTGAACCTATGGGGTCATACACATATGAGTTCTTGATCTGATTGGATAGTTGATCGATGACTAAGAATCGTTCTTAGGTCAAACAATTAATACGATTGATGTTTGACCTAGTGCAAGTATTGTAAGAGGATGGATTAGCAATTGAATTGCTAATTAGCTTAATTTGATTAAGCTAGAGGGCTAAAATTAAGTCTAATTAAATATAATTTAATTGGGTTTGGTTTGGGCTTCATTGGATCAAGTCTAATTAGTTTATTGGATGAGCCAATTACAAGGAAGAACTGATCCTGTTCAACTAGGACTTGTATTAATCCAATCTATAATTTAATTGAAAATTAAATCAAAATTAAATCTGATTCAATTAAGGTCTTGGTTGGACTAAAATCTACTCTAATTGGGTTAGAACTATTTTGACTTAATTTAGTTCAAGAAATTATATTTGATCAAGTCAAAATAGGAATCCTAGTATGACTAGGATTCCCTAACCTTGCACCATCTTAGTCCCAACTCCCCCCATGCCCTTCTTAGAATTTTTGTGCATGAAAACTCCTCTCCCTTGGCTCTTCATGCACACCCCATCTCTCCCTCTCCTTCTTATATGGCAAGTTGTTGTAGACCAAGTCAAAGAAAGGAAGTTTATTTTGTTTTCAAATTCTATATGATAGAATCCTAACAAACCAAAACTCTTCCCATATTGTACCGCACACACGTCCTATTTTTCCTCTAAAATATTTAGTGGAATGGAGGAAATTTTGTGCACCCCTTGCTGATGATCCATGGCAGAAAAATAGGAGGGAACGCCCAAGAGTTGGATGCTCCATATGTTGCCTTGTTTGGACATACCTTGTCTAAGTGTTTGACCTAGACAAGGATTGTTACCTCTCTCCCTATGTAAAAGGTCTTTGGACCTGATTTTTGAGATGCTTTTAGATCTGAGAGAGGGCATTTGGGACATGGAAAAATCTAGGAGAGAAAGAGCTAAGGTGTGGGACTTTGTAGAGACACAATATCTTGTGTCTTGGAGAGAGAAATAGTGAAGAAGAATGGTCTTCTTCTAGGATTTTTCTTCTACACCTTTTCCTCCATCCTTTTTGTGAGTTTTGAGAGTGTCTCTAATTCATAAAGTCTTCCTCCTTCCTTCTACTTATTGGAGAGTCCAAGAATCAAAGAAGAAAGATCCAAATCAACCATCGAAGAAAGATCAGCATAGTACTACCATACTGTGCTGATTTTCAGCCATCAAATTTCTAATTAGCAATTCAGGACTCGTGTAGACATCCTATAGAGGCTAGATGCATGTTTGGCTCAAAGCATCAACCTCAACCTTGGATCAGTGAGTTAGAAAGTCTAACTTGCAAAGTTAATGATGATCTGATCTCCTACTTACATGTCTAGATCTAATCTAGAGTGGTTAACTATTGATATGATCAACATGTAGTTTTCTAATATTTTAATTTCTAATTTAATAGCATGCTTTAATCATGCAATAGGATCCTCGATCTAGGATTTTATATTATTTTATTCATGAATTAATGGATTAATTCATCTCTTCTACTATAATTTTGAAAAGTTTCAAAACCTAACCCTAGAACCCTAGATCTATTTCCTTCAACCAGATGGTGGGTATTCTAAAGTCTCTTACCTAGATAGGACATTATCTGGTCAACTTTGTCAGAATAACTTCTAGGGCTTCAGCCTTAGAGCTTACTGAGGTGAAAGAGGAGATCTACTAACTAAGGTATCTTCTGAAATAGGAGAAGGCTGCTAATGCCAAACTGGTCAAAGAGATCGATTGTTCTGAGGAAGCTCTTCACAAAGCTTGAGAGGCGATTGATGATCGAGATGTTGGGATATTAATTTACTCTGATACTGATTAATGTGGAGTCTAGCTAGGATACCATCACCACAGGACCTTCTTAATACTACTCGATCATGTATGGATACCACAAGAGAGAGAAAGATGAATAAAAGATAAGAAATAGCATACAATCAAGTACATGGATTAAATCAAGATCCACCTCCATGAGGCATCCAAACTTTACTATGAGATATAAAAAATCAATAAATATAAGAGCAACTTACCATTCAATCCTTATATAAGAGTCACTCGATAAAAAGCTCTAAAATCCTTATAAAAGCTATCTGAAACCTCTTAAGAAATCTCTCAACATCTCCAAGGCATCACCAGCTTTTTGATACAATAAACGATTCTTCAATTGGAGTTATATAGACTCTAGAAATTCAAAAATAGTATTTCAGTAGGAAACCTAGTTCTAAACACACTCGAGATCAATTTTGGACCATTGGATCATGCACACAGTTCCTGATCAAGTCCAGATTGCTCCTCATCCATTTGATCATGATCAAAAGCTCTCCTACCATCGGATCATGCAAAATGACTCCTAGATCAGCTCGGATCTAGTCCCAGCCATCTAATCGTGATCGACTCCTCCCTATTCCATTAAATCATGACCAATCCATGGAATGGTGTCGTAGGCTATGTGAAATGGTTGGAAAACCACTAGATGGTCCATATGGCCTACTGTGGATCGATGGTCTGCAATGGACCGCATGGGTTGGGTGCCTGTGTGGCTTTCTCCTGCATGGCCTGTGCGCGCCTGTGCATGTGCTCACATGCTTGGGTTGGCCTTGCAAGCAGCTAGCCCAGCATCACTGTGCGCTATCGGTTTGGGCCACACTACCACCAGTAGTGCCACCTATGGTCCCCTCCAGCTGGCCTGGGGACCATGCTACCTCGCTTGATCCTTCTTACATATGTAACTTCTCCGTCTAGACTTTATTTAGACTATTCTTGGGCTCGTTGGACTCTATTCATCATTGTGGACCTCATTCTAGGCTTATTATAGATTGAAGCTTAAGATATTTTTTTTAACAATCTACATCTTGATGCAAAATTTGGCCTCCACCTATCTTTGAGATCCTGTGATCCATCTCACCCCCATGCCTTGAGCACGCCTGTTGTCTCATTGATGGGCAAATATGGGAGTCGAGCCAGGCTGCTCAATCCCACCTCCATTAATGGCTATGTCTACTCTGACCAAAGATCTGCTCAGAATAGTTTTCTATGATAATAAGAACTTCACTCTTCGACGTCGTCTCTGAAGGAAATGATCTAGGATTTTAGAGATGGATTTTGAAACTTTTTCAGAAATCAGATAGTGGAAGCAATAAATTAATCATATTAATTTATTTAAAACATATGAAATAGACCTAGATCTTGGATCCTATCACATGATTTAAGCATGCTATTAAATCTAAAAATAAAAATAGTTAAAAGATCATATTAGCATCTAGGCAATTCTAGATCTGATCTAGGTGAAGGAAAATTAGCATTTTCCACCATAGAATCGTTCAAATCCGATCTGATCTACAAGAATATTTCAAAAAAAATTTCCATCAAATTTTAATCAGATATGAGAGTTTTCAAATCTGATCCTATTAATTTGATATTAAAAATAATATTAAAATAAAAATAGGAACATCAGATGTTACCTTTAGGGTAAACCACTTTTATCCTATCGATGATCCTTCATTGCCCAGGGTTCTAGATCTAGCCATGAAAGCACCTAGCCTCTTCTGAGTCTACTTGGATAGGATCTAGACATGCTCTCCTTATGGATCTGATCTCCAAAAATTAGATCTGGATTTGATTCATATAGCCTTCAAAATAATGTTGAAGGCAACATGCTCGTCTCACGAACATGTCATCTCTTTCCTTTGGAACCTTGTGCCAATTGCCTTGGATCTTCTACTAAAATTTTGCCCAACCTATTGGGCATGGAGAAGAGAGAGAGGAGGAGGAAGAAGGGGTGTAGAGATAGAGGGGTGATAGCACTTTGGTGTGGTCGAAAAAATTTTGAAATTTTTTTAACCCTAGGTGTAGGAGGGGTTTAAATAAACCTCTATGCGCCATGCAGCCTCAACGAATCAGATTCATTGATTTAATCAAATCTTAATCTAATTTGCTGAGTGATGTTACCTAATTCAATCAGGTTAGAGACCCCTCAAATCCTCCATAAGTGGCACCATAGATGGAGAAACACAAAAGGGTGGATGCCAGGTATTTGATCCCATCAAAACCCTAGAGTCCAATGTTCATGGGACTCTCTCCTTTGTGCACATGCCCCACAGGAGCCGGCCCTTCCTCCTTTTCTTCATGAGAAGACCATAGGGATGTGTGCCCTAGACCAAGCATAGGGGGCACATCACTCCTCTCTTTTCTTTCCTACATATGGGTCAACATTTGACCCACATGTCTAGACAGGGACAGGAAATGGTAGGTGGTGATAGGATTTAGCTGGTGTTGTCTTATTTTCATTTGATGGATTAAGACTATCCTTTTCTAACCTGGACAAGCTTTAGTCAGACAAGAACAAACCCATATAGAATTTTTTGGTAAGCCCAAACTAATTTGGCTCAGTCGAGACGAACCAGAAAGACTACAAAAGGAGAAAGTTAGGCTCAATCATGTGTTAGCACGGTTTTCTTGAACCTAATTGGATCTAATCCAAATCAATTAAATTGAGTTAGCTCAATTGATCACATTCAGATCCAAACCCTTATTTGTGTCATCCAATTAGGTTTAGTTCCGTATGATAATGAAATATATCGTAATCTTCATCGTCGACATCATCAAAACATCTTTCGATGGATCAGAACTTTTTTGATTTATATAATTATAATGATCAATCATCAAGATCATTCTAATTGCTCTCAAAATATATCAGTGACTTCTAGTAGTATATGGTCACAACCCATTAGAACTAAAAGCAAACCTCCCGGTGTAATTACCTGTATGATTGGGTTCTCTTATCATGAGCCTTGACAAGATTAGGGTTAAGGTGAACTTATCAAAACTAACATCCATCATATGAGTGAATCATTCAATTCAAGTTCAATGTGAAATCCTAATAAAAACTCTATCTATCATCTTCATACTACCATGGCAATGGGCTTACGTACTCAACCTCATGATTATCATAGAGCTACTCCTCATCTACCAAGATAGATAGATCTTCTATTGATGCAATCCAATTCCTATAATGAACATGCTGTAATCAACATATACCTAAGAATTCCGAATGGCTAGGAGATCGAGTTATTGAATGAAAATCTCATTTTTCATCGTAGGATCATCCAGATCTAATCAAATCTAAGGTGGATTTTGCAAAAAAAAATTCTATGATCTGATCAAATCTAAGAGTTCTCATATCTGATTGAGGTGATTTGATATAAAATACAAAAAATTAAATCTAAGAAAGGAACATTTGATGTACCTAATTAGAATATTCTAATTACCCTGATGATGATTCTGATGCTCTTGATGTTCTAGATCAAGCCATGCATGTGCCTAGCCTCTACCAAGGTCCACTCAGGCAGGATCTGGAGGTCTTCTCCTTCTTAATCAATGCTCTAAAGATTAGATCTAGATTTTCTCTAAAAGTTCTCCAAAAATTCTTCTAAAGAAGCAATAGTCGTATCTTGTAGTAGTGCTACCCTCTTCCTGATCTGGGCACCAATCTTCCCTGGACCGCTCTTGAACTTGTGCCTAACTCCTTGGGCATAGAGAAGAGAGAGAGAGAGAGGATCAAATGGAGGCATGGAAGAGAGGAGGGCAGCCTTGTGGCATGGTGGATTGGCAAAGACTCACAACCCCAGGCGCAGACAGGATTTAAATAGACCCTATTGCTCCATCCAGTGCCACATCACCTCAGCCAATCAGAGACCTTTATTTAATCAGATTTAAATCTGATTGGTGGGGTGATGTCATCTAATCATATTAGATAAGAGACTCCTCAAAGTCTCCTAAAGTTGGCATCATCACTGGATAAGCTCGGTGAAGTTGCCACCAAAGAGTTCAAGGCTATCAAGTTACCTTGGAGTCCCATCTGTATGGGACTCCATCATTATCCACATGGAGCACATGCTTAGGGTGGCATGCATCCTCTCCCTTTCCTCTTTCAGCAAGGGGACAAGAGCCCCAAGTGCTCTCCAATGGGCACATGCCACATGGCCCTGTGTCTAGGGTCAACTGTTGACCCTTGTCCAGAAACTAGAAAATGGCAGGTGACAGGAATTGGTAGGTGTTGTCTTAATTTCATATGATGAATTAAGATAATCCTTTTCTGACCTGAACAAAGCTTTAGTTAGAGTAAGACAAGATTCCTAAGTGAGCCCAAATAGATTTGGCTCAGCCGAGATGAACCAAAATAATTATAGAAGGAGAATGTTAGGCTCAATCGTGTGCTTGCACGATTTCCTTCAACCTAATTTGATCCAATCAAAATCAATTGAATTGGGTTAGCCCAATTGATGACATCTAGATCCAAGCCCTTGTTTGTATGATCCAATTAGGTTCAGTTCCATATGGTAATGAGATATATCACGATCTTTATCATCGACATCATCGAAACATCTTTTGATGGTTCAGAAGTTTTTTGATTCATACAATTAGAATGATTGATCATCAAGATCATTCTAATCGCTCCTAAAATCCATCAATGACACCTAGCAATATATGGTGGCAATCCATTAGAACTGAAAGCGAACCTCTTGGTGCAGCTACCTATGTGATTGGGTTATTCTATCTTGAGCTCTGACAGCATTAGTGTTAAGGTAAACTCGTCAAACCTAATATCCATCATATGAATTAATCATTTGATTCGAATCTAATATGAAATCCTAATAGAAATTATTCTTATTATCTTCACACTACCATGGCCATGGGCTTATGGACTGGATTCTCAAGATCATCATAGGGCTACTCCTCATCTATCGAGATAGATAGATCTCTTATTGGTGCAATCCAATTCCTACAATGAACATGCTATAGTCAACATACACCTCAGGATTTCAAATGGCTAAGAGATCGAATTATGGCATGGTCAAACTATAACACCCTTAAGGTGAACTGTCGATACACCTCAGATCAAATAACTGAAGGAAAATCCTGATTTTTCAGACCAGGTTCGTTCAGATCTGATCAAATCAAGAGATATATTTCAAAAAAAAATTTCTTTGATCTAGATCAGATCTGGGATGTTTCAGATCTGATCTTTATTATTTTAATAATTAAAATAAATTTAGATAAATTAAATTAAATTTAATTTATCTTAAAGTAGGATAATCCTATTACCCGATGATGATCCTGTAAGCAGTGGAAGATTCTAGATCTAGCCACACAAGTGCCTGGCCTATACCGATATCCACTCGGGCTGGATTTGGAGATCCTCTTCTTCTCTATCACATCTCCAAAAAATAGATCTAGATCTGATTTGGAGGATCTTCAAAATATCTTTCGAAGATCAGCAGTTGTCCTTTGCAGTAGCGCAGCCTTTTAGCTTTCTGTCGCCTTTCTCTCATCTGGATTGCAGCAACATGGATCCCAAACTCCTTTGGGCATGGAGAGGAGAGGGAGAAGATGGACTTGGCATGAAGGAGGTTAGGAGAGGCAGCCTTAGGGTGTGGGAATTTTCAATTCTTTTTCAATGCTCTTTGGGTTGGGCGCAGGGTCTTATTTATAGACTATGCGTGATCCAACTCCTCTTCTTCCCAACCAATCACAACCCTTTGTGAAATCAAATCTAAATCTGATTGGTGGAAATAGAGTCCCTTGGATTCCTCCTTAGATGGTGCCTAAGACCAGTCAAACTTGATTCTTAGGAGAAGTCTAATCAGAATCCAAAAAGGAGATGGAGTCCTGTCCAACAGGAACTCCTGGGTGCCTCCAACTGGGCACATGCCAAGGGTGGCGTGCGCCCTCCTCCTTGCTAGGTTCTGGTAGGGGGACAAGCCCCCACCAGCTCTCCAATAGGTGTGTGATACATGGACAGAAGTCAAAGTGTCAATGGTCAATATTTGACCAGTCAAAGGTCAACTTTTGACCAAAGTCAAAGGACGAGAAATGGTAGGTGACCAAAAATGGCAGGTATTGTCTTACAAAATAAGACAACCTTTTCTGATCTGGACAGGCTCCAGTCAGACCAAGTGAAGGCCTCTGATCGAGCACAAACTCCTTTGGCTCAGTCAGGACAACTATTTATGATAGTAAAAGAAGAACGTTAGGTTCAATCGAGTGCTAGCACGATTTTCTTGAACCTAATTGAATCTCATTCAGATCAATTGATAATCACTAGATTCAAACTCTTGTTTGTGTGACATAGTTAGATTTAGTTCTATATGGTAATGGGATATGTCATGATCTCAATCATCAACATCATCAAAACTCCTTTCATTGGATCAGAACTCTTCTGATTCGAACAGTTAGAATGATTGATCATCTAAATCATTCTAATTGCTCCCAAAATCCACCAGTGACACCTAGCAGTATATGGTGGCAACCCATCAGAGCTGAATGCGAACCTCTTGGTGCAGCTACCTGTGTGATTAAGTTCTTCTATCTTGAGCCCCGATCAGATTAGGGTTAAGGTGAACTCATCAAATCCTAGTCTCTATCATATGATGTAATCATTCGATTCAAGTCCGATGTGAAAACCTAAATAGAAACTCTTTCTATTATTTCACTCCCTGCCATGGCCATGGGCTTTTGGACTTGATTCTCATGATCATCATAGGGCTGCTCCTCTACCACCGAGGTAGATAGATTCCTTCTTGATGCAATCCAGTTCCTATAATGAACATGCTATAGCCAACATACACCTCAGGGTTCCAATGGCTAGGAGATCGAGTTATGGTGTAGTCAAACTATAACACCCTCAAGGTGAACTATCGATGCACCTCAGATCAAAGAACCAGACACACCACTGCAGCATCGAGTCAGTCATTGACGAGAAGGTAGACTTCCTAATGACTACTCGAGGTGGTCACGCTCAGTGCCCTCATTCTCTAACGAGTACCTGTACTCTCGCTCCGATGTCTCCACACCGTAGACTCAAGACTCATCTACTAAAGAGAAGTGATTATACACCAACCTTCTGGATCAATCACCATCCTCATGATGATCCTATGGTCGAAAGCATTTTATGAGTTAATAATGATTTTTCATGTCTTAAATTTTCAACTCTTGAAAATATGAATTATCATTACCATTAACTCAAAGGATGTATCACAGACATTAAATACACATATGTGATAGAAAATAAACCATTTTATTGATAATAGTCAAAATTACAATTTTACTCCTAGAAGTGTATTACAAATGTCAGCCAATTCTGGCTTCTAGGGCACATATATCTAACAATCTTTCATTTGTCTTAAAGCCAATTGGCTATAAATCTAAGTTTCATCTTCTTAAGGTGGGTTTCGATCTTCTACTGGCCCATGGCTTTGTAAGCGGATCTGCCACATTGTCTGTGGAGTCGACTCTCTTGACCTCAACATAACCCTTCTCGAGGTAATCGTAGATAAGGTGGTATCGCCGCTCAATGTGCTTGGACTTCTGGTGAGACCTCGGCTCCTTAGCAAGGGCTATGGTGCCATTATTGTCACAGTATAGAGGAATGACATCTGAAGGCATTACTTCAATTTTTGTGGCAAACTTTTTAACTAGAATGCTTCCTTAGCAGCCTCTGATGCAGCGATATATTCTACTTCCATGGTGGAATTTGCTATCACAGTTTGCTTGAAACTCTTCCAGTTGACAGCACCACCATTGCACATAAATAGACTCCCAAATGTCGACTTTCGATCATCTACATCGGACATGAAATCTGAGACTATGTATCCCTAGCTTGGAGTTCTCCGTTACCAAAGAGCAACATCATATCCTTAGTTCTTCTTAAGTACTTAAGGATATATTTCACAGAAGTTCAGTGTTCTTCACCTAGATTTAACTGATATTTACTTGTGACACTCACAGCATGGGCTATATCAGGTCATGTACATAGCATGGCATACATGAGGCTCCCTATTGCAGAAGCATAAGGGATCTTGCTCATGTGTTCTATTTCCTCAGGTGTGCTAGGGCACATCTTCTTGGAAAGATGAATACCATGTCTGAAGGATATTAATCCCCTCTTAGAGTTTTTTGTACTAAACCTCTTTAGTACTTCCTCTATGTATATCTTCTGTAAAAGTCCTAGCATCCTATTCGGTCTATCCTTATAGACCTTAATTTCTAGAATAAAAGATGCTTCACCTAGGTCTTTTGATAAGTACAATAAATTCATCAATAAAAGTATTAATTTATTAATTAATTTATATTAATTTTTAAGAATTAATAATCAATTTATATATAATTTTTGAGAAATTCATATTTTCATTAATTAAAAAATTAATTAAAAAATAATAAAAATTAGAAAATAAAATTTTATTATTAGTGGAAAGAGCTCATTTTTATGATCATAACGAAACAAATTTTGAGTAAAACGAAGCTAAAACGAAAAAGATATGAATTTCTAAAGAAATAAAATAAAAAATAATAATAAAAAATAAAAAATAAAAATAACATACGGCTCAAACGGCTCAAGCCGCCATGCCGCAGCAGCCGACGCATCCAGATGCGCTGAGCCAAGCCGACCAAGCCGCGCAAGCCATCCAAGCTAGCCGACTCAAGCCCAGAAGCCGTCAGCCGGTCTACAGCACAGTGTAGACCGCCAGCTCAGCAGACACCAGCGAATCAGAGCCTGCCACGTGGTAGACCTAGACCCCTAAAGGGTTTACAGGAAAATTCATCGTGGCTCATAGGGCATTTTGGTCTTTTCATCTATCAATAAAAGGCGCTGATTGGTTGCGGTGCACGATATGGCCGGTCCACGTGGTCCATGGGAACAGTAAAAGTACGATCGTATGGTGGTGGTTGTTTGCGGTCAAGATCGGACGGTCAGCTTTTTTTTTCGATTGCCGATTTCACTCGGATCGCCATCGAATGGCAGCGCTTGATTCCAGCCTCGATCCAACGGTCCAGAAGGCTCCCGACGGCGATCAAACTCTCAGGCACGTGATCAACAGGCATAAATTCCTCCATCAAGCATGATCCAACGGTCAGAAATTGATCCGACCTGATCTGGGCTGATATGCATCCATTTTTGATGATTTTTGGACCGTTGGATTTCTATTGAATGGCCAGATTTCACCAGACTTACCAGAGTCATATCAGAGTTATTTTTATTCAAATTTTATTCAGATTTTGATGATTACAAAGGCAATTAGTCCCACATTGCCTTTAGAAATAAATATCCAACCCTCCTAGCTCTATAAAAAGGATCCTAAGCCTCTAAGAAAGGGGAGATCGGTGGAAGAGAAGCTAAGGTACAGGGTGGAAGCCAAGCTCTGGGTTAAAGGTTGCTTCAAAGCTGCAGTGCTGAGAAGAAGAGCCGGTCTTCTACGCCATCTCCACGCCTACGCTGATCTGCAATCTCCTTCTAGTTTTTCCTTTTTTTTTCTTTAATTTCTTGTATTTAAATTCTGCATTTGAGTTTTAAATTTAATAAAGAAAGTTTCATTATTCTTTTCAATTCTAGCTCTTTAAATTAATTATTCTTTATTGCTTTTTAATTTTATTGCAAGTAGTTGCTAAGATCTAAATAGTAGATCTTAGTACCAAATTTATTTTTGCATAATTCTACTTTTATTTATAAATCTATTTTTTGACTTTAATTTTTAAAAACTCTTCTTTTCTTTTCTTTAAAAAAAATATAATAATAAAAAAAATTAATAATAATAATAATAAAAGAATCAAAGATTTTAGAAATAAATCATTGCCTCTCTATGGATTCGACCCGACTTACTACTCTCTTCATAATTTTTAATTAATTTAAAAAGTAAAAAGTCGGATTTAAACTGATAAACACGGTGTCTTAACGACAGCATCGTGTTCCTATCAAGTTTTTGGCACCGTTGCCGGGGAGGCATAAAAATTAAAATTTTCTTCATTTCTTTGATTTTTTTTACTGCCTACTCAATTATTTTTCTTATTTATTTTGCAGAAAAAATAAAAAAAAAAAAAAAAGGAACAAGGAAGATTAGGGCACGAACAAAACTCTCAATCCTATTCGGTGAGATCATTCCTAAACCCTAAATCTCTTTCCTTATTTTTAATATTTGCTTTATTTTTAAATTAATTAAAAATTACCTACTTTCTCATCACAAGATTAGAAACCCTAATTATTTAGAGCATCCATCATATTAGTTTTTATTCTTATTTTTTTGGTGATTGCTGGAGGCAAGGTAAGCCTTTTTAGAATTTAATTAGTTAGTTTAAATTGCATAGAACTCTTTGATTGAAATTTTTTTTTCTTTCTTTTGCATATTTCATATTAAACTAAATTAAGGGCATAACCCATTAAACAAGATAAGGTGGGGATTTGATCACCCTTCCTTGGCCCACAAACAACCAACCAGCATCCTGCATTAACCCAAACCTTAACTCTTAAAATCAATTAGACATTAACCCTTAAGGATATTCGAGCTCAATAGGACAAGAAATCCTAAGAGTTGAACCAAGTTAGGGTTAATCAATTTGACTGGTGTCTAGGAAAGTGGTTCAGGGATGATTGGGCCCGAAGGAAGGTGGTTACTTAATTGGTTCCGTTCGCTTACCTGGCCAAGCACAATTGGTGTCTAAGGCAAGCAACGGGGGGACTCCCACCGACTTTACACTTACCTGGCCAGTTGATTGGCTAATCCTCTATTTGGAGGGCTCGAAGGTGATCTTGGCAGTTAGGAGCTGTCTAGATCTAGGATAACTCTTAGTCAGGATTGATTGCCTAACTTGTTTGCCAAATAACATTTAACATAAACCACATATTAACTCTTCTCTTTATCATCTCTAGATTTAAGACTCCCTCTAGATTTAAGACTCCTTAGGATTTTTAGAACCCTCTTCTTTCTTTCTCTCTTCTTTTCTTTAAAAAAAATAAATAAATAAATAAATAAAATTAAAAAATATATAAAAAAATAATATATATATATATATATATCTTGAACCATATATCAAATTGCACTAGTACATGCACGGTAGAAGATCACTTTTACCTGATCTAGTTAAACCAGATCCTGAAATTGAAAGACTAATTCATTTAAGACCAGATAATCAAATGGCTGAAAATCGTGAAGAACCACCTAGGCAGATGAAGGAATACTTTATTCCTTCCACCTACAACCCATCGACTTGCATCCACATACCTGATATCCCTGCTAGCCACTATGAGATCAAGTCGACCACAATCCAGATGCTCCCATCTTTTTATGGGAACGCCAATGAAGACCCTTACAAACATCTGGATGAATTCTTAGAAATCTGCTCTACGGTAAAAATTCAAAATTTTTCTGATGATGCCCTTAGACTGACCTTGTTCCCTTTCTCATTAAAAGATAAAGCCAAGTATTGGCTTGGCACATTAGGAAGAACAATTCAAACATGGGCAGAGATGCAACATGAATTCCTTAAGAAATTTTATCCCATAGGACGAACCAATACTATGAGGCGAGCCATCACAGGATTTGCTCAGCTTCCAGGGGAACAAATTCATGAATCATGGGAAAGACTTAAGGAACTTCTTAGAAAATGCCCACACCATGGTCTTATCTAAGTGGCAAATTGTACAAGCTTTCTATGAAGGTTTAGGAGATCAATATAAGCAGATGGTTGATGCATCCTGTGGAGGTGCATTCATGAGCAAAAGTGAGGATGAAGCTTATACCTTATTTGAAACCTTAAGTGAAAACTCTATTAACCATGCTTCATTATCCTCTTATGAAAGATCAATTTCTCAACAAAAATGGGCAGGAATTTATGAGATCAAAACTCCAGAACTTAATTCTAAGACAGACTTGAACATAATAGCACAAAAATTAGATAAAGTCGATCTTATTGCCCAGAAATTAGATCAATTCCTAAATCTAGGTCAACAATCTCCTACACAATACACACCAGCTTCTAATTATCAGGAGATTTGCTCTATTTGTGCTAGTCCAACACATCATGTAAGCGAATGTCCCACGGCTGCACAATTACCACCTCTTATCCAAGAACAAGTCCAAGCTGCTCAAGGTTACTCCAAACCACTTAATGACCCATATTCAAATTCATATAATCCTGGTTGGAGAAACCATCCTAATTTCTCTTGGAAACCACAACAGACTCAGGCTCAGACTCAAATCCCACCAGTTCAAAATTATCAAAATAGGCCCCAGTACCAGAACTATGCCTATAATAAGGGACAACCTAGTCAGTCTTCTCAACCAATGTATTATAATCAGCCCTCATACCCACCTCCTCATCAACAGACCAATCTAGCCGATGATAAATTCAATCAACTTCAACAATTAATTCTGAGTCAACAACAATCAATTGCCAGGCTAGAAGCTCAAATAGGATAATTAGCTGAGTCTAGCATGAGGAGAGAACCAGGTCAATTACCAAGCCAACCAATTGCAAATCCTAAAAATAATCCATCCAATGTCTATCAACCACCTGGATTTACTCATCCATCTAACATTCCACCTAAGAACCCCCAATTAGAAAATGCCAAAGCAATATCTGAACTTAGAAGTGGTAGGATTCTTAAGGACCCATATCCAAGACCAGGTGATAGAGGCCAATACTGATGTTAGCCAAGATGAGAAATTTGAAGAAGAGGATAATCATATAGAAGAACCTGAGCTTAAGACTGGTACTGACACTGATAAGATGGATAAAGAAAAGAAGAGAACAGATGAATTAGCTGAGACATATAAACCCAAAGCCCCATTCCCTTCGGCCTTAGAAGCAGGCTCTTCTCGCAAAAAGCAAGAAACACGCAACAAGGAGCTAATGGAACTATTTAAACAAGTTCATATTAATTTACCCCTCCTCGATGCAATTCAGCATGTCCCAGCCTATGCTAAATTTCTTAAAGAACTCTGCACCCAAAAGCGTGAGCCACGAACCACCAAAAGAGTTATGCTATCCGAGGATGTAAGTGCTGTTCCTGTTAAATCCAATACCTCAAAAGATGAAAGATCCTGGTGCACCCTTAATTTCATGTGTTATTGGAGGTATAACCTTTAACCGAGCATTACTAGACTTAGGAGCTAGTGTAAACCTCCTTCCAACCTCGGTTTATGAAAAATTTGGGATTGGAGAATTAAAACCCACATCAGTCATTTTGCAATTAGCTGATAGATCTATAAAAACACCGCGAGGTTTGATTGAGGATGTTCTAGTTAGAGTAGACAAATGTTATTTTCCTGTAGACTTTCTCATACTTGACATGGAACCATCCCAAGAGCTGAACCAAAATCCCATAATTTTAGGACGTCCATTCTTAGCAACTGCCAATGCCAATATCAATTGTAAAATGGGAGCTATGGACATTTCTTTTGGGAATCAAAAAGTAAGAATTAATATTTTTAATACCCCAAAGTACACCCAAGAGGAGGAAGACTGCTTTGTAATCAATCAGATAGATGAAATAGTTGAATCTAATTCCTCCTTAGATTTACTGCAAGATGATGAACCCACTGAAGAAACTCAAACCCAGGAAGTAAATGCCCTGCTTAATTCACCTCAACCATCACATTCATTACCTTGGTCAGTGAAAGTTGAGCCCTTACCCGAGCGAAAAATTGAACCACTACGTCCTTCAATTCAGGCCCCACCACAACTTGAACTAAAACCTTTACCTGAATCACTTAAGTATGTATTTTTAGGATCAAAGAAAACCCTACCAGTAATAATTGCTTCCAACTTAACTACTGAACAGGAAAACCAATTGGTAAATATTCTAAAAACATATAAGGAGGCCATAGGGTGGACCGTCGCCGATTTAAAAGGAATTAGTCCGTCAATATGCATGCACCATATTTATACAGAAGATAATGCCAAACCAACTCGAGAGATGCAAAGACGGCTTAACCCTAACATGCAAGAAGTAGTCAAGAAAGAGGTAATTAAATGGTTAGATGCTGGAATTATTTATCCTATCTCTGACAGCCACTGGGTAAGTCCTACACAAGTTGTTCCAAAAAAATCTGGACTTACGGTTGTCCGCACTGAACATGGAAACTTAGTACCAACACGACTTTCCACTGGGTGGCGTGTCTGCATAGATTATAGAAAACTCAATACAACCATCCGAAAAGATCACTTTCCCTTACCCTTTATCGATCAAATCCTAGAAAGACTAGCAGGCCAACAATACTTTTGCTTTTTAGATGGATACTCAGGATACAATCAGGTAGCAATCTACCCAGGAGATCAGGAAAAGACCACCTTTACATGTCCCTATGGAACCTTTGCTTTCCGTAGAATGCCATTCGGATTATGTAATGCACCTGCAACTTTTCAAAGGTGCATGATGTCAATATTTTCAGACATGATAGGAGATTTCTTAGAAATATTCATGGATGACTTTTCAGTCTTTGGAGAATCTTTTGAGAGTTGCCTCAACAATTTGAAGAAAATATTAAAATGATGTATTGAGGCTAATCTAGTGTTAAGCTGGGAAAAGAGCCACTTCATGGTTCAAGAAGGGATCGTTTTAGGACATATAGTATCTAAGAAAGGGATTGAGGTAGATAAAGCTAAAGTTGAACTAATTTCTAAACTTCCTCCTCCCACTTCTGTCAAACAAATTCGATCTTTTCTTGGTCATGTAGGATTCTATCGTCGCTTCATCAAAGAGTTCTCTAAAATTTCTCGTCCTTTGTGTAATCTGCTTGCTAAGGATGTTTCTTTTAACTTTGATGAAAATTATCTTAAAGCTTATGAAATCTTAAAAGAAGCTGTGACCAAAGCTCCAATCATACAACCTCCTAATTGGTCACTACCTTTTGAAATTATGTGCGATGCCTCAGATTTTGCCATAGGAGCTGTCCTAGGCCAAAGGGTAAACAAATGTCCTGTAGTGATCTATTATGCTAGTAGAACTCTGAATGAAGCACAAATGAATTATACCACCACTGAAAAAGAGTTGCTAGCCATTGTGTTTGCCCTAGAAAAGTTTAGATCATATCTATTAGGATCAAAAATCATAATTTACTCGGATCATTCAGCCTTGAGATACCTGCTCTCAAAGAAAGATGCTAAACCATGATTAATTAGATGGATTTTACTGTTACAAGAATTTGACATTGAAATTCGAGATAAGAAGGGATCTAAAAATGTTGTAGCAGACCATCTGTCTAGGATCCTAGTGAAAGATAATGAACCTGTATCAATCAGAGAATCTTTTTCCAGATGAACAATTGTTAACAGTTTCACATACAAAGACTCCTTGGTTTGCAAATATTGTCAATTACTTAGTCATAGGACAAATTCCTGATGGCTGGTCTAAGAATGAAAAGGATCGATTCTTTGCTCAAATCAAATATTATTTTTGGGAAGATCCTGAGCTTTTTAGAATTTGTGCTGATCAAATCATTCGTAGATGTGTTCCTGAATCTGAACAATGGAGTATCTTACAATTTTGTCATACTCTTGCTTGTGGAGGACACTTTTCTGGATGAAAAACTGCGGCCAAAGTATTGCAGAGTGGTTTTTATTGGCCAACATTATTTAAGGATGCCCATACTTTTAGTCAGGAGTGTTTTAAGTGTCAAGCCTTAGGGAATATTTCAAAGAAAGACATGATGCCTTTGAACCCCATTTTAGTGGTAGAAATTTTTGATGTATGGGGAATTGATTTTATGGGACCTTTTCCACCTTCCAATGGATTTGAATACATTTTGGTAGCTGTCGATTATGTTTCTAAATGGATTGAAGCAATAGCAACACGAACCAATGATCATAAAGTAGTCCTAAAATTTATTCAGAAGAATATCTTTTCTAGGTTCGGATTTCCACGTGCTATCATTAGTGACGGGGGTACCCATTTTACAAATCATCAATTTCGAACTTTATTACGAAAATATGGGGTGACACATAAGATAGCTACACCATACCATCCGCAAACAAGTGGTCAGGTAGAAGTCTCTAATAGGAAAATCAAGAATATCTTACAAAAGACTATTAGGCCTGATCGAAAAGATTGGTCAGATCGATTGGATGATGCATTATGGGCCTATAGGACAGCTTATAAAACCCCTATTGGAATGTCTCCCTATAGATTAATCTATGGAAAAGCATGTCACCTTCCGGTAGAACTTGAACATAAAGCATATTGGGCAATAAAATAATTAAATTTTAATTTAAACAAAGCTGGTTCCAATCGGATGTTACAATTGAGTGAATTAGAAGAATTAAGGCAAGAAGCTTATGAAAATTCAAAAATTTATAAGGAGAAAATGAAAGCCTTCCATGATAAACATATTTCAAGGAAAACCTTTGAGCCAAATCAACAAGTCTGGTTATTTAACTCAAGGCTTCGATTATTCCCTGAAAAATTAAAATCCAGATGGGATGGACCTTATATAGTTAATCACGTATTCCCACATGGTGCAATTAAACTCTATGATCCCAGGACTAAAAATTTTTTTAAGGTAAATGGCCAAAGGCTTAAACCATATATCGAAGGAATATCATTAAATCGAAATATTGATCAAGTACAATTAATAGAACCATAATGAATTAAACTGCATTTTGTCTGGCTGAAGACAATAAACTTAGCGCTTATTGGGAGGCAACCCAATACTTCTTGAATCTAATTTATTCTTTTTAGTCTCTTTTTAGGCTAAGTTGGAGAAGGACCACAAAAGGCTGGAGAAGGATCATAAGCTTCAAAACCCATCTAAATAAACAAACATAATTTTCACCCTTTTATTTGTCTTCCCTCTCCATTGAGGACAATGTCAATTCAGTTGGAGGGTAAAATTCAAAAAAAAAAAAAAAAAAAAAAAAAAAAATTTTTAAAATATATATATATAATAATAAAATAATAATAAAAAATATATATATATAATTAAAATATATATATATAATAAAAAATATATATAAAAATAAAAAAATAAAAAAAATAAATAATAAAAATAATATATATAATAATAATCAAATTTTGGATGAACCATATTTCAGGAAAGAGAATCTTAAGCAAAATAAACTAGGAAAAAGTAATAAAGTTAGAAAGTATTAACTAATAATGGTAGCGAGTTAAGAAGCAGATTACTTGGTCAGACCATTAGCAGCCTACTTAGGTCATTTAAAGGCTAACAGCACTTCTAATTGCACATGCACACTAATGAAGCACAGCAGGTGTTGATTATAAGGCTAAATTGAGGATTCAATTATCACTAAAAATTGATGGTTTATATATACTTCAATTAAAGAAACTTGAATTTAAGGAAAGAGCTACCTGCTTAAATTTAAAAAAAAAAAAGTGCAAAACATAGAGTATATGTGGATTGCCCTAAGCTAGAACTCTGCACCTTAAGTCAAGTGTAGAAGTTCACATCAATCGGTGAAGGAAAGGCCAGGATGCTCAGCATAATTCAAAAAAAAAAAAAAAAAAAAAGCAGTGTGAAAGCTACCTTAATTCATGCATTTAACTTGGGAGTATATAGAAAACTAACCAAAATAAGTGATAAAAGAAGATTCATTTGTCCTTTGAATCAACACCCAAATGCTAAGTTAGTATTCACAAAACCAGTGCTGAAAATCTTTAGATGAACTCTAAGAAAGTTTCTGATTAATCTGCCATGAAATTTACTTCTGAAACTCAATACTTAGTTAGTGATACTATCTAAACTTTTGATCTTAAACCCTAGATTTATTCTTGTGAAGGAAGATCTCAATGAAATATGGTACTTGATCTAAATTAAAATTCTTTCTTTACTCGAGGACGAGCAAAGCTTAAGTTGGGGGGTGTGATAAGTACAATAAATTCATCAATAAAAGTATTAATTTATTAATTAATTTATATTAATTTTTAAAAATTATTAATCAATTTATATATAATTTTTGAAAAATTCATATTTTTATTAATTAAAAAATTAATTAAAAAATAATAAAAATTAAAAAATAAAATTTTATTATCAATGGAAAGAGCTCATTTTTTTGATCATAATGAAATAAATTTTGAGTAAAACAGAGCTAAAACAAAAAAGATATGAATTTCTAAAGAAATAAAATAAAAAATAAAAAAAAATAAAAAAATAAAAAATAAAAATAACATACGAATCAAACGGCTCAAGCCGCCACACCGCAGCAACCAGTGCATCCAGACGCACCGAGCCAAGCCGACCAAGCCAGTGCGCCAAGCCATCCAAGCTAGCCGACTCAAGCCCAAAAGCCATCATCCGGTCTATAGTACAGTGTAGACCGCCAGCTTAGCAGACACCAGCGAATCAGAGCCTGCCATGTGGTAGACCTAGACCCCTAAAGGGTTTACAGGAAATTCATCGCACCTCACAGAGCATTTTGGTCTTTTCATTTATTAATAAAAGGCATTGATTGGTTGCGGTGCATGATATGGCCGGTCCACGTGGTCCATGGGAATAGTAAAAGCGCAATCGTGCTGTGGTGGTTGTTTGCGGTCAAGATCGGACGGTCAGCATTTTTTTTTGAATTGCTAATTTCACTCGGATCGCCATCGGACGGCAGCGCTTGATTCCAGCCTCGATCCGACGGTCCAGAAGGCTCCCGACGGTGATCAAACTCTCAGGCGCATGATCAATGGGTAAATTTCCTCCATCAAGCACGATCCAATGGTCAGAAATTGAATCCGACCTGATCTGGGCTGATATGCATCCGATTTTGATGATTTTTGGACCGTTGGATTCCTATTGAATGGCCAGATTTCACCAGACTTACCAGAGTCATATCAGAGTTATTTTTATTCAAATTTTGATTTTGATTACAAAGGCAATTAGTCCCACATTGCCTTTAGAAATAAATATCCAACCCTCCTAGCTCTATAAAAAGGATCCTAAGCCTCTAAGAAAGGGGAGATCGGGTTGGAAGAGAAGCTAAGGTACAGGGTGGAAGCCAAGCTCTGGGTTAAAGGTTGCTTCAAAGCTACAGTGCTGAGAAGAAGAGCCGGTCTTCTACGCCATCTCCATGCCTACGCTGATCTGCGATCTTCCTTCTAGTTTTTCTTTCTTTTTCTTTAATTTCTTTAAAAATTTCTTTGTATTTAAATTCTGCATCTTGAGTTTTAAATTTAATAAAGAAAGTTTCATTATTCTTTTCAATTCTAGCTCTTTAAATTAATTATTCTTTATTGCTTTTTAATTTTATTGCAAGTAGTTGCTAAGATCTAAATAGTAGATCTTAGTACCAAATTTATTTTTGCATAATTTAAATTCTACTTTTATTTATAAATCTATTTTTTGACTTTAATTTTTAAAAAAACTCTTCTTTTCTTTTCTTTAAAAAAATTATAATAATAAAAAAATAATAATAATAATAAAAGAATCAAAGATTTTAGAAATAAATTGCCTCTCTATGTATTCGACCTGACTTACTACTCTCTTCATAATTTTTAATTAATTTAAAAAGTAAAAAGTTAAATTTAAACTGATAAACATGGTGTCTTAACGACAGCATCATGTTCCTATCATCTTTCACCTTTATTTTGAACATTTCCACATCCACGTACAGTTTCCATTGACCTTTTTGAAGACACACGATTTTTTTTCATTTTTGATGAAATCAAACTTTTTGATCACATCATTGAAATGAGTGTTCCAGCTCCGAGATGCTTACTTAAGTCCATATATGAACTTTTGCAGCTTGTAAACCTTGTGATCAGTATCACTGGATGTGAATCCTATTGGCTATTCCATATAGATATCTTCCTTAAGATATCCATTCAAGAACGTCATTTTCACATCCATTTGCCAAATTTCATAATTGAAATAGGCTGCAACAGCAAGCAATGTGCAGATGGATTTTAGCATAGCCACTAGGGAAAAGATATTCTGATAGTCAATGCCTTCACGTTAACTATAACCTTTTGCCACTAGTCTAGCCTTGAATGTCTCCACATTCTCATTTGCACCAATCATTCTCTTAAAGATCCATTTACATCCAATAGGTACTATACCTTCTGGTGGGTCTATCAAGGTCCAGACTTAGTTTGAGTGCATCAAGTCAATTTTTCACTGCATTGCCTCTTGCCATTTCTCGGAGTCAATATCTGATATCGCCTCGTTGTAGGTTTTGGGATCATCACCATGAACACCATTACCTACAAGGAATATTTTCTCTATTTTCTCTGAAATAATACCTAAGTATCTTTCAAGGGGATGGGAAACTCTTTCCGATCTACGAGGTTGAGGTAGTGTTCTTATTGGCTCAACCTGATTTGGTTCCAATTGGTCCTTAGTTCATTGTACTTGTGAGACTTTCTCGTCAAGCTTGATCTGCTTTCCAATGCCGCTGTCTTGAATAAACTATTTTTCAAGAAAGATGGCATGTCGACTCACAATCATATTATGGTCTTCTAGAATGTAGAAATAGTATCCTAATAACTCTTTAGGGTATCTTATGAATCGAGCTCTGAAGGACCTAAACTCTAGCTTGTCCGCCTGTTGTCTTTTGACATGAGCCGGACAATCCCAAATTTTGAGATGACTCAGACTTGGTTTCTTGCCGTGCCATATCTCATACGGTGTGGTAGGAACAGTTTTAGAGGGAACCCTATTCAGTAGATAAATTGAAGTTAACAATGAGTATCTCCAAAGAAAATCAAGGAGGTCTGTGAAGCTCATCATGGATCGGACCATATCCAATAGAGTCCGATTTTTCCGTTCTGAAATCCCATTGAGTTGAGGTGTTCCTAGTGGTGTCTATTATGAGACTATGCCATTTTTCTTGAGATAGTCTAGGAATTCTCAGCTAAGGTATTCACCTCCTCGATCCGATCGAAGAACCTTAATGGATTTTTTGGTTTGTTTTTCTACTTCATGTCTGAATTCTTTGAACTTTTCAAAAACTTCAGACTTATGTCTCATAAGATACACATACCCATACCTAGATAGATCATCGATAAAGGTAATGAAGTAGACAAAATTACCTCTAGCCGGCACATCAAATGGGCTGCACACATCAGTATGTACTAGGGCAAGGAGATCTGTGGCCCTTTCCCCATGTCCAACAAAAGAGAGTTTAGTCATTTTGCCTTGAAGACAAGATTCACAAGTTGGATATGACTCGGAAGTCAACGGACTCAATAGCCCATTTTTCTCCAATTTGTTGATCCTATCTTCTGCTATATGACCTAATCTCAGGTGCCATAGATATCTATCGTTTGGACTATCCTTAGGTCATTTGGCATTCATGTTTTGCTCGATAGTTAGAATAGATACATCAATATGTAGCTGATAAAGATCGTTAATAAGAAAACCATTTGCAATTTTATTTCTTTCATAAAGAATGTTACAATGGTTCTTAAAGAAGGTAATCACATAGCCTTCTAGTGCTAAGCATGAAACAGAAATCAAATTCCTGCTTGCTGCAGGCACATAATAACAGTCTTTCAAAACTAAGTCTAAACCAGATGGTAATCGAAGAGGATATGTTTCCACCACCACTGCAGCAACTCTTGCTCCATTATCGATGTGTAGGATCATGTCTCCATCCCTTAGCCTTCTACTATCCTCCAAGATCCTGATGGAAGTGCACAGATGAGCACTAAGAACTAGAGTCAAGCACCCACCGGATGTAGAAGAGAAACTGGTAAGATTAGACCTCAATAACGAGGATACCTCCAGAAGGACCTTCCTTTGTTCTTTCATGGTGGCCAGGTAAGTAGGACAGTTCCGCTTTCAATGGCCGTCGCTATTGCAATGGAAACACTTTCCTTTGTCTGCGCTGTCAATCTTTGCTCTGCCTTCTTCTTCTTTGCTCCTTCCATCTTCTGCTTTTTTCGCTGGCTTTCTTTTCTTTTCAAAAGACTTTTTTTGTGGAAAAAATCTATTTCCATAGCAAAACTGAGCCTTTAGAACTTTCATAGAAAGCTCAGGGGGAGACAGCAATGTTTATTATTTCGGCCAAAGAAATTTTGAAAGTTTATGCATGTGTGATTCATGATGAATTGCCCACATTGCATCAATCAACAGATTGTTTAGAATAACACATCATTCTGTAGTATCCAAGGTCTAACTTTCATACTGAGCTTCTCAGCTCTTCGTTAAGTCCTTGTATCATCAATCAAACAGTGATCTTGGACTGACTGCCCATCATGCATCTTAGCCTTAAAAAGTATTTTCGTGACTTGATACTTGGCTGCCACGGACTCTGTTCACCAAACATCTCCTGCAGGTGAGCCATATTTGGCTAGCAGTCTTCCTCGATATCTTATATGTTAGCGCTGGAGCTCATCAGACATCGAGCCCAACATAAATATCTGGCCTTATTATCTTCGTTATCTTTTTTTTCAGAGAAGCTTCTCATTCAGTGGGAAGGAAGAACTAGTAAGGTGGGAGAGATCCTAGGTCCAATTTACATGGGTTAACTTCTTGGAATCCAAAAACGATTTTATAGTTTCTGAGCCAATCTTTATAATTGGATCTCGGTCAGTCTTATGTGTGTCAAGATATGTGCTAATGAATTTGGAGCAAGACATTTTCTTTGTTAGAGAGGTCCAAAGATTCAAGTTAGATACTGTAATTATGACTTGACCATTTTATTTAGAAATTTTTATTTTTAAATAAATTAGCTCCCACTATTTTCTCGAATCCCTACACTTCCTCGTATAGAGATGCAAAAATCTACACAATAATGATTTCTAGTGGGTGGTGCGATCTCAACCAACTGACTCATTCACCGTCACCTAACAATTATTGAATGATGGGTAGTCAATGAGTGAAAAACTATTGTTCAAATGATTCTCTAATCATAGGCACCCAAACTTGATGTTAATTCATGAATCTCACCGTATCCGGAATAATTGATCCACTCCTTAGTTTAAGTCAGAACCCACCATTTAACACAGGATCGGGATTCCTAATTGAGTCTCTCACCGTATCCGAAATAAAATTGAGGCCAACTCATGCCTCCAGCCCATAGCAATCCAATGCAAATAGACATGGATTGCGTCTTCCCTATGCAACTGAGCCACTGTATCCAACCAAGAACAAATCAATCTCGGAAGGGTCCGCACATCTACAATGGTGGAAGACCTCAGAACTTTTAATCTTTTCTTAGGGAGGAATTGATCAGGGTTCTCATTAAACTAGACTTGTCATAGTCATAACAAATTATGGCCAACCTAGTGGCATGGGTTAGCTCGGATTAGTTGACCACCTCAAATTGAGAACTGAATCATTAAATATTGGCGAGGTAAGTGAGATCGTGGAAGGGATATGCCATTTTAACTGTAACAAGAATGCATTCAGATCGAAGAGCTCCCAATTAAAAATTCAGTCGATCGTGATGTGCCAAACTTATCTTAGGACACCAAATTATTGAGCTAGAACCAATTTGGGTTAGCCTACAATCCAGACCTCTAACCTCTGAGCCTAATTAGGTCTTGCTTGATCATGACTCAATCTTGACCCAGACTTAATCCTAGTTAGGCTGGGTCAATTTAAGCATTGTTGATCCACTAATAAACCAACTCTTGATTCGGTTGATCAAACTACTTAGACCTAATTAAGCAACCCAAGCCCGAATCCAGTATTATGAATATGTCTTAGATCTAAAAATTGCTTCAATTTTAGATGCTAATTAAAATTCCAATAATTCTTAATTCTTAATTAAGTAGGGTTCATAAATAAAAAGATGCACAATTAAATCTCTAGGGTTTCAAGATCTAGGATTTTGCAGGAAAATAAGTTTTTTGATTTCTGTTAAGGACGAACGCACAGCACCCCTACACGTCATAAGAACATCCCATCGAATGGGAGGAGAGGACCTTTAAACCCTTCTTCATTCTTATGATCGGATGGCCAAGAGGAATGCCTTAATCAGGAACATGTAATACAATAAAACAGTTTTAGATCTATATCATATATCCCATATACAAATTTAGATGCTAATCATGGCATATTTTGTATACATCTCATGTATCGAATCATGCATATTTTTAGATCTACACTTATGTCATAATAATCTTAAAAATTAGATTTAAATTGATTTATCAAAATAAAACTCTAAATCTAGATAAATTATGTAGAACTATTCTACAATTAGTCTAGAACATGCATCAATCATATTCTCATATAATATTTAAAATTAAATAATTTTTATTTACTATTTCTTAGATATTATTATAATAATTATAGTATCAAAAAATAATAAATAAATAGATCTAAAATATGATTTAATCAAATTAAATTGTAAACATGCAAGACTATTCTGTAGAACTATTCTATTTTAGAACTAGTCATGCATATTTTCTAATCTTAGATCCAAATCATTTAATTTTAATTTTTTCTAATTTTAGATTGGATCATATCTCATGTGACATCTGAGATCACTTATTTTCTAAATAAAATAAATTTAAAATTAGATCTAAATACTTTAGAACCTTGGCTCTGATACCAGTTGAAGGAAAATCCTGATTTTCCGGATCAGGTTCGTTCAAAACTAATCAGATCAGGAGATATATTTTAAAAAATTTTTTCTTTGATCTAGATCAGAACTGAGATGTTTTAGATCTAATTTTTATTATTTTAATAATTAAAATAAATTTTGATAAACTAAATTAAATTTAATTTACCTTGAAGTAGGATAATCTTATTATCCGATGATGATCCTATAAGCAGCAGAAAGTTCTGGATCTAGCCACGTAAGTGCCTGGCCTCTATCGGTATCCACTTAGGCTGGATCTAGAGATCCTCTTCTTCTCTATCACATCTTCAAAAATTAGATCTGGATCTGATTTGAAGGATCTTCAAAACACCTTTCGAAGATCAGCAGTTGTCCTTTGCAGCAGCGCAGCCTTCTAGCTTTCTGTCGCCTTTCTCTCATCTGGATTGCACCAACCTGGATCCCAAACTTCTTTGGGCATGGAGAGGAGAGGGAGAAGATGGACTTGGCATGGAGGAGGAGAGGAGAGACAGCCTTGGGGCGTGGGAATTTTCAATTCTTTTTCATTGCTCTTTGGGTTGGGCGTAGGGTCTTATTTATAGACTACGCGTGATCCAACTCCTCTTCTTCCCAACCAATCACAACCCTTTGTAAAATTAGATCTAAATCTGATTGGTGGGAATAGAGTCCCTTGGATTCCTCCTTAGATGGCACTTAAGACTAGTCAAACTTGGTTCTTAGGATAAATCTAATCGAAATCCAAAAAGGAGATGGAGTCCCTATCCAATAGGGACTCCTGGGCGCCTCCAGCTTGGGTACACGCCAAGGCTGGCGTGCGCCCTCCTCCTTGCCAGGTTCTGGTAGGGAGACAAGCCTCCACCAGCTCTCCAATAGGTGTACGACACGTGTATAAAAGTTAAAGTGTCAATGGTCAACATTTGACCAGTCAAAGGTCAACTTTTGACCAAAGTCAAAGGACGAGAAATGGCAGGTGACCATAAATGGTAGGTATTGTCTTACAAAATAAGACAATCCTTTTCTGACCTAGACGGGCTCCAATCAGACCATGTGAAGGCCTCTGATCGAGCATAAACTCTTTTGGCTCAGTCGGGACAACTATTTATGATAGTAAAACAAGAACGTTAGGTTCAATCGAGTGCTAGCACGATTTTCTTGAACCTAATTGAATCTCATTCAGATCAATTGAACTGGATCAATTCAATTGATGATCACCAGATTCAAACCCTTATTTGTGTGACCCAGTTAGGTTTAGTTCTGTATGGTAATGGAATATGTCATGATCTCTATCATTGACATCATCAAAACTCCTTTCGATGGATTAGAACTCTTCTGATTCGAACAGTTAGAATGATTGATCATCTAAATCATTCTAATTGCTCCCAAAATCCACCAGTGACATCTAGCGGCATATGGTGGCAACCCATCAGAGTTGAATGCAAACCTCTTGGAGCAGCTACCTGTATGATTAAGTTCTTCTATCTTGAGCTCCGATCAGATTAGGGTTTAGGTGAACTCGTCAAACCCTAGTCTCTATCATATGATGTAATCATTCGATTCAAGTCTGATGTGAAAACCTAAATAGAAACTCTTTCTATTATTTCACTCTGCCATGGCCATGGGCTTCTGGACTTGATTCTCATGATCATCATAGGGCTGCTCCTCTACCACCTAGGTAGACAGATTCCTTCTTGATGCAATCTAGTTCCTACAAAGAACATGCTATAGCCAACATACACCTCAGGGTTCCATATGGCTAGGAGATCGAGTAATGGTGCAGTCAAACTATAACACCCTCAGGTAAACTTTTGATGCACCTTAGGTCAAAGAACCAGATACACTACTGCAGCATCGAGTTAGTCATTGACGAGAAGGTAGACTTCCTAATGACTACTCAAGGTGGTCACGCTCAGTGCCCTCGTTCTCTAACGAGTATCTATACTCTCACTCCGGTGTCTCCACACCATAGACTCAAGACTCATCTACTAAAGAGAAGCGATTGTACACCAACCTTCCGGATCAATCACCATCCTCATGATGATCCTATGGTCGGGAGCATTTTATGAGTTAATAATGACTTTTCATGTCTTAAATTTTCAACTCTTGAAAATATGAATTATCATTACCATTAACTCAATGGATGTATCACAGACATTAAATACACATATGTGATAGAAAATAATCCATTTTATTGATAATAGTCAAAATTATAATTTTGCCCATAGAAGTGTATTACAAATGTCAGCCAATTCTAGCTTCTAGGGTACATATATCTAACAATAACCAGACACACCACTACAGCATTGAGCTAGTCATCGATGAGAAGGTAGACTTCCTTATGACTGCTCGAGTTGGTCACGCTCAATGCCCTCATTCTCTAATGAGTACTTAAACTCTCGCTCTGGTGTCTCCATACAATATACTCAAAACTCATCTATCCTAAGGAAGTGATCATACTCTTATCTTCTGGATCGATCACCATCCTTATGATGATCGTATGGTCAGGAGCAGTTTATAAGTTAATTATAAAAATTCATGTCTTAAATTTTGAACTCTTGAAAATATGAATTATCATTACCATTAACTCAAAGAATATATCACAGATACTTCAAACACACACACTATGATAGTAAATAACCCTTAATTAATTTTTAAATTAAAATTATAAGTTTGCCCTTAGAAGTGCATTACAAGTGTCAGTCAATCTGGCTTTTAGGGCACACATCTAACAAACTTTCATTTGACCTAAAGCCAGTTGGCTACAAATCTAAGTCCCATCTTCTCATGGTAGGCTTCGATCTTCTATTGGCTTAATAGCTTTGTTAGTAGATAAGCCGCATTGTCTATAGTGTCGACTCTCTTGACCTCGACGTATCCCTTCTCGAGATAATCATGGATGAGGTGATATCACCGCTCGACGTGCTTAGATTTCTGATGAGATCTTAGCTTCTTAGCTAGGACTATGGTGTCATTATTGTTGTAGTAAAAAGGGATGGCATCTGATTCATCACTTCGAGTTCTGTGGCAAACTTCTTATACTAGAATGCCTCCTTCGTAGCTTTCAATGCAGTAATGTATTTTGCTTCCATTATGGAGTTTGCAATCAGTGTCTGCTTGGAACTCTTCCAACTGATAACTCCATCATTATATATAAATAGACTTCTAGATGTTGACTTTTGACCATTTATATCGAACATAAAATCTGAGTATATATACCCCTAGACCTAGAGTTCTCCATTACTAAAAACTAGAAATATATCCTTAGTCCTTCTCAAGTACTTAAGGATACATTTCACAGAAGTTCAACGTTCTTTATCTTGATTCAACTGATACCTGCCTGTGACACTCACAGCATGGGCAATATCAGGTCATGTACATAGCATAGCATACATGAGGCTCCCTATTGCTGAAGCATAAGAAATGTTGCTCATGTGTTCAATCTCCTCAGGTGTGCTAGGGCACATCTTCTTGCAGAGATGAATGCCATGTCTAAAGGATACTAAACCTCTTTTAGAGTTTTTCATGCTAAACCTCTTTAGCATCTCCTCTATATACATCTTCTATGAGAGACCCAACATCCTATTTGGTCTATCCCTATGGACCTTAATTTTCAAAATAAAGGATGCCTCTTCTGGATCTTTCATAGAGAAGTCCTTAGACAACCATATTTTGACTGTACTCAATATGAAAATATCATTCCTAATTAGGAGGATGTCATCCACATATAGTACGAGGAAGATAACAGCACTCTCACTGACCTTTTTGAAAACACAGGGCTCCTCATTTTTTATGGAATCAAACGATTTGATTAAATCATTGAAACGAGCATTCCAGCTCCAAGATACTTGCTTAAGTCCATAGATGAACCTTTGCAGCTTAAAGACCTTATAGTCATCATCACAAGATGTGAAACCTAGCGGTTATTTCATATAGATATTTTCTTCAAGATATCCAATTAAGAATGCTGTTTTCATATCCATCTACCATATTTCATTATCCAAATAGGCTACAACAGCAAGTAGTGTGTGGATAGATTTTAGCGTGGCTACTGACGAAATTGTATTTTGCTAGTCAATTCCTTCACATTGACTATAACCTTTCGCTATGAGCCTTGCTTTGAATATCTCTATATTTTCATCGACATCTATCTTTCTCTTGAAGATCCATTTACACCCAATAGGTACTATATCTTCAAGTGGATTTACCAAGGCCCAGACTTGGTTGGAGCGCATTGAGTCAATTTCTATCTTCATTGCCTCTAATCATTTTTCAAAGTCGATATTTGATATCATCTCATCACAGATTTTGGGATCATCACTATGAACCCCATTTCTCATAAAAAATATTTCTTCTACATCCTCTGAAATAGTTCGTAAGTACCTTTTAGGAGGATAGGAAATTCTATTTGTTTTTCGAGATGGAGGAGGTAGTGTTTGGACTGGCTTGATCTGATTAGGTTTGATAGGTTCCTTAGCTTATTACTGTTCAGAGACTTTCTTATCCAGCCTAATCTATCTTTCGATGCCACTATCTTAAATGAACTATTTTTTAAGAAAAATGGCATGTCGGCTCATAATCACATTATGGTCTTCTAAAAGATAGAAATAATGTCCTAGTGACTCTTTAGGATATCCAATGAATCGAGCTCTAAAGGACCTAGGTTCTAACTTATCCACCTACTATCTCTTGACATAAGCTGGACAACCCCAAATTCTGAAATAACTTAGACTTGATTTCTTACCATGCCATATCTCATATGGTGTGGTAGGAATAGTTTTAGAAGGAATCCTATTCAGTAAATATATAGCGATCATTAGACTATATCCCTAAAGAAACTAAAGGAGGTCCGTGAAGCACATCATGGATCAGACCATATCTAATAAGATCCAGTTTCTCTATTTTGAAACTCCGTTGAGTTGAGGCATTCCAGATGAAGTCCATTGAGAGACTATGCCATTGTCCTTAAGATAGTCTAAAAATTTCTAACTATGGTATTCACCTCCTCGATCTGATCGAAGAACCTTAATGGGCTTTTCTATTTATTTTTCTACTTCACGTTTGAATTCTTTGAACTTTTCCAAAGCTTCAGATTTATGTCACATCAAATATACATACCCATATCGAGATAGATCATCGATAAAGATGTGAAGTAAATGTAGTTGCCCCTAGCCGACACATCAAATGGGCCGCACACATCTTTGTGTACCAAGGCAAGTTGGTCTATGGTGCTTTTCCCATGTCCAACAAAAGGGAGCTTGGTCATTTTTCCATAAAGGAATGATTCACAAATCTGATATGACTCGAAAGTCAATGCACTCAATATTCTAAATTTTTCTAATTTGTTAAACCTATCTTCAGCTATATGACCTAGCCTAAGGTGCCAAAGATACCTATTGTTTAGACTATCCCTAGATCGCTTTGATCCTATGGCATTTACGTTTTGCTCAATATTGAAAATAGAAACATCAATATGTAACTAATACAGACCTATTGGGGATAAACCCTGCTCTTGCAAAAGTTCAGCCTGATGCTTAGCCCAACACAACCAGTGATCACAAAAGAGCATCAGCGGCCAAACCTTAGCCGAACTACTTCAACCGGTCGAACTCTCCAGCAGTCGAGTCTTAGCCAAATCCCTTCAGCCGACCAAACTTTTCAACAGCCAAGCTCTAATTGAACTCTCCTAACAGTCGAATTCCTACCGAACTCTTCTACGAGAGCCAAACTTCCTTCGCACTCCTCCCTCAGTCGAACTCTTATGGGAGCCGAACTCCCTCCGAATCTCCTCCTTCAATCGGACTCCTACGGAAGCCGAACTCCCTTCACACTCCTTCAGTTGGACTCCTATGGGAGCCGAACTCCTTTTGGATCTTCTCCTTTAGTCGGACTCCTACAGGAGTCAAACTGCCTCCGCACTCCTCCTTCAGTCGGACTCCTATGGGATCGACTTCTTTTGGATCTCCTACTTTAGTCGAACTCCCTATGGAGCGACTCCTTCCGGATCTCCTTCTTCAGCTGGACTTCTACGAGCCAAACTCTTTCGGATCTCTTCCTTCAGTCGGACTCCTTTCGAGGCCAAACTAGAACTCTTTTCGAAACTCTCTTTACTAGACCCTACGGAAGCCGAACTTCTCCAAATCTCCCTTCATCGGACTCCTATGGAGCCGAACTCTTTCCAAGATCTCCCATTCAGTTGGACTACTACGGGAGCCAAATTCCTCTGCCTCCTCCTTCAGTCGGACTCCTATAGAAGTCGAACTCCTTCCAGATCTCTCCTTTAGTCGGCCCTTCGGGAGCTGAAACTTCCCGACTCCTCCTTCAGTCGAACTCCTATGGGAGCCAAACTCCTTCTAGATCTCCTGCTTTAGTTGGACTCCTATGGGAGCTGAACTCCTTTCAAAATCTTGTTCTTTAGTCGGACTCTTGCGGAACGAACTCCTTTCAGTTTCTCCCCCTTTAGTCAGACTCCTATGGAGCCGAACATCAAACTTCTTCTGAATCTCCTCCTTCAGTCAGTCCGGAGCTCGTCTACGAGAGTTGGACTCTATGGGAGCCAAACTCCCTCCACACTCCTCCATTAGAAACTCTATGGGAGCCCAACTCCTTCTAGATCTCCTCCTTCAGTCGGACTCCTATGGGAGCTGAACTCTCTCCGCACTCCTCCTTCAGTTGGACTCCTCTGGGAGCCAAACTCCTTTTGGATCTCCTCCTTCAGTCGAACTCCTATAGGAGCCAAACTCCCTTCACTCTCCTCCTTTAGTCAAATTTCTAATGGGAGTCCAAACTCCTCGAGAGTCCATGTACGTCAAAGTTCTTCACCCCCCAATGTAGCCTTGGGCAGCTCAGTGTCGAATGGTTGCAACCATCACTATCAGTCTGCCGCATGTGACAGCAACCCACTGTCGGACAGCGATGGCTGTCACCATCAATCTGCTACAACGATGCTATAGACGGTTCCTCCCTCCATGACTGACTCCGCCAGACCTCGAGCGGCCCGCTACTAGGTAGCCACAGCTATCGCCATAAACCCGCTACAAGCTCTGCCTATAAAAGGGGGACCCTCCAGATATATTTTTCCTAAGCTCTCCTCTCCTACTTAAAAACTCTGCTGAACTCTTTTTCGAGCACTCCATTTCTGTTGCTCAAAAGAGCTGACTTGATTATCGGAGGGTCCTATCGGAGCCACCACCATCAACTCCAAACGAAAATTTATTTTGCAGGACATCGATGGCGACCTCATCCTCCTCCGCTGTAGCTTATTCCAGCATCAACCAGATTCTGTGACAACAAAAATAGTGCTAGAGGAAGGGTCTCTATCTCTGAGGTACTCTTATTCTTAAAGGAGTGCTCAATCAACCCTACCAACCTTCTTCTCCAAGATTCGTCTCCATCCTCTTCCTCAATCCCAAGAAATGTCTCAATAGAAGGTGACTATCCGGAGATCTACCATGTCTGTCATCAGATTTGAGCCAAATCCATCCACTCCTACCCCATCATCAACCCTTCAACCTCCACCTCCACTGACGACCATGATAGATCTGGAGTAGTTCAACCTACTGATGCAGCGGATTCAAGGCCTCACCGAGATGGTGCAAGCCATGCGGCAGCCTCCGATGGTGACTCTATCAGAAAATCCACCATCAGGATGTCGAAAACCGATCTTAAGGAAGAGCATTTGGACTAGCATGCCCGTCGCAACTGGAAAGGCAAAATAGAGAGCAGAGGATCCAAGTTCGGATCATGGTTCTCCTCTAAAGGAGACCTTCTCCATCTGTAGTCAGAAGCCCTCCAAGATCTGTGATCGAGATGACGTTCTCAATCACAAACTATGGGAGATGGATGGACGGATTAAGGAGCTCGACCGCATTGCCCCAGCACACCATGATGATGTCCACACCGACCCTTCTTTCTCTCCTTGAATTATGCAAGAGCCCATTCCGCTGAACTTCAAGCTCCCTTAATTTGAAACCTACGATGGAACCTCTAATCTGATTGATCATTTGGAGGCCTTCCGGACCGTGATGCTACTCCATGGTGCACCAGATACCATATTATGCCGAGCTTTTCCATCTACCTTAAAGAAAGCAGCAAAAAATTGGTACTCGATATTGAAGCCAGGTACGATCTTCTCTTTTGATATGATGAACCATTAGTTCATGGCTCACTTCATCAGCAACCGACGTCCATGCTGAGGTTCGAATTCTCTAATGAATATCAAGTAGAAGGAGGGAGAATCCATCCGGGCTTATGTCACCTAGTTTAACACTATGGCATTGGAGGTTCGAGACCTGGACCAGTTTGTTGCAATGGTCGCTCTCAAGGGCGGCCTTTAAAAGAATGATTTGCTATTTTTCTTGAAGAAGAAGTACCTCAGGGACTTTGTCGATTTGCTAGCCCGAGCCGAGAGATATGCCCGTGCGGAAGAAGCCTTCAAGTTGAAGGATGAAGAAACTATAGGAGAGTGGCGGGTGGATGAGTGTAATAGACCCACTGCCAATGGAGGGCTGAGTAAAGTTCGACCGCGCTCACGGACTCCTTCGAGTGTAAGCAAGCTGGAACTCCTTCTCGAGCTCGTCATCAAGGAAGCCTCAATAGAAGGGCGTGAAGAAGTCCTCCCTCAGAAGGTTCCACAACTACGCCACCCTAAACACTCCTAAAGCTTATGTTCTGATAGAAATTAAGAACCAGCTACCAAGACCAGAAGAATTACAATCTCCCCTAAATAAGCACGATCGAAGCAAGTACTACCTCTACCATCGTGATCATGGTCATGATACTAAAGAATGCATTCAACTCCAAGATGAAATCGAGGAGCTCATCAGGAGAGACCGGCTTGGTCGATTCCTCAAACACCAGCTTGAAGTAGAAGAAGATCAGCCAAGGGTGCTGCCATAGCCAGAACCACCAATGATGGAGGAACAACAAAAAGGTCAACCGCCTCCTATATCATCGACGCCACGTCTGGGAGGGGCTTAGTACTTTAGCGAGCCATCATCTCCTAGCTTCAAAGCCAAGAGAAGCTTGCTCTAAATTGAGAAGACCAGCATGAGATAGAGGAGGTCGTCTGGCCTAAAACTTATCACCTGAAGGAACATGGAGGAACAACACTCCCATAACCCTAAAACATAGAAAATTTGAGGATGTGCTGGTAGTAATTTTCCTTTAATAATATTGTTTTTTGGTGCAAAAACTATGTGATGATAGGAAAGAAGTAGTCAATAGTGGTCGTGTTAGGAACAGAAGGAGAATCTCATCCTAACATGAGCGAGTCAAAGTCCTTCAACCTCGACTGCCAAAGATAAGATCTCCCCCAAGTGTCCGAGTCAACCTCGGCTAGAGATAAGATCTTTTCCGAGCGATTGAGTCAACCTCAACTAGAGATAAGATCTCTCTTGAGCTTCAAAGCCTTCGCCAACAGGAGATAAGATCTCCTTCAACCTCGATTGTCGAAGATAAGATCTCCTCCGAGCTTTCGAGTCAACCTCAGCTAGAGATAAGATCTCTTCCAAGCGATCGAGTCAACCTTGGTTAGAGATAAGATCACTCCTGGGCGATCGAGTTAACCTTGGCTAGATATAAGATCTCTCTAGAGCTTCAAAGCCTTCGCCAATAGGAGATAAGATCTCCTTCAACCTTGATTGTCGGAGATAAGATCTTCCTCGAGCGTCTGAGTTAACCTCAGCTAGAGATAAGATTTCTTCCGAGCGACTGAGTCAACCTCGACTGCTAGAGATAAGATCTCTTTCAAGCTCAACCTTCAACCTTAGCTGTTAGAGATAAAATCTCCTCTGAGCGTTCGAGTCAACCTCGGCAAGAGATAAGATCTCTATCGAGCGACCGAGTTAACCTCGACTAGACATAAGTTCTCTTTCGAGCGACCAAGTCAACCTCGGCTGCTAGAGATAAGATCTCCATCGAGCTTCTACAGGAGATAAGATCTCCTTCAACCTCGACTGCTGGAGATAAGATCTCCCCCGAGCCCCAACCTTCAACCTTGGTTATAGAGATAAGATCTCTCTCCGAGCTCAATCTTTCAACCTCGACTGTTGGAGATAAGATCTCTCCAAGCATCCAAGTCAACCTCTCTAGAGATAAGATCTCTCCCAAGATCGAGTCAACCTCGCTGCTGGAGATAAGATCTCTCTCGAGCCCAACCTTCAACCTCGATGTCGGAGATAAGATCTCTCCCGAGCACCGAGTCAACCTCTACTTGGAGATAAGATCTCTTTCCGAGCGATCGAGTCAACCTCGGCTAGAGATAAGATCTCTTCCGAGCGATCGAGTTCAATCCTTGGCTGCTAGGAGATAAGATCTCCCTCGAGCTTCTACAAAAGATAAGATCTCCTTCAACCTCGACTTGAGATAAGATCTCCTCCGAGCTCAACCTTCAACCTCGACTGCTAGAGATAAGATCTCCTTTTCAAGCTTCTACAAAAGATAAGATCTTCTTCAATCTTGACTATTGCTCCAGATAATCTCGACTATTGGAGATAAGATCTCTCCCGAGCTCAACCTTCAACCTCGGTTGCTAGAGATAAGATCTCTCCCGAGCTCCATCTTCAACCTTGGCCGTAGAGATAAGATCTCTTTCCGAATCTCAAAGTCTACATGAAGATAAGATCTCCTTCGAGCTCAACCTTCAACCTTGGCTGCTGGAGATAAGATCTCTTGAGCCTATAGAAGATAAAGCTCTTTTCAACCTCGATTGTCGAAGATAAGATCTCCTCCGAGCCTCAACTTCAAGATAAGATCTTCAAACTCAACTTGGTAGAGATGGAGACTTCAAGTCACAAAAGACAAGTCCCTGGACCTCGGTTGGAGGTAGGATCTCGACTCAACTCAACGTCAACCTTTGCTGGAGATAAGATCTCCCCAGCTTCCACCTGAACTGGCACAAAGCCTTGAAGAGGACTTCGACAGTTGCCTTTTCTGTACTCCCTTCCTTTGAGTTTCAAACTCGAAAGTGGGGGCGACTATTGTTGGGGATAAACCCCACTCCCGTTGAAGTCTAGTCTGATGCTTAGTCCAATGCAACCGATGATCATGGAAGAGCTTCAGTAGCCAAACCTTAGCCAAACTCCTTCAGCCGATCTAACTCCCTAGCGGTCGAGTCTTAGTCAAATCCCTTCAGCCGACGAAACTTCTCAATGTTCGAGCCCCAGTCGAACTCCCCCAATGCCTGAATTCCTACCAAACTCTCCTATAGGAGCCAAACTCCCTCCGCACTCCTCCTTTAGTCAGACTCCTATGGGAGCCGAACTTCTTTCAGATCTCCTCCTTCAGTCAGACTCCTAGGGAGTCGAACTTCCTTCACACTCCTCCTTCAATCGAACTTCTATGGGAGCCGAACTCCTTCCGGATCTCCCTTCTTTAGTTGGACTCCTATAGGAGCTGAACTCCCTCCATACTCCTCCTTCAGTCGCACTCCTATGAGAGCCAAACTCCCTCTACACTCCTTCAGTCAGACTCCTATGGGAGCCGAACTCCTTCTAGATCTCCCCCTTCAGTCAGACTCCTTTCGGATCTCCTCCTTCAGTCAGATTCCTACGGAAGCTAAACTCCTTCCGGATCTCCTCCTTCAGTCGGACTCCTATGGGAGCCGAACTTCGAACTCCTTCCGGATCTCCTCCTTCAGTCAAACTCCTATAAGAGCCGAACTCCGTTCGGATCTCCTCCTTTAGCCAGACCCTATAGAAGCCAAACTTCTTTCGGATCTCTTCCTTCAGTCGGACTCCTATGGAAGCTGAACTCCTTCTGCACTCCTCCTTCAGTCAGACTCCTACAAGAGTCGAACTCCTTTTGGATCTCCTTTTTTAGTTAGACTCCTATGGGAGCCAAACTCCTTCCGGATCTCCTCCTTCAGTCGAACTCCTACGAGAGCCAAACTCCTTCCGGATCTCCACCTTCAACCGAACTTCTATGGGAGCCAAACTCCTCCGTACTCCTCCTTCAGTCAGACTCCTACGGGAGCTGAACTCCTTCTGGATCTCCTCCTTCAGTTGGACTCCTACGGGAGCTGAAATCCCTCCACACTCCTCCTTCGGTTAGACTCCTACGGGAGCCGAACTCCTTCCGAATCTCCTCCTTCAGTCAGACTCCTATGAAAGCCGAACTCCTTTCGGATCTCCTCCTTCAGTCAAACTCCTATGGGAGCCAAACTCCCTCTACTCTCCTCCTTCAGTCCAATTTTTAATGAGAGTCTGAACTCCTCGAGAGTCGATGTACGTCAAAGTTGTTCACCCCCTATGCGGCCCTGGACAGCTCAGTGTCGGATGGCTGTGCCATCACTATCAGTCCGCTATATGTGATAGCAACCCGCTATTGGGTGACGATAGCTATCACCATCAATCTACTACAGACGGTGCTACAGACAGTGCCTCCTTCCATGACTGACTTCGTCAGACCTCGAGTGGCCTGCTATCTGGCAGTCGCAGCTGTCACCATCAATCCACTACAAGCTCAATCTATAAAAGGAGGACCCTCCAGATATATTTTTCCTAAGCTTTCCTCCCCCACTTAAAAATTTTGCTGAACTCTTTTTCAAGCACTCCATTTCTATTATTTGGAAGAGCTGACTTGATCGTTAGAGGATCCTGTCGAAGCCATCACCACCGACTTCGGACAAAACTTTATTTTGCAGGACACTAGCGGCGATCTCATCCTCCACTACTCTAGCTCATCCCGACGTCAATCAAATTCTATGACAACAAGACCATTTATAAGAAAATCACTTATAATTTTATTTCTTTCATAAATTATATTAGAATAGTCCTTAAGAAAACTAATTATATAGCCTTCCTATGCTAAACATGAAATAAAAATCAAATTCCTGCTTGCTATAGGCACATGAAAATAATTCCTAAGTACTAAATCTAATCCTGATGGTAGTCGAAGAGGATAGGTAACTACAACTATAGCAGTAACTCTTGCTCCATTTTCAATGCATAGGATCATCTCATCATCCCTCAGTGTCCTACTATCCTCAAAATCCTGCATAGAAGTGCACAAGTGAGCACTTGAACCAGAATCAAGCATCCAACTAGATGCAGAAGAAATCATAAGTTTAGATTCTATAACGAGCATACTTCCAAAAGGACCTACCTCCTTCTTGTTCTTCAGCTTGGCTAGGTATACAGAGTAGTTTCAGTTCCAGTGGCTATTGGTGTTGCAATAAAAATTCTTTTCTTTGTCAGTGGCCTTCTTCGGTTCTGCCTTCTTCTTCTTTCCACCTTCCATCTTCTGCATCTTCGTGGTCTTCTTCTTCTTCCTGAAAGATTTTTTTCTTGAAAGAAGTCCACTCCATAGCAAGCACTGAGCTCTTTGAACCTTTCATAGAGAGCTCAGTAGTAACCAGCATGTTCGTAGGTTCAGCCAAGGTATTTTGCAATTTAAGCATATGGTAGTTGATAATGAACTACCCATACGCATCAGTCAAAGACTGTAGAATTATATCAATTTACAGATCCTAATCTAACTTGACACTAAGCTTCTCAAGCTCTTCTAAGCTCTTGATCATCATTAGATAATGATCTTGGACTGATTGCCTATCACACATCTGATTCTTAAAAAGTCTCTTAGTGACTTGATATTTGGCTGTGTGACTCTGTTCACCAAATAACTCTTGCGGGTGAGCCAATATTTGGTGGCTTCTTTATGTCTTCATGTTGGTGCTGGAGCTCATCAGACATCGAGATCAATATATAATACCTCGCTTTATCATCTTCATCCATCTAGTTTTCTAGAGATGCTCTCTATTCAGCGGATGGATGGACTAGTAAAGTGGAAGGATCCTATTCCAACACATGAGTCAATTTCTCAAAATTCAAAATAATTTTAAAGTTTTAGAGCCAATCCTTATAGTTGGGTTTGATTTGTCTATGGGTGTCCAGGATACAGTTTAGTGGGTTGGATGCAGACATTTTCCTATAGAGAGTCAAAGTTTCTAGTTAGATTTTATAATTAGACTAAACTAATTTATTTAAAAATTTTATTTTTAAATAAATTAGTCTCTTACTATTTACTCAGATCCCTACACTTTCTTAGTAGAGATGCAAAAATTTTTATGATTATAGATTTCTAATGGATGATGCGATCCCACCGACTGGCTCACCACCTCATCTAACAGTTATTGATGATGGGTCAATCGATGAGTAGATAACTCTTTTCAATGATTCTCTAATCATGGTGCACCCAAACCTGATCTCTAATTCATGAATTTTACCCTGTCCAAAATATTGATCCAGTCCTTAGTTAAGTCGATCCACCACTTGCATAAATTAGATTTTTGATTGAGTCTCTCACCGTATTTGGAATATTAAGCCCAACCCATCCTCCAATCCATAGCATCCAATGCCTAATAGACATGGTTACGTCTTCCCAGTGCAATTAAACTACTATATCCAACTGAAAACAATCAATCACAAGAAGGGCCTGCACATTTACAATGGTGGAAGACCTTAGACTTATTATTTTCTTAGAAAGATTTAATTTAGATCTCTTTAAACTTGACTTGACTTAGTCATAATAATTATGACTAACCTAGTGGCATTGGTTGGCTTGAATTGTTAGCCATCTCAAATCAAAATTGGATCAATACAAATGGCCAGGTAAGTGAGATCAGTGGAAGAGATATGCCATTAACTCGACAAGAATACATTCAGATCAAGTAGATCCCAATTAAAAACTAATCGATTGTATCTACCAGACTTACTTTAGACACTAAATTATCGAATCAGAATCAATCGGGTTAGCCTACAATCCAGACTCAAACCATGGAGCCAACTTAGGTCTTGACTTGATCGAGTCATATTTTAATGTGATTCAATCTTGATCCAGACTTAATCCTATTAGGCTAGTTAAATCTAAGCTTTCTTTAATCCCACCTAACCAACTCTTGATTCAGTTTGATCAACCGCTAGACCTAATTGAGCTACCCAAGTTCGAATTCAATTTTATGAAGATGTCTTAGATCTAAAAATTCATAATTTTAGATCTAATTAATTTTATAATCTTAATTTATAATTATATTTGGGTTCATGAATAAAAATATGCATCAAAATCCTATGATTTTAGGATCTAGGATTTTACAAAAAAATAAGTTTTGATTTTTGATTAAGGACGAACGAGCAGCACCACTACACGTCATAAGAATATTCCATCAAATGAAAGAAGAGGGCCTTTAAATCCTACTTTGTTCTTATGATCGGACGGCCAAGGAGAATGCCTTAATCAAAAATATATTTTCTACTACAAAATAAGTTAAATCTAAATCATATATCGCATATACAATAAATGATCTAACTTATATATGCCTTGCATACATCCCATGTATCATAATTTAATTGAACATGCATGGCTTTTAAATCTGATATACCACATATATTATCTAAAAAATAGAATTTAAATTGATCACATCAAAATAAAACTATTCTAGATAGTTCATTGAACTATTCTATGACTAATCTAAGCATGCATCTTTCATATCTTATATGAATAAATTAAAAATTAAAAATTATATTTTTTTATTTTTTAGATCTAATTATAATATTTATAACATCAAAAAATAGAAATAAAATTAATCTAAAATTATATTTAATCAAATTAAAAATATGATTATACTACACTACACATAAAATTATTCTATACCTAGTCTAGTCATGCATCCCATACACTATAGATCTAAATTATTTAATTTTTAATTTTTTATTTTAAATCTAATCACATCTAATGTGATATCTAAAATTATTTAAAATTAGAATATAAATAAAAATAAAATTAGATCTAAAATAGATCTAAAGAACTGCTAATGCAGCTCTGATACCATTTAAAGGAAAATCTTATTTTCTACTGCAGGATCATCCAGATCTAATTAGATCTAAGATGGATTTTGCAAAAAAAAAATTCTACGATCTGATCAAATCTAAGAGTTCTCAGATCTGATCGAGGTAATATAATATTAAATACAAAAAATTAAATCTAAGTAAGGAACATTTGATGTACCTGATTAGGGTAATCTGATTATCTTGATGATGATTCTGATGCTCCTGAGATTCTGGATCGAGCCAAGTATGTGCCTTGCCTCTACCAGAGTCCACTCAGATATGATCTAGAGATCTTCTCCTTCTGAATCAATGCTTCAAAGATTAGATCTGGATCTAATCTAAAAGTTCTTCAAAAACTCTTTCGAAGAAGCAGTAGTCATCTCTTGTAGTAGTGCTACCTTCTTCCTGATCTGGGCACCAATCATCCTTGGACTGCTCTTGGACTTGTTCCCAACTCCTTGGGCATGGAGAAGAGAGAGAGAGGATCAGAGGAAGGCATGTAAGAGAGGAGGGTAGCCTTACGACATGGTGGATGGGCAAAGACTCACAACCCTAGGCACAGACAGGGTTTAAATAGACCCTACTGTGCCATGCAGTGCCACATCTATTGGGAATTATGTCCCAAAAGCCAATCATTAGCCTATTAACAGTTGAGCTACTTTGTATATGTAATTGACCATTGATAAATAAAATATTTTGGCATATTTTTTAAAATAAGTCATCATCTTCTAACAGACTCCATTTTTGTGATGAAGTCCTTAGGTCTATTTAGTTTCAATAAAGTGAGGATTTATTAATTAGTCCTTAAATCAGTTCATGACTAAATCATAGACTACTAAATAGGATGATAGCGTCTATCGAGCACAGATCACTTTATACCATATAGGTTGGTTGTCCTCTTAACCAAGGAGTGTGGAGACATGGGTATGGCATACAGGTGAGATATATGGTACATCATCATTGAACATGATCAACTTTAGAGCATTCTGCTATCGAGGATGTCTCTGATGGGATATAGGTATAAGTGTCCCTTAGACCTGAGATCACCTTAACGACTTGCAAGCAACTCACTATGCTTTGGTATCGGACTAACTAAATTTCTAATTCAGTAATGAAAGGCTTCTGACCATAGTCAAGTACTTGCAAAGTTGGTGTATAATCAAGATAAAATTGACCACTCCAAAAGTTGGAGAAGAATATATCACTGTATTTCAATATAGCAAAACCTTGGCTAGGATAATCCATCAGATGGATTTGATATTTTGAAATATAATGTGAGCAATCAAATTAGAGTTGACAGTTGAACTTTAAGGTGTCCTACAAGCATTTTTGTCAAGATGATGAATTATATGAAAACTATATCCGCATGGGTTCTAAGGATGGTGTTCTACACATTCGACCTATCCGACCATCGGATATCATTGCTAGATGGTTACTTCGATTGGTATAAAAATTTACTCTTGTGCTACCAGCTTAGGCTCTAACCTATCAGGTCATACACATTAGTGCTCATGATCTGATCAGATGGTTGATCAATGATTGAGAATTATTTTAGGGTTAAACGATCAATATGATTGATGTTTAACCTAGTGTAAGTATTATAGGAAGATTGATTAGCAATTTAATTGCTAATTGACTTAATTTGATTAAGCCAAAGGGTTAAGATTAAGATTAATTAAATATAATTTAATTAGATTTGGTTTGGGCATGATTGGATCAAGTTCAATTGACTTATTATATAAGTCAAGTGCAAGAAGAAACTAGTCCTAGTCTAACTATGACTTAGGTCAACCTAATTTTCTAATTTAATTAAAAAATTAAATTAGAATTAAACCTAATTTAATTTAACCATTAATTGGGTTAGAATCTAGTTTAATTTGATTGAGTTGGTTTTGGTTTAATTTGGTTTGAGAAACTACTTTGACCAAGTATAGAAAGAATCCTAGTAAGATTAGGATTCCTCCTTGTGCCACCTTAGTCCCAATGCCCCCTTGCCTATTTTTTTGGTATTTTTCATGGAAAATCCATTTTTTCCAGATCATCACATACACCCCCCCTCTCTCTCTCTTTCTCATATGGTAATTGGGTAGAAGACCAAGTCAAAGAAGGAGTTTGTTTTGATATTGGATTCTATGAGATAGTATCCTAACAAACCCAAACTCTTCCCAAAAGGTGCTGCCCCTCTTTCAATTAATTTCTCTCTTATTCCATGTGAGAAATCCTTTTTCTTGTGCACCTTTTCTTATGGATTATTGGTGCAGAATTTGGTTGATGCTCGAATGAGCTGGAGTCGAGGAAGATGCGATCATCGTCGGTTACCTGCAAAACAAAGTCGTATCCGGTGTCGATGGTGGTGGCTCTGATAGGACCCTCCGATGATCTAGTTAGCTCATCTAGCCAACAAAAATAGAGTGCCCAGGAAAGAGTTCAACAATGTTTTGGAAAGAGAAGAGAGCTTAGAGAAAATATATCTGGAGGGTTTCTTTTTATAAATGGAGTTTGTAGTAGATTGATAGTGATAGCTATAGCCATCTGGTAGCAGGCCGCTTGAGGTTTGGTGGAGTCTATCATGGAGGGGGGCACCACCTGTAGCACCGTTTATAGTAGACTGATGGCAACAGTCATTGCTATCCAGTACTGAGCCTTTCAGAGCCATGTGGGATTTGGTATGAAGAGAAAAAGGTGTCGTCAGACTGACAGTGATCATTCGTTGAGATTCAATAATCGAAGTTTGAAGGAAGCAGGCATTGGTCGATGAAGAGCTTCGACATACATCAATTTCAGAGGAGTTCAGACTTCTAAGGGGGATACGGCTAGAGAGGATCATCCGAGAGGGATGCTAGCTAAAGGAGGAGTTTGGAAGAAGTTCGACTCCTATAAAAATTTGATAGAATGAGAGATCCAAAAGGAGTTTGGTTCCTGAAGAAATCCGACTGAAGTAGAGATCCGAAAGGAGTTTGGCTCTTGGAGGAGTCCGACTGAAGGAGGAGTTTGAAAGAAGTTTGGCTCCTATAGAAATCCAACTGAAGAAGAGATCTAGAAGGAGTTTGACTCCTATAGGAGCTTGATTGAAGGAGTCCGGAAGGAGTTCGGCTCCTATAGAAACTTGACTGAAGGAGGAGTTCAAAAGAAGTTTGACTCCTAGAGGAATCTAACTAAAGGAGAGATCAAGAAGGAGTTTGGCTCTTGGAGGAGTTCAGCTAAAGGAGGAGTCTGGATGGAGATCAAGTTCTATAGAAATTTGACTAAAGGAGAGATCCGAAAGGAGTTTAGCTCCTAAAGGCATCCATCTAAAAGAGAGATTCGAAAGGAGTTCGACTTCTATAGAAATCCGACTGAAGAAAAAATCTGATAGAAGTTTGGCTCCTGGAGGAGTCTAACTGAAGAAGAAGTTTGGTAAAGGAATCCGACTGAAGGAGGAATCTAGAAGGAGTCTGACTCCTATAGAAATCAAATTAAAGAAGGAGTCTAAAAGGAGTTCAGCTCCTATAGGCATCCGTTTGAAGGAATGATTCAAAAGGAGTTTGACTCCTATAGAAATCTGGCTGAAGGAAGAGTTTGAAAGGAGTTCGACTCCTGTAGGCATCCATCTGAAGGAGAGATTCGAAAGGAGTTTGGTTCCTGTAGAAATTTGGCTGAAGGATAAATTCGGTAGGAGTTTGGGTCCTATAGAAACATGACTGAAGGAGAAGTTCAAAAAGAGTTCGGCTAGGGTTCGACCGCTAAAGGAGTTTAGCTACCGAAAGAGTTTGGCTGGGGTTCAATCGTTGGAGGAGTTAGGCTACTGAAGGAGTTCAGTTGGGGTTTGATCACTAGAGGAGTTCGACTACTGAAGGAGTTTGATTGGGATTCGACCGCTGGAGGAAGAATTTTCGATCGAAGCTCTTTCATAATTGCTAGTTGCATTAGGCCAAGCATCAAACTAGTCTTCGACGGGAGTAGTGTTTGCCCCCAACAATAGTCCTCCCACTTCCAAATTCGAAACTCAAAGGAAGGGAGTATAAAAAGGATGACTGCCAAAGTTTTTTTCTGGGTTCTGCATCATTGGGGTTGAAGCTCGGGAGAGGTGATATCTCTAGCTGAGGTTAACATTGAAGTTGAGGCTCGGAGGAGATCTTGCCTCCAGTCGAGGTCTAAGAAGATCTTGTCATCTGTTGACATTGCAGTTGAAGCTCGTGGAAGATCCTGTCTCTAGCCGAAGTTGATGTTGAAGTTGAGGCTCAGAGGAGATCTTGCCTCCAACCGAGGTTGACATTGAAGTTGAGGCTCGGGGAGATCTTATCTCCAACCGAGGTTGAAGTTGAAGTCGAGGCTCCAGGGAGATCTTATCTCTAGCTGAGGTTGACATTGAAGTTAAGGCTCAGGAGAGATCCTGTCTCCAGCCGAGGTCCAGGGAGATCTTGTCTCCCTCTTGACACTGTGGTTGAAGCTCATGGGTGATCTTGTCTCCAATCGAGGATGACATTGAAGTTGAGGCTCGGGAGAGATCTTGTCTCCAATCGAGATCTAGAGAGATCTTGTCTCCTATTGATGTTGCGGTTGAAGCTCACGGGAGATCTTGTCTCAAGCCGATGTTGACGTTGACATTGAATTTCTAGAGAGATCTTGCCTCCAGCTGAGGTTAAAGAAGATCTTATCTTCTATTGATGTTGTGGTTGAAGCTCATGGGAAATCTTGTCTCCAACCAAGGTTGATGTTGGAGTTGAAGCTCAGGGGAGATCTTATCTCTAGCCGAGGTCCAGGGAGATCTTATGTCCAGTCGAGGTTGAAGTTGAAGATGAGACCTGGGGAGATCTTATCTCCAACCAAGGTTGAAGTTGAAGTTGGATTTCGGGGGAGATCTTTATCTCTAGCAGCCGAGGTTGACGTTGAAGTTGAGGCTTGGAGGGAGATCTTGCCTCCAGCAGTCGAGGTTGAAAGTAAAGCTTGGGGAAGATCTTTATCTCCAGCTAAGTCGAAGTTGACTCGATCGTTGAAAGGATCTTATCTCTAGTCGGGTTGACTTGATGCTCGGAAAAGATCTTATCTCCAGCAGTTAGGTTGTCGGTCGCATCGAATGAGATCTTATTCTAGTCAAGGTTGACTTAGACGCTCAGAGGAGATCTTATCTCCACTAATCGAATTGAACTCGAGGCCTTCGACTTTGCTCACGTTAGGATGAGGTTCTCTTCTCCTATTCTTAATGGACTGTGGGGGCACATAAGGGCCGTTGTCAGGGCCTCTCCCTCCATCTCATCTAAAATGAATGAGGCCTTCGACTTTGCTCACGTTAGGATACGTTCTCGTCCTGTTTCTAACGAGCTGTGGGGGCACATAAGGGCCATTATCAGGGCCTCTCCTTCCATCTCGTCTAAAATAAATGAGGCCTTCGACTTTACTCATGTTAGGATGAGGTTCTCCTCCTATTCCTAACGGACTATGGGGGCACATAAGGGCCGTTGTCAGGGCCTCTCCCTCCATTTCATCTAAAATGAATGAGGCCTTCAACTTTGCTCATGTTAGGATGAGGTTCTCCTCCTGTTCCTAACATGACCACTTTTATTTACTTCTTTCCTATCATCACATAATTTTTGCACCAAAAAATAATAATGTTGAAATGAAAGAGTTTTATTATGAAAAAATTACTAGTAGTACATCCTCAGGTTTTCTGAGTTTCAAGATCATGAGAGCATTATTTCTCCAAGCTCTTTTAGATGATAAATTTTGGGCCAGACGACCTCCACCACTTCATACGGGCCTTCCCAATTTGGGACAAGCTTCCCCTGGCTTTGAGGCTGGGAGATGGTAGCTCGCCAAAGTACTAAGTCTCCCACTTTGAATGTTTTACTTCTGACTCTAGTGTTATAATATCAGACCATTCTTCGTCTGTAAGCCGCCATCTGAACTTGGGCTTCTCTTTTTTCTTCCAGTAGATCAAGGTTGGCTCTGAGGTCCTATGGGTTGTGCTGCTCATTGAAGGCCACAGCCCGTGTTGATGGAAGTTTAAGCTCGATTGCTATGACTGCCTCCATTCCAAAGGCTAAGGTGATTGGTGTTTCCTCAGTCGGCAACCTTTGAGTAGTTCAATATGCCCAGAGGACGTGGTAGAGTTCATCCACCTAGGCCCCCTTTGCTCTGTCGAGCCTCATCTTGATGCCTTGCAGTAGAGTCTGGTAGGTCACTTCTGCTTCCCCATTTGCCTGTGGGTGAGCTACCGATGTGAAGTGGTGAGAGATGTTTAGGTCTTCACAGAACTTGGCGAATCTCATCTCAGTGAACTATCACCCATTATCTATTATGAAAGTTCAGGGTAGATCAAACCGATAGACTATTGACTTTCAGATAAAGTTCTGTACCTTGGCCTCGGTAATTTTTGCTAGTGGTTCAGCTTCGACCCATTTAGTGAAGTAGTTGATCACGATCGGGAGGAATTTTCACTGCCTAGATGTCGTCGGGAAAGGGCCAAGCATGTCCATTCCCCTTTGCGCAAATGGCCAAGGTGCGCTTAGCAGAGTAAGCTCGAAGGCCGACTATCTTTGTATGTTTGCATTCTTCTAACAGCGGTCACATTTCTTGAGATACTCCATAGAATTATGGTACAAGGTCATCCAATAGTATCCTTGTCGAAGTAGTTTTTGTGATAGGGACCTGGCACCTACGTGACTTCCACAAATTCCCTCGTGCAATTCCCATAATACGAAGTCGGCCTCTGAAGGTTAGAGACATCTTAGCAGCAATAGCGAATATGACCTCTTATACAATTTGCCCTTGTACAAAACATACCGAAAAGCTTGATTCTTGAGTTTTTGAGCTTCTTTTGGATCATGAGAAAGAACTTCCTCCTTGAGATAGGCAACCAACAAGTCAATCCAGCTCGGCTCAAGCTCCGTTTGCATAATGACCTATGATTTCTCTAAGCTTGGGCATTTCAGAGTCTCAAAAAATACTTGTTTGAATAGTTCGACTGGGACTGAAGTGGCCAATTTAGAGAGGAGGTCTGCTCTTATATTTTCTACCCTCGGAATCTATCGAATGCCAAAACTACCAAAGGCTGGAGTCAAATTCTTTACTTTCTCTAGGTATTTCATCATACTTTCCTCCCATGCTTCATAGTTACCACTAACATGGCCGACCACTAATTGAGAATCACTGTAGGCTTGGAGCCGATCGACTTTTAACACTCTTGCTATTTTCAATCCGATGATCAGTGCTTCATACTTGACCCCATTATTAGTCATGGAAAATTCGAAGCATAGTGCGTACTCGATGATGACTCCCTTAAAGCTGACTAAGACTAACCCCGCACCTGCTCTAGTAGAGTTGGATGAACCATCCACGTACAGAGCCCAAAAGCCTTTGGAAAGGTTGGCACTCTCTTCGGGGAGGCTCGTTTGTGATAGTAGAGCACCGGCCTCATTCCGTTCAAGCTCAGCTTCAACTGGAATGGTACATTCTATTATAAAATCTACTAATATCTAGGCTTTGATCGATGGTCAGGGTTGATAGTTAATGTCAAATTTTGTAAGCTTGATTACCCATTTTGCGATTCTCCCGGAAGCATCCATTCGATGAAGGACTGCTTTTATTGATTGGTCTATAAGGACCATTATGGTGTGCCCCTGAAAGTAAGGTTGGAGTCTTTTGGCAGCAATTAGCAGAGAGTAAGTCAATTTTTCTAGCTTAGAGTACCTTATCATTGCATCCCTCAGGATCTGACTTACGTAGTAGATCGATCACTGCATCTTCGCTTCCTCCTTGATCAGGATTGCTACCAAGGCCATCGAAGAGACTGCTAGGTATAGAAATAATTTTTCTCTAGGTTCAAACTTTGCCAGTAGTGGGGGTGAGCTGAGGTAGCTTTTAAGCTGCTTAAATGCCCATTGGCACTCTGCTGTCTAGTAGAAGTTCTTTGGTTGCCTGAGAACTCGGAAGAAGGGCATGCATCGCTCGATCAATCTCGAGATAAAGCGATTTAGGGACACCACTTTTTTAGTCAGGTGCTGAACTTCTTTGATTATTTTGGAGCAATCATCTTCTGAATGGCTCTGATTTTCTCTGGATTTTCTTCAATCCTATGCCTTGACACCATAAACCCCAGAAACTTCTCAGAGGTCACACCAAAGATGCACTTGGTTGGATTCAACTTCATCTTGTGCCTCCTAAGTGCACTGAAGGTCTCTTTGAGGTTGGCGAGGTGGTTTATAGAAGCTCGACTTTTAATGAGCATGTTATCCATGTACACCTCCATGTTGCGGTCAATCTGCTTCTTGAAGATCTTGTTGATCAGGTGCTGATATGTTGCCCCTATATTTTTGAGTCCAAAGGGCATAACCCATGTGAGGAGGGAGTACGATGGAGCTCTTCGATTCGTCGGCTCATTTCTAGGAGCCTTTGATCTAGGAGGTCTTCACGATCATTGATCTCTAAGGTTCTCTAGTGGAATGGGTGCGAAGTTTCCCCCTGGGTTGAGTTGTGGTCCGAGCAAGGGCCCTCCATCCTCTGCTTCTCCTTTTCGGAGATCAAAGATTGGGTAGCCTAGGTCATTCGTTCTCAAACTAGACCATGGGGCTCTGAAGAAGCCTACTCCAGTCAAATCGATGCTGGGGCCTATCGATTTATGGCCTACATTGCCTCTATGAGATCGTGAACCTACTGGACCAGCAGGTTGAATTGCTCCACATCCACCATGGCTACAGGTGGAGTTTGAGTTACCGAGGCTGAAGCGGGAGTGGATAGGTCTGGACAAGATTTGGCTGCAGAGGCCGTCGATCATCGGGTCGAAGCTTTCGTAGAAGGAATTTTTTTTCTGGAGAAGAACTCTAGAGAGGAAAAAGAGAGATTGTTGGTGAGCACTCCTTTAAGAACAAGAAAATCTTGGAAATAGAGGCCCTTCCTCTAGCGCCAATTTTGTTGGTGCAGAATTTGGTTGACGTCAAAATAAGCTGGAGTCGAGGAAGATGAGGTCACCATTGGTAACCTACAAAATAAAGTCCCATCTGGAGTTGATGGTAGTGGCTCCGGTAGGACCCTCCTACAATCAAGTCAGCTCTTCTGGCCAATAGAAATGGAGTGCTCAAAAAATAGATCGATAGAGTTTTGGGAAGGAGAAGAGAGCTTAGAAAAAATATATCTGGAGGATCTCTTTTTATAGATGGAGCTTGTAATAGATTAATAGTGGCAGCTGTAGTCGTTTGGTAGCAGGTCGCTCAAGGTCTGGAGGAGTCTGTCATGAAGGAGGGTGCCACCTGTAGCACCGCCTGTAGCAGACTGATGGCGACAGCCATAGTTGTTCGATACTGAGCCACTCGGAGCCACATGGGGTTCGATATGGAGAGGGAGAGGTGTCATCAAATTGATAGTGACTGTTCGTTGAGATTCACTAATCGAAGTTTGGAGGAAGGAGGCATTAGTCGGTGAAGAGCTTCGACATACATCAATTCCAAAGGAGTTCAGACTTCTAACAAGGATACGGCTAGAGGGGATCATTCGGGAGGGATGCTAGCTGAATGAGGAGTTCGGAAGGAGTTTGGCTCCTATAAAAATTTAACTGAAGAAGATATCTAGAAAGAGTTTGGCTTCTGGAGGAATCTGATTGAAAAAAAGATTCGGAAGGAGTTCAGCTCCTAGAGGAGTCTAGCTGAAAAAGAAGTTTGGAAGGAGTTTGGCTCCTATAGAAATTCGACTGAAGGAAAAATCTGGAAGGAGTTTGGCTCCTGTAGGAGCTTGACTGAAGAAGTCCAGAAGGAGTTCGACTCTTGTAGAAACTTGACTGAAGGAGGAGTCCTGAAGGAGTTCGGCTCTTGGAGGAATCCGACTGAAGGAGAGATCCGAAAGGAGTTCAGCTCCTAGAGGAGTCCTATTGAAGGAGGAGTCCAGAAGGAGTTCGGGTCCTATAGAAATTTGACTGAAGGAGAGATCTAGAAGGAGTTTGGCTTCTGTAGGCATCTGTCTGAAGGAGAAATTCGAAAGAAGTTTGGATCCTGTAGAAATTCGATCGAAGGAGGAATCCAGTAGGAGTTCAGCTCCTGAAGGAGTTTGACTGAAGGAGAAGTCCAGTGGAGGAATTTGATTGAATGAGGAATTCAAAAGGAGTCTGACTCCTGTAGAAATCTGGCTAAAGGTGGAGTCCAGAAGGAGTTTGGCTCCTATAGGCGTCCATCTAAAGGAGAGATTTAGAAGGAGTTTGGCTCCTGTAGAAATTTAGCTGAAGGAGAAATCTGGTAGGACTTCGGATCCTATAGAAATTTGACTGAAGGAGGAGTAAGTCGATAGTCGCACTAAATGCATAGAGCCATCAACTTGGATTGGGTAATCGCTGGTAAGGACCAACTCTCCCATGGGAAAAAATTCTTAGACAAGTTGAAGGGAAATCCTGATTTCCCGGTCCAGGTTCGTCCAGATCTGATTAGATCAAGAGATATATTTCAAAAATTTTCTCTTGATCTCAATCAGATCTTGATATGTTTCAGATCTGATTCTTATTATTTTAATAAATAAAATAAAATAAGATAAATTAAATCAAATTTAATTTACCTGATTTGGGTAATCCTATTACCCTGTAGATGATCCTGATTGCAGCGGAAGGTTCTGGATCTTAGCCACGCAAGCGCCTGGCCTCTACCGGTATCCACTCGGGTTGGATCTGGAGATCCTCTTCTTCTCTATCACACCTCCAAAAATCAGATCTGGATCTGATCTGGAGGATCTTCAAAACTCTTTTGAAGATCTGCAGTCGTCCTTTTGCAGCAGCGCAGCCTTCTTGCTTTTGATCGCCTTTCCTTGATCTGAATCGCACCAAACTAAGTCCAAAACACCTTTTGGACGTGGAGAGCAAGAGGAGAAGAGACTATGGCATGGAGAAGGAGGGGAGAGGCAGCCTTGGGGCGTATCTAATAGCATTGGAATTAGGGTTGGGCGCAGGGTCTTATTTATAGACCTCTTGTGATCCAACTCCTCTTCCTCTCAACCAATCACAACCCTTTGTGAAATCAGATCTAAATCTGATTGGTTGGAATAGAGACCCCTGGATTCCTCCTTAGAGGGCGCCTAAGACCAGTCAAACTGGATTCTTAGTAGAACTCTGATTGGAATCCAAAAGGGAGGTGGAGTCCTTGTCCAACAAGGACTCCTAGGCGCCTCCTACTTGGGCTCACGCCACCCTTGGCGTGCGCCCTTCTCCTTGCCAGGTTCTGGCAGGGGGACAGGCCCCCACCAGCTCTCCAATAGGTGCATGACATGTGGTCAAAAGTCAAAGGGTCAATGGTCAACGTTTGACCAGTCAAAGGTAGACTTTTGACCAAAGTCAAAGAACAAGAAATGGCAGGTGACCAAAAATGGCAGGTAATGTCTTACAAATAAGACAACCTATTCTGACTTGGACAACCTCCAGTCAGACCATATGAAGGCCTCTGATTGAGCACAAACTCCTTTGGCTCAGTCAGGACAACTTATTTATGATAGTAAAAGAAGAACGTTAGGTTCAATCGAGTGCTAGCACGATTTCCTTGAACCTAATTGAATCTCATTCAGATCAATTGAACTAGATCAGTTCAATTGATGATCACCAGATTCAAACCCTTGTTTGTGTGACCCAGTTAGGTTCAGTTCTGTATGGTAATGGGATATGTCATGATCTCTATCATAGACATCATCGAAACTCCTTTCGATGGATCAGAACTCTTCTGATTCGAACAGCTAGAATGATCGATCATCTAAATCATTCTAATTGCTCCCAAAATCCACCAGTGACACCTAGCAGTATATGGTGGCAACCCATCAGAGCTGAATGCGAACCTCTTGGTGCAGCTACCTGTGTGATTCAAGTTCTTCTATCTTGAGCCCCGATCAGATTAGGGTTAAGGTGAACTCGTCAAACCCTAGTCTCTGTCATATGATGTAATCATTCGATTCGAGTCCAATGTGAAAATCTAAATAGAAACTCTTTCTATTATTTCACTCTGCCATGGCCATGGGCTTCTGGACTTGATTCTCATGATCATCATAGGGCTACTCCTCTACCACCGAGGTAGATAGATCCCATCTTGATGCAATCCAGTTCCTACAATGAACATGTCATAGCCAACATACACCTCAGGGTTCCATATGGCTAGGAGACCGAGTAATGGTGTAGTCAAACTATAACACCCTCAAGGTGAACTGCCGATGCATCTCAGGTCAAAGAACCAGACACACTACTGCAGCATCGAGTCAGTCATTGACGAGAAGGTAGACTTCCTAATGACTACTCGAGGTGGTCACGCTCAGTGCCCTCGTTCTCTAACGAGTACCTGTACTCTCGCTCCGGTGTCTCCACACCGTAGACTCAAGACTCATCTACTAAAGAGAAGCGATCGTACACCAACCTTCCGGATCAATCACCATCCTCGTGATGATCCTATGGTCGGGAGCTGTTTATGAGTTAATAATGATTATTCATGTCTTAAATTTTCAACTCTTGAAAATATGAATTATCATTACCATTAACTCAAAGGATGTATCACAGACACTAAATACACATGTGTGATAGAAAATAACCCATTTCATTAATTATAGTCAAAATTATAATTTTGCCCCTAGAAGTGTATTACAAGTGTCAGCCAATTCTGGCTTCTAGGGCACATATATCTAACAATCTCCCACTTGTCCTAAAGCCAATTGGCTACAAGTCTAAGTCCCATCTTCTCAAGGTGGGCTTCGATCTTCTGCTGGCCCAACGGCTTTGTAAGTGGGTCTGCCACATTATCTGTGGAGTTGACTCTCTTGACCTCAACGTAACCTTTCTCAAGGTAATCGCGGATGAGATGATATCGCCGCTCAATGTGCTTGGACTTCTGGTGAGACCTCGGCTCCTTAGCAAGGGCTATGGCGCCATTGTTGTCGCAGTAAAGAGGAATGGCATCTGATGGCATTACTCCAATTTCTGCAGCAAACTTCTTGTACCAGAATGCTCGACTTTCGCTATCTGCTATCTATATCGGACATGAAGTCCGAGTCTGTGTATCCCTGGAACTTGGAGTTCTCCATTACCAAAGACCAACATCATATCCTTAGTTCTTCTCAAGTACTTAAGGATACATTTCACAGAAGTCCAGTGTTCTTCACCTGGATTTGACTGATATCTGCTTGTGACACTCACAGCATGGGCTATATCAGGTCGTGTACATAGCATGGCATACATGAGGCTCCCTATTGCAGAAGCATAAGGGATCTTGCTCATGCGTTCTATTTCCTCAGGTGTGCTGGGGCACATCTTCTTGGAAAGATGAATACCATGTCTGAAGGGTATTAATCCCCTCTTAGAGTTTTCCATACTAAACCTCTTTAGTACTTCCTCTATGTACATCTTCTGTGAAAGTCCTAGCATCCTATTCGGTCTATCCCTATAGACCTTAATTCCTAGAATAAAGGATGCTTCACCTAGGTCTTTCATGGAGAATTCCTTAGGACAACCACATCTTGACTGATGTCAACATGGGAATATCATTCCCAATAAGGAGGATGTCATCCACGTACAATACGAGGAAGACAACAGCGCTCCCACTGACCCTTTTGAAAACACATGGTTCCTCTTCATTTTTGATGAAACCAAACTTTTTGATCACATCATTGAAACGAGTGTTCCAGCTCCGAGATGCTTGCTTAAGTCCATATATGGACCTTTGCAGCTTGCAAACCTTGTGATCAGTATCACTGGATGTGAAACCTAGCGGCTGTTCCATATAGATATCTTCCTCAAGATATCCATTTAGGAATGCCGTTTTCACGTCCATTTGCCATATTTCATAATCGAAATAGGCTGCAACAGCAAGCAATGTGCGGATGGATTTTAGCATAGCTACCGGGGAAAAGGTATCCTGATAGTCAATGCCTTCGCGTTGACTATAACCTTTTGCCACCAGTCTAGCCTTGAATGTCTCCACATTCCCATCTGCACCAATCTTTCTCTTGAAGATCCATTTACACCCAATAGGTACTATACCTTCTGGTGGATCTACCAAGGTCCAGACTTGGTTTGAGTGCATCGAGTCAATTTCTGACTTCATTGCCTCAAGCCATTTCTCGGAGTCGATATCTGATATCGCCTCGTTGTAGGTTTTGGGATCATCACCATGAGCACCATTACCTATGAGGAACATTTCCTCTACATCCTCTGAAATAATACCTAAGTATCTTTCAGGGGGACGGGAAACTCTTTCCGATCTACGAGGTGGAGGAGGTAGTGTTCTTATTGGCTCAACCTGATTTGGTTCCACTTGGTCCTTAGCTCGTTCTGCTTGTGAGACTTTCTCATCAAGCTTAATCTGCTTTCCAATGCCACTATCTTGAATAAACTATTTTTCAAGAAATATGGCATGTCGACTCACAATCACATTGTGGTCTTCTGGAATGTAGAAATAGTATCCTAATGACTCTTTAGGATATCCTATGAATCGAGCTCTAAAGGACCTAAACTCTAACTTGTCCGCTTGTTGTCTTTTGACATAAGCCGGACAACCCCAAATTCTGAGATGACTCAGACTTGGTTTCTTACCGTGCCATATCTCATACGGTGTGGTAGGAACGGTTTTAGAGGGAACCCTATTCAGTAAATAGATTGAAGTTAATAATGAATGTCCCCAAAGAAAATCTGGGAGGTCTGTGAAGCTCATCATGGATCGAACCATATCCAATAGAGTCCGATTTCTCCGTTCTGAAACCCCGTTGAGTTGAGGTGTTCCTGGTGGAGTCCATTGAGAGACTATGCCATTTTCCTTAAGATAGTCTAGGAATTCCCGGCTAAGGTATTCACCTCCTCGATCTGATCGAAGAACCTTAATGGGTTTTCCAGTTTGTTTTTCTACTTCATGTCTGAATTCTTTGAACTTTTCAAAGGCTTCAGACTTATGTCTCATAAGATACACATACCCATACCTAGACAGATCATCGGTAAAGGTAATGAAGTAGACAAAATTGCCTCTAGCCGGCACATCGAATGGGCCGCACACATCAGTATGTACTAGGGCAAGGAGATCTGTGGCCCTCTCCCCATGTCCAACAAAAGGGAGTTTAGTCATTTTGCCTTGAAGACAAGATTCACAAGTTGGATATGACTCAAAAGTCAATGGACTCAATAGCCCATTTTTCTCCAATTTGTTAATCCTATCTTCTGCTATATGACCTAATCTCAGGTGCCATAGATATCTGTCGTTTGGACTATCCCTAGGTCGTTTGGCATTCACGTTTTGCTCGATAGTTAAAACAGGTACATCAATATGCAACTGATAAAGACCATTAACAAGGAAACCATTTGCAATTTTATTTCTTTCATAAAGAATGTTACAATGGTCCTTAAAGAAGGTGATCACATAACCTTCTTGTGCTAAGCATGAAACAGAAATCAAATTCCTGCTAGCTGCAGGCACATAATAACAGTCTTTTAAAACTAAGTCTAAACCAGATGGTAATCGCAGAGGGTATGTTCCCACGGCTACTGCAGCAACTCTTGCTCCATTACCGACGCGTAGGATCATGTCTCCATCCCTCAGCCTCCTGCTATCCTCAAGACCCTGCATAGAAGTGCACAGATGAGCACTAGAACCAGAGTCAAGCACCCAACTGGATGCAGAAGAAACCGTAAGGTTAGACTCAATAACGAGCATACCTCCAGAAGGACCTTCCTTCTTGTTCTTCAGGGTGGCCAGGTAAGTAGGGCAGTTCCGCTTCCAATGGCCGTCGCTGTTGCAATGGAAACACTTTCCTTTGCCATCGACCTTCTTCTTCGGTTCTGCCTTCTTCTTCTTTGATCCTTCTACCTTTTGCTTTTTCACAGACTTCTTTTTCTTTCCATAAGACTTTCTTTTGGAAGAAGTCCGTTCCATAGCAAGAACTGAGCCTTTAGAACCTTTCATAGAAAGCTCAGCGGTAACCAGCATATTCATCAACTCGGCCAAGGAATTTTGAAGTTTATGCATGTGGTAATTCATGATGAATTGCCCATATGCATCAGTCAAGGATTGCAGAATAATATCGTTCTGCAAGTCCAAGTCCAACTTCACACCGAGCTTCTCAAGCTCTTCCATGTCCTTGATCATTGTCAGACAGTGATCTTGGACTGACTGCCCATCACGCATCTTAGCCTTAAAAAGTCATTTCGTGACTTGATATTTGGCTGCGCGACTCTGTTCACCAAACATCTCCTGCAGGTGAGCCAACATTTGGCGAGCAGTCCCGATATCTTCATGTTGGCGCTGGAGCTCATCAGACATCGAGCCCAACATGTAGTATCTGGCCTTATTGTCTTCGTCAATCCATTTTTCCAGAGACGCTCTCTGTTCAGTGGATGGACGAGCTGGTAAGGTGGGAGGGTCCTGGTCCAAAACATGTGTTAACTTCTCTGAACCCAAAACAATTTTGTAGTTCCTGAGCCAATCTTTATAATTGGGTCCAGTCAGTCTATGTGTGTCTAGGATACGTGCCAGTGGGTTGGACGCAGACATTTTCCTGTAGAGAGTCAAAGATTCTAGTTAGATACTGTAATTTTGACTTGACCAATTTGTTTAGGGATTTTATTTTTAAACAAATTAGCTCCCACTATTTTCTCGGATCCCTACACTCCCTCTGTAGAGATGCGAAAATCTCCGCGATTGATGATTTCTAGTGGGTGGTGCGGTCTCACCAACTGACTCATCACCTCACCTAACAGTTATTGGTGATGGGTTAGCCAATGAGTGAACAACTCTTGTTCAATGATTCTCTAATCATGGTGCACCCAAACTTGGTCTCTAATTCATGAATCTCACCGTATCCGGAATATTGATCCACTCCTTAGTTAAGTCAGACCCACCATTTGCATAGACTGGGTTCCTAATTGGGTCTCTCACCGTATCCGAAATATTGAGCCCAACTCATCCTCCAGCCCATAGCATCCAATGCCTAATAGACATGGTTGCGTCTTCCCGGTGCAACTGAGCCACTGTATCCAGCCGAGAACAATCAACCCCGGGAAGGGCCCGCACGTCTACAATGGTGGAAGACCTCGGACTTAATCTTTTCTTAGGGAGAATTGATTCAGGTCTCATTAAACTAGACTTGGCTTAGTCATAACAATTATGACTAACCTAGTGGCATGGGTCAGCTCGGATTATTGACCACCTCAGATCAGAACTGTGTCAACAGATATGGCCAGGTAAGTGAGACCGGTGGAAGGAATATGCCGTTAACTCGCACAAGAACGCATTCAGGTCGAGTAGCTTCCAATTAAAAACCAGTCGGTCGTCTGTGCCAAACTTACCTTAGACACCAAATTGTTGAGTCAGAACCAATTGGGTTAGCCTACAATCCAGACTCTAACCTCTGAGCCTAATTAGGTCTTGCTTGATCGTGACTCGATCTTGACCCAGACTTAATCCTATTAGGCTGGTCAATTTAAGCATTGTTGATCCCATCTAACCAACTCTTGATTCGGTTTGATCAACCGCTTAGACCTAATTGAGCTACCCAAGCCCGAACCCAGTATTATGAATATGTCTTAGATCTGAAATTCTCAATTTTAGACCTAATTAATATTCCATAAACTTAATTCTTAATTAAGTTGGGTTCATAAACAAAATATGCACAATAAATCCTAGGGTTTCAGGATCTAGGGTTTTGCAGAAAGTAAGTTTTGGGTTTCTGATTAAGGACGAACACGCAGCACCCCTACACGTCATAAGAACACCCCATCGAATGGGAAGAGAGGGCCTTTAAACCCTTCTTCGTTCTTATGACCGGACGGCCAAGAGGAACGCCTTAATCAGGAACATGTCAATACTACAAAACAGTATCAGATCTATATCATATATCTCATATACAAAGTTTAGATCTAATCATGGCATATTTTGCATACATCTCATGTATCAAATCATGCATGTTTTCAGATCTAAATTATCACATAATAATCTAAAAAATTAGATTTAAATTGATCTAATCAAAATAAATTCTAATCTAGACAATTATGTAGAACTATTCTACAACTAGTCTAGTCATGCATCTATCATATCTCATATGATATTTAAAATTAAATAATTTTTATTTGCTGTTTATCAGATGTTATTATAACACTTATAATATCAGAAAATAGTAAATAAGAAGATCTAAAATATGATTTAATCAGATTAAATCAAAGACATGCAAAACTATTCTATAGAACTATTCTATTCTAGAACTAGTCATGCATATCTTCATGTTCTTAGATCCAAATCATTTAATTTTAATTTTTCTGATTTCAGATCTGATCACATCTCATGTGACATCTGAAATCACTTTATTTTCTAATTAAAATAAAATTAAAATCAGATCTAAACAATTTAGAACCATGGCTCTGATACCAGTTGAAGGGAAATCCTGATTTCCCGGTCCAGGTTCGTCCAGATCTGATTAGATCAAGAGATATATTTCAAAAATTTTCTCTTGATCTCAATCAGATCTTGATATGTTTCAGATCTGATTCTTATTATTTTAATAAATAAAATAAAATAAGATAAATTAAATCAAATTTAATTTACCTGATTTGGGTAATCCTATTACCCTGTAGATGATCCTGATTGCAGCGGAAGGTTCTGGATCTTAGCCACGCAAGCGCCTGGCCTCTACCGGTATCCACTCGGGTTGGATCTGGAGATCCTCTTCTTCTCTATCACACCTCCAAAAATCAGATCTGGATCTGATCTGGAGGATCTTCAAAACTCTTTTGAAGATCTGCAGTCGTCCTTTTGCAGCAGCGCAGCCTTCTTGCTTTTGATCGCCTTTCCTTGATCTGAATCGCACCAAACTAAGTCCAAAACACCTTTTGGACGTGGAGAGCAAGAGGAGAAGAGACTATGGCATGGAGAAGGAGGGGAGAGGCAGCCTTGGGGCGTATCTAATAGCATTGGAATTAGGGTTGGGCGCAGGGTCTTATTTATAGACCTCTTGTGATCCAACTCCTCTTCCTCTCAACCAATCACAACCCTTTGTGAAATCAGATCTAAATCTGATTGGTTGGAATAGAGACCCCTGGATTCCTCCTTAGAGGGTGCCTAAGACCAGTCAAACTGGATTCTTAGTAGAACTCTGATTGGAATCCAAAAGGGAGGTGGAGTCCTTGTCCAACAAGGACTCCTAGGCGCCTCCTACTTGGGCTCACGCCACCCTTGGCGTGCGCCCTTCTCCTTGCCAGGTTCTGGCAGGGGGACAGGCCCCCACCAGCTCTCCAATAGGTGCATGACATGTGGTCAAAAGTCAAAGGGTGAATGGTCAACGTTTGACCAGTCAAAGGTAGACTTTTGACCAAAGTCAAAGAACAAGAAATGGCAGGTGACCAAAAATGGCAGGTAATGTCTTACAAATAAGACAACCTATTCTGACTTGGACAACCTCCAGTCAGACCATATGAAGGCCTCTGATTGAGCACAAACTCCTTTGGCTCAGTCAGGACAACTTATTTATGATAGTAAAAGAAGAACGTTAGGTTCAATCGAGTGCTAGCACGATTTCCTTGAACCTAATTGAATCTCATTCAGATCAATTGAACTAGATCAGTTCAATTGATGATCACCAGATTCAAACCCTTGTTTGTGTGACCCAGTTAGGTTCAGTTCTGTATGGTAATGGGATATGTCATGATCTCTATCATAGACATCATCGAAACTCCTTTCGATGGATCAGAACTCTTCTGATTCGAACAGCTAGAATGATCGATCATCTAAATCATTCTAATTGCTCCCAAAATCCACCAGTGACACCTAGCAGTATATGGTGGCAACCCATCAGAGCTGAATGCGAACCTCTTGGTGCAGCTACCTGTGTGATTAAGTTCTTCTATCTTGAGCCCCGATCAGATTAGGGTTAAGGTGAACTCGTCAAACCCTAGTCTCTGTCATATGATGTAATCATTCGATTCGAGTCCAATGTGAAAATCTAAATAGAAACTCTTTCTATTATTTCACTCTGCCATGGCCATGGGCTTCTGGACTTGATTCTCATGATCATCATAGGGCTACTCCTCTACCACCGAGGTAGATAGATCCCATCTTGATGCAATCCAGTTCCTACAATGAACATGTCATAGCCAACATACACCTCAGGGTTCCATATGGCTAGGAGACCGAGTAATGGTGTAGTCAAACTATAACACCCTCAAGGTGAACTGCCGATGCATCTCAGGTCAAAGAACCAGACACACTACTGCAGCATCGAGTCAGTCATTGACGAGAAGGTAGACTTCCTAATGACTACTCGAGGTGGTCACGCTCAGTGCCCTCGTTCTCTAACGAGTACCTGTACTCTCGCTCCGGTGTCTCCACACCGTAGACTCAAGACTCATCTACTAAAGAGAAGCGATCGTACACCAACCTTCCGGATCAATCACCATCCTCGTGATGATCCTATGGTCGGGAGCTGTTTATGAGTTAATAATGATTATTCATGTCTTAAATTTTCAACTCTTGAAAATATGAATTATCATTACCATTAACTCAAAGGATGTATCACAGACACTAAATACACATGTGTGATAGAAAATAACCCATTTCATTAATTATAGTCAAAATTATAATTTTGCCCCTAGAAGTGTATTACAAGTGTCAGCCAATTCTGGCTTCTAGGGCACATATATCTAACAATCAAATCTTAAGTGGATTGAACTATGATTACATCAATCTGAAAGAAAGAAGGCATCTGATCAACCATCGAAGAAAGATCAGTATTGTACTAGCATACTGTTTTGATTTCCAACATCTAGATTTCTGATCATGATTGTCGGCTCGTGCGGATGACTCCTAGAGGACGAACATGTGTATGGCTTGCAACTTCATCCTTAAGCCTAGATCAGCGTGTTAGAACATCTAACTCACTCAGGTAATAGATCTGATCTATTATTTTTTTTTTTATACATGCATGAGATGTAGTATAGATCAAGGTTGATGTGATAAACCTTTTCTTCTTATTTATTTTTAATTTTAGATATAAATATCATACAATAATCATATAATATGATCTTAGATCTAGAAATTATCTGATATTTAAAATTAATTAGATTAATTTGGAGTCTTCTACTGCTGATCTAGAAAAAGTTTCAAGATCTAGCCCTGAAATCCTAGATTTGGTTCCTTCAATTGATATCAGAGCCAGGTTAATTATTATATGATTATTAATGCATGATTAGATTATTTTTGGATTAAACATAATTAATAATTATATATTTAAATCTAAAATTAAAATCTCAGATCATACGAACTGCTTTAAGATTGTCCTGCTATAAGGTTTATCCCTTACAGTGCAAAGATTGTCTTAGTTCGTATAGATCTAATATTATTCATAAATTTATTAGATATGATCTAATGCTATTTATAATTTATTTAAAAAGCTTTTAAATTTAAAAATAAAATTTTAGATTGCATGGATTGATCTTGTAAGGTTGTCCTGCTGTAAGGTTTATCCCTTACAATGAAAAGGTTGTCCTAGCATGTGCTGATCTAAAACTTTGATCATAAAATTTTAGATTAGATCTAAGAGATTTTATAACCTGATTAAAAATATTTTAATCTAATTTTAATAATCAAAAATTTATTATATTTGATCTATGTTGACTTATGATTGATTGATGTTGATATTATTTCAATTGCATGAACTTATTTAGATTATATCTGTAGTAGTTTCATGCTCTTCTTACTTGCATATTGATTATGAATCAAACATACAACATGATTATTAGAACCATGTTGTAAAATTATTTTACAAATATAAAAATTATTTTTGAAAAGTGAAATCCCAACCCTCAGCCCAAAACTTAATTAAGAATTAAGAAGTTGTTTAATTAAGATCTGGGATTGTAAATTGAAGATCCTAAGACACCAATCATAACACATTGGGTTAAATTGGTTAGTGGAGAATAGGTCTATTAATTGGGTTAGACCTAGGGTTAGATTAAAGAATGAACTTAATTAGAGAATTGACTAAATCTAATCAGTTGTTGTCTTAGATTAGGTCAAGGATTCTCTAGATCACTTATATTAGTTGTAGTTGGTCAAGTTCATGTCTTTAACGAGACCCAAGATGGACTTGATTCTTGGCTACGTTGTATAGCATGAATTGTTAGATTGATCTAATTAAAACTAATCAAACCAGTTGGTGTCTAAGATAAACCAGACTGATGGTCTTTAATTGGCAGCCTGCTTACCTAACCATTTTTTATGGTGTCTAAGGCAAGCTTTGGCAAATCCTCCCACTGATCAAACTTACCTGGCCTCTTGGTGAAATTATATTTTGATCAGATCACTTGACTATTCGAGCTGACCCATGTTAGCTAGGTAAATCAGTTTGACTGATTTAGGTGCTCCTAGAATAATCTATTAATGGTTTCTCTTAAGCTGACTTGGTGAAGTTAATAGGAGGATCATGACAAGCTAGTTCATCTGACCTTTTCTTATATTCAAATTAAATCTTCTAAAATTATTAGATCCCTAAAATAAAATAGTTATATGATAACTGGATCATAGCCTCCCATTAAAGTGGATGATAATGGATCCTCAATTGGATAATCATTGGAGGCCCAAAGGCCTGGTGCTTATTGGTTGATGGAATTATCATTCATTATATGATCTCTTAGATACATCTTTCTAAATGATGGTAAGATGGGCCAACCAAAGTTAGGCCTGATCATTCATTGATTGGATGGGCCAAGTATGGTCACGTTAATGGTTGGACCTAATTGAACCCTTTTCTGAGAATGCCAAAGCCAACTGATCAGGGCTGGGGCAAAATTTAATTACTAGAAGTTGTTTAGAGAAACAATTGGTTACGAACCTATCCTTAGATGTACATGAGTTGGCCAACCAAAGTTAGACTCAAGTGCAGTCTATGTGGATTCTAGTATCCACTAAGGAATTAGGGTAATTCCTCAAATTGGAGGTAGAGGCTACCAATTTGAATAAAATAGTGGGAGAACCTTTTAATTAAAAGTCTAAATTTTTAGGTTTAATGAATCAATTACTAATTAGGTTATGGTTTTTCTTTATGCAGATATGGCCACTTTCCTATCACTCCGATCATTGTTGGACAATGATAAGTTTGTGAGATCCAACTTCGGTAGCTGGTACCGAAAGTTAAAAATTATCCTAGAGCATGAACGCATGCTACATGTAATAATGGAAGATGCACCTGAGGAGCTAGCTATAAATGCACGTGGAACTATCAGAGACACATATCAGAAGTGGATCAGTGACTGAACCACGGTGCACTGCATTATGCTGGTTGTGATGAGCGACGAGTTCAGTCATAGATTTGAGATGGCTCAGCCAAAGGACATGCTTCAAGTGTTGGAGTATTCCTTTGGCACATCCGATGATGTGGAGAGGCACAATACTAGTTTTGCCATCTTCAACACTAAAATGCAGGATGGAGCCTCTATCACTGATCATGTACTGTACATAATCGAGCTGATAGAGCGCTCGAGCAAGCTAGGCATTTTCTTGCATAAACAGCTTGGGAAAGATGCAATACTGAACTCATAGCCCAAGTCTTATCTTCCATTCCTTATATATTATAGAATATCAAAGCCTAAAGTTGACTACCACAGGTTACTGGGGTTACTTCAGAACTTTGAGAAGAATCACCAGCTCCACAAGGACTTGGTGAACTTAGTGGGAGGTTCATCTTCTCGTTCTCGGTCCTTTGGAAAAGGGAAGAAGAACAAGAAGAAGAAAGCTAAGAAGGTGAAAGTTCAGGCTAGGACATCTGTGTAGGACTAGATCAAAAAAATCAAGCTCGATAAGAGTCAAGCTGAATGGTTCTTTTGCAAGAAGTGGGGGCACTAAAAGAGGAATTATCCTTAGTATATTGCCTCCCTAGATCTAAACAGGTAGAGGAACAAGCAAGCTGTTGCTGGGCAAAGTATTTATATGATAACTCCATGCAATTCTTCTATTTGTGATATTACTGACTGGGTATTCGATACTGAAAGTTCTTATCATATTTACAATTCATTGCAGGGGTTGTAGGTCAGTAGAAGATTAAAGCAAGATGAAAGATTTCTGAATGTTGGAGATGGAAGATCAGTTCCAGTTTTAGCTTTAGAAATTTTAAAACTTGTATTTGAATCTCATATCATTGTTCTTAGTGATTATCATTTCTATCCTAGTTTCTTTTTAAATATCATTTCTATAGGTCTTTTGGCCATGAACAATTATGAAATTTCAATAAAGAAATGAGTTTGTAATATCATTGTGAATGGTATTACTACATTCCATGGATCATTGAACAATAGTGTATATATGTTATCACAACCTGTTAATGTAGTTTATTCAACTGGCAAACATCCTAGATTAGATAATGTGATAAATATCTACTTATGGTACTGTAGGCTAGGTCATATAAACAAGAACAAGATAAGCAGGTTAGCTCAAAAGAGTATCCTCAAACTTAGTGATTGTGAATCACTTCCAATCTATGAATTCTGTCTTTTTGGTAAAATGACCAAGTCACCTTTTACTAAAAATGGTGAGAGAGCCACTGAGCTCTTATGTCTAGTACATATTGATATATGTGGACAAATGAGTACAAGTGCTAGAGGTGGATATGTCTACTTCATCACTTTCGCAAATGATCTATCCAGATATAGATATGTCTATCCAATGAAACATAATTCAGATTCTTTTGAAATGTTCAAACAATTTCGAAGTAAAGTAGAAAAATAAACTAGAAAGAGTATTAAAATTCTTCAGTCTGACCAAGGAGGGGAATATCTTTTTGATGTGTTTCTCACAATCTAGAAGAGAATGGGATTTTCTTTCAATAGACTCCTCCAAAAATGTCATAGCACAATGGTGCATCTAAAAGGAGGAATCGGACTCCATTAGACATGGTCCGATCCATGATGGGTTTTGCCAGCTTGCCAATATTCCTTTAGGGATATGCACTCGAATTAGCTTGTTATCTTTTAAATAGGGTTCCAAGTAAATCTGTGGTTAAAACTCCATATAAGATATAGATAGGACGTAAGCCAGCACTTTCACACCTCAGGATCTGGGGGTGCTCGGCTTATGTCAAACAATTAATTACAGATAAACTTGGACCTAGGTCTAACAAGTGGGCATTTATAGGATGCCCAAAAGAGATCAAAGGATACTATTTCTACCATGTTGATGAACAAAAGATGTTCACCAGCCTTAGGGCAATCTTTTCAAAAAAGAAGTTTCTTAGTGAAGGAACTATCGCCTCTAATGTTGAACTAGATGAAGTTCAATAGGTAGAAATTTTGACACAAAATGCTGAACCTGAGTCAGATTTGATCAGATCTGAAGCCTAGTAAAGACGATTTGTAGAGTACCGCACCATTCGGATAGATACTATGGGTTCTTGGTCTAGAATGGTGATCCCATCAAACTCGATGAGAATAATGAGGATCCGATCATTTACATGGATGCTATGTAGAGACCCAACTCTGAGAAATGACTAGAAGCCATGAGATATGAAATGGATTCCATGAAGGTCAACAATGTATGGACATTAGTTGACCCACCTGAAGGGGTTAAATTCATTAGGTGTAAATGGATATTCAAAAGGCAAAGAGGTGCAGATGAAAAGGTGGAGACCTATAAAGCCTATCTGGTTGCAAAGGGGTATCGTCAACGTTTTGGTATTGACTATGATGAGACATTCTCCCTAGCGGCAATGCTCAAATCCATTCGGATAATACTTGCAATAGCTGCCCATCTAGACTATGAGATCTAGCAGTTGGATGTGAAGATAACTTTCCAAAATGGAGAGCTGACCAAAGAGGTGTATATGATACTGAAGGAAAATCCTGATTTTTCGGACTAGGTTCGTTCAGATCTGGTCGGATCAAGAGATATATTTCAAAAAATTTTCTCTTTGATCCAAATCAAATCTGAGATATTTCAAATCTAATTCTTATTATTCTAATAATAAAAATAAAATCTAGATAAATTAAATCAAATTTAATTTATCTTGATGTAGGGTAATCCTATTATCCGTTTGATGATCCTGTAAGCAGTGGAAGGTTCTAGATCTAACCATGCAAGTGCTTGGCCTCTACTGGTATCCACTTGAGTTGGATTTGGAGATCCTCTTCTTCTTTATCACATCTCCAAAAATCAGATCTAAATCTGATTTGGAAATCTTCAAAATACCTTTCAAAAATCAGCAGTTGTCCTTTGTAGCAGTGCAGCCTTCTAGCTTTCTGTCGCCTTTCTCTCATCTGAATTGCACCAACTAAGATCCCAAACTACTTTGGGCATGGAGGGGAGAGGGAGAAGATGGGCTTGGCATGGAGGAGGAAGAGAGAGGCCGTCTTGGGGCATGGAGAATTATTCACATCACTTTGAGTTGGGCGTAGGGTCTTATTTATAGACTATGCATGATCCAACTCCTCTTCTTCCCAACCAATCACAACTCTTTGTGAAATCAGATCTAAATCTGATTGGTGGAAATAGAGTCCCTTGGATTCATCCTTAGATGGCACCTAAGACCAGTCAAAGTTGGTTCTTAGGAGAGTCTAATCAGAATCCAAAAAGGAGATGGAGTCCCTATCCAACAGGGACTCCTGGGCGCCTCAAACTTGGGCGCACGCCACCCTTGGCGTGCGCCCTCCTCCTTGCCAGGTTCTGGCAGGGGGACAAGCCCCCACCAGCTCTCCAATAGGTGCATGACATGTGGACAGAAGTCAAAGTATCAATGGTCAACATTTGACCAGTCAAAGGTCAACTTTTGACCAAAGTCAAAGGACAAGAAATGGCAGGTGACCAAAAATGGCAGGTATTGTCTTACAAAATAAGACAACCTTTTTATGACCTGGACAGGCTCCAGTCAGACCAGGTGAACGCCTCTGATCGAGCACAAACTCCTTTGGCTCAGTCAGGACAACTATTTATGATAGTAAAAGAAGAACGTTAGGTTCAATCGAGTGCTAGCACGATTTTCTTGAACCTAATTGAATCTCATTCAGATCAATTGAACTAGATCAGTTCAATTGATGATCACCAGATTCAAACCCTTATTTGTGTGATCCAGTTAGGTTCAGTTCTATATGGTAATGGGATATGTCATGATCTCTATCATCAACATCATCGAAACTCCTTTCAATGGATCAAAACTTTTCTGATTCGAACAGCTAGAATGATCGATCATCTAAATCATTCTAATTGCTCCCAAAATCCATCTGTGACACCTAGCAGTATATGGTGGTAACCCATCAGAGCTGAATGCAAACCTCTTGGTGCAGCTACCTGTGTGATTAAGTTCTTCTATCTTGAGCCCTGATCAGATTAGGGTTAAGGTGAACTCGTCAAACCCTAGTTTCTGTCATATGATGTAATCATTCGATTCAAGTCCGATGTGAAAACCTAAATAGAAACTC